>OZ024741.1:38136804-38191804 GCA_964016885.1 Eledone cirrhosa
AATACACCAGGATTTTTTCATTCTGATGATTGAAAGCAAATTTTTTTTGCTTTCAAGAAACCACTGGTAAATGAAATAATTGCCTTGTGTTGTCTATTACATAACTATTAAGCTCTGTAACCTACATAGAGCACTCTTTTTTCCTGGACCTTTCCGACGGAATTACTTCATTTACACATATATTCACACACACACACACACACATATATATATATATATATATATATATATATATATACATACACACAAGTGTGTTATGGTGTTATTAAGTGAAATATGTCCTTGATCAATAATAACCAAAACCTATGAAAACTACACAAGGTATATATTTATATATATAGATGTGTGTGTGTGTGCGTGCGTGTGTGTGCGTGGGTGTGTGCATGCGTGTGTGCATGAATCAGGATAGAACCAGTTTGGAACTAGTTAGACCATTAATCAACAGAGTACTCGATATTTGGGGTAGTGAAGTATGGGTACATCATAAAGAATCGGGACCCGACGACTGAGTTCTTGCTGCTCCAAGTCAGGAACTCGCTGTTAAAACGGTAAGAGCTCGACAGTCGGGTCCCGACTCTTTATAAATATATATTTATATCGGAGGTTGGGGTTTCTGTCAATATATTTCCTCAACTTTGCCCAAATTATAATTGTTTCTACTTTTGGCATAAGGCCAGCAATTAACCAGTGTATTACTGGTACTTTATTTTATCGACCCCGTAAGGATGAAAGGCAAAGTTAACCCCGGCGGGATTTTAACTCAGGCCATAATGGGCCGTAACTCTTTGCTGCAAAGCATGGCGTCCGACCCTCTGCCGATACTGCCAATCCACCGCCCAACTTTGCCCAAATTATAATGGCATCAAGTTTGAAAATCCGTCATGGATTTATTTCTGTCATTCATTCTCTGTGTGTCAGAGACCACCCCCACCGCAAATGTTTACATTTTACTGGATTTTTGATTAGAACATTCCACCACTACTCTTTCATATTATGTATGTATATGTCCTCACATCACAGTAGCTTTTTATATTTTTTATTCTCGGGATTATTCTGTCTATAGATTGCATTGTATAGTGTTTTGGTTACTACATCATACCTTACAGGTAAATAGTATCGTGATGACATCTTTGGAGAGCTGTTTGCGGTGTGGTTGACATCTTTACTGTTTATTCCACTGAGTCAGTTTCTGTCGTCACATTTAGGTGTTTTGTCTGCATTCCTATCTCTTTTGTGCATCAGGTGTTTCGTTTTTATTTCTCAAATAACCTCTTCTCAACTCTTATGATGTTATCTGTCACAGAGTGACTTGTTCTATGGACAAGCTTCTACGCTTGACCGTTCCTAGATGTCAGATGCTGCACTCAAATACTGTTCACGTTTTACGTAGAGATGATAGTTGTTTTACATGATATCAAATTTGTCGCCAACATGGCTGTTTCAAGAGACTGTCTGTTTATTGCTGTTTTTTGTTGTTGATAGGACCGACTGCAAGAAAACGTAGTAAGGCAGCAGTCTATTGTGATACGTGTAGGATCTAGGGGAATGCTCATTTATTATTTGTAGAAGTTTTACACTTCCATTATTGTTTTGAATAATGTTTATGTTATTTTCTACGTCCGACAAACGTTGCTTGTTGGCGTAATTGTTTAGCTGTAAAATAATTTAGCTCTGGGTGAAGTTCCACCCTGTGTAGCTACATTTTGTTCATTTAGGTAAGAGGGATTTTTCTTTGCTATTTCATAACAATTAAATAGGTCCTTATTGAGTTCGTACCTCGAAGAAAAATGAGATTTATAGTTTCGTTTCCTTCTGCAACTACAACTACAAAGACTCTTTTTTCATTTCTCGTTGTTTTTCTTTGATTCTTCGTTAGTGTTGTTGATAGTGATATTGTCGATAGTGATATGATTTCCATCATCAGAGGAATAACCAGTTATATAACAAGGCTGGTAGTTGTGGCATTACTGTTGGAGATAGTTTGCATCTTAAATTTAATGAATAGTCTCCTCTGCCGTATGTATGTACGTTCGAATGTTTGTATGCATATATATATATATATATATATAGGAAGAGAGAGAGGAAGAGAGAGAGAGGAAAGTGAGAGAGAGAGGGGGAAGTGTGTGAGAGAGAAAAAGAAAGAGAGTTAGTTGAGGGGGAGAGAGAAAAAGAGAGCATGTGTGGGAGTGGGGGATGGATAAAGAGAGGGTATGTGTGTGTGTGTGAGAGAGAGGGAGAGATGGATAGGAATGACAGTGTGGAATAAAGGGAGACAAATGAAATAGCTATTGAGTTAGAAAAGCAATGAGCCATTGCAGAAGCTGTTCAGTGTTGCGTGTCGGGATACATGGCGTGGCAAACTTAGAATTCGTTTTAACGAAATAAATAAATATATAAACATAAATGAAATCAACAGTAGTAGTAGTAGTGGTAGTAGTAGTAGTAGTAGTAGTAGTAGTAGTAGTAGTAGTAGCAGTAGTAGTAGTAGTAGTAGTAGTAGTAGTAGTAACAGCAACAGCAGTAGTAGTAGTGGTAGTAGTAGTTCTAGTGGTTGTAGTAGTAGCAGTAGTAGTAGCAGTAGCAGCAGCAGAGCAGCAGCAGTAGTAGTAGTAGTAGTAGTAGTAGTAGTAGTAGTAGTAGTAGTAGTAGCAGGAGCAGCAGTAGTAGTGGTAGTAGTAGTTCTAGTGGTTGTAGTAGTAGCAGTAGTAGTAGTAGCAGCAGCAGCAACAGCAGCAACAGCAGCAGTAGTAGTAGTAGTAGTAGTAGTAGTAGTAGTAGTAGTATTAGTAGTAGTAGTAGTAGTAGCAGCTGCAGCAGCAGCAGTAGCAGCAGATGCAGCAGCGACAAGCAAGAATAACAAAATAAAGAGTAAATAGAGTTTGAGGCAAAAATGCGATGTTTTATTTGAACGGCTGAGTAAAGAAGGTAGTCTTGGAGTTATGCTGGAATGAACATGTTGGACGGTGGTAAGGACAACATGGCGGCTATGTATTGGAGGAGATGGTTAGAGTGATTGGTGGCGGTGGTGGTGGGGGTAGTGGTAGTGGTGGTGGTGGGGGTAGTGGTGGTGGTGGTGGTGATGGTGGTGGTGGTGGTGGTGGTGGTGTGGGGGGGGGGGGTAGTGGGGGTGCTGCTGCTGGTGGTGGTGGTGGTGGTGATGGTGGTGGTGATGGTGGTGGTGCTGGTGGTGGTGTGGGGGTGTTGTTGGTGGTGGTGATGGTGGTGGTGATGGCGGTGGTGGTGGTGGTGGTGGTGGTGGTGGTGGTGGTGGTGGTGATGATGGTGGTTGTGATGGTGGTGGTGATGGTGATGGTGATGGTGGTGGTGGAGTTGGTGGTGGTAGTGATGACAATAGTTGTTGATGGCAGTGTTTGATAGCAGTCATTGTTGAAGTAGTGTGGATTGGGTAGTGGTGGTTCTGGTGATGATGGCGTTGTCGTCCATGATGGAAATGCATTGGTGGTGGTGGTGGTAGGGGTGGGGGTTATTGAAGTGGTAGCTCAGATAGTTTTGATGGTGTCGTCCATGATGGCGATGTATTGGTAGTGGATTTAAAGTGGTTTGGCTGAGGCGAGGGGTCAGGTAGTGGTGGTGGTGGTGTTGGTGATAAAGGCAATGTACTGGTCTTGGTTATATAGATGGTTATATAGAAGATGGCTGCTGAAATGGTGTGACTGAGAGAAAGGCTGTGTTGACATTCGTGATCTTGGTTGATATAGAGGTTTATGGAGAAGACTATAAATAGTTGTATTGACGCCAATGCTGGTCGTTGTTTCAATGTTTTTTGTTGTAACAATGTATCCGGATGTTGACGTATGGCAGTGTAGTAACTCTGGTGGTGTTGGTAGTTGCGGTTCTACAATTAATGTTGGTGTTGGTTGTTGTTATTTCGGCAGGTCTTCGCTGGAAGGCCCCTAGTCTTATATCACCTGATGGTAGTTTGGTTGGGGATTTTAAACTTTATCAGTGACCCGGTTGTAGATATTACGACGAAATTATTGACCCAAAAATAAATGATGAATATAAAATATGTTAACAGTTTTTGTGTAATTTTAAATGGCTGAAATGACTCATCCACGCTGCAATTTCCTTAGTCTCAACACACAGTCACAGATCAAATCTATTGCCAGACATTGACAGCACGGAATTTCCCAGAGAATCAGCCAGGCTACCAAAGCACTCAGAGATACTATTATTAACAATGTTTTAATTTAAACATTGCACATACCACTGGTAAATGAAATAATTATCTTATGCTGTTTATTAAATAACTATATATATATATATAAAATTGAGGTAAGCGGAGCAAGCAAGATTCAAACAATTTTTTAAAATAAATTTAAAAATATAATTTAAATATTTACCTATTCCAATTGCTTTTACCGAACGGTTTCACTTCACAAAAGATTGGAGATGCCTAGGGATCTCCAATAGAAAAGTTTAGATCAACAGAAAGCATTTTCCTTTCCTAGGACAAAAAGTCCCGGAAACGGCAAAATATATTGCCATCTGCCAGCTAGCACAGGATATATATATATATATATATATATATATATATATAGTTATGTAATAAACAGCATAAGATAATTATTTCATTTACCAGTGGTTTCTTGAAAGCAAACAAAATTTGCTTTCAGTCATCAGAATGAAAAATTCCTGGTGTTTTTTCATTCTGATGACTGAAAGCAAATTTTTTTTGCTTTCAAGAAACCACTGGTAAAAATGAAATAATTATCTTATGTTGTTTATTACATAACTAATAAGCTCTGTAACCTACATAGAGCACTCTTTTTTCCTGGACCTTTCCGACGGAATTACTTCATTTTTATATATATATATATATATATATATATATATATATATATGGTTATATATATATATATATATATATATGAAAACAGGGAGAAAGAGAGGATTATGAGGAAGAAAAATATATTTTTTTCCTTTTTTGTTTCTCTCTCTCTTTTTTCTGGGTTTTATTATTATATATATATATATATAAAATTACAAGAAACGAAGCGTGCTGTGTGGTTACTGTAAACAAAGTTTAAGATGGTAATATGGACGAAACAAGAGAAGAAGCCTTTCATCAGGTGTTAACTGCAGATCATAGATGTTTCGGCGCTTAAAACGGGACTTCGAAAACGATCAGCAGCGCGCCCAAGGCCTTTTATCGATCAAAAGGGCATGAGGGAAAGAAAAGAAAAAATAGTGAGGAGAGAGGAAGAGAGAGGAAAAAACGAAGTATATATATATATTATATATATATATAGGGAGTGTAACTTGGCGTTACTGCAGGTTCACCCGGATGAGCACTCGATGTTTAGGTTCACGTCTGCGTTGAGGTGTAGAGTCATGTAAGAACGATACACCTCGAACCTTGCGCTGATCAGTGGCGAAACGCGAGTCATCTACCAATAAATGTAATGAAGGAGTAACCAATCGTCCTTGTTATCCTTTCAATATATATATATATACACAATTAAATTAAGGGTGTCATGTCCGAGGGACATGCGCATTTTAAAAGGTATCTCTATTTAAAGTTCTAGTTAAATTTAATTAATTACCTACCTAGCTGTTTGTGCTTACACACCTTTACAAATTATTCCCTGTAATTGTTTCATATGTTTATTTTAGATATATATGTATGTCAATCATTTTCTAGTTGATATATATATATATATATATATATATATATATATATATATATATATATATATATATATATATATATATATATATATATATAAATTAATAAAAACAATGAAATAAAAACAAAGAACAGGTTCCTTATATTGAAAAAAATTATCATTTTACGGTCGTTTCTGGGATATATATGTGTGTTGGTATGTATATCATATTAAAGATCTATGTAAAATAATTACAAATTATCAGAGGAGATATACATACCTTCACCTATACATGCCATCTTCAGAAATGATGGCATGTTTTGGATTACATTGAGTTCTTCATATGGATTGGACACTACCGTTTATTTTGGTAGATCTATCTACATATATATATATATACAATATATTAACAAATGGAAACTATATTTATAAAACCATATTTATTTCATTATACATACTTCAAGGGCCACCAACGCAAACTATGGTGCGCTTTCATCAGATAAAATATAATATAGGTTAGTTTTATAAATAAATATTGACATACCCTTAAAAACTCCAACCAGAATGGTTGCATTTTTTAAGGGTATGTCAATATTTATTTATAAAACTAACCTATATTATATTTTATCTGATGAAAGCGCACCATAGTTTTCTTTGGTGGCCCTTGAAATATGTATAATGAAATAAATATTTGTTAATATATTATATTTACTCCAATAATTTGTTGAGTGCTTTATATCAGTTATAAAAATATTTAGCTTGTTGTATCCCAACAAATTAAATATAACCTCTACATATATATATATATATATATATATATATATATATATATATATATATATATATATATATATATATATATATGTATATATATAATTTAAAGTATCATAAGATATCCAATATGTAAGACGAATAAGTTTTCGATGAAAAAAAAAGCTGAATGAATTTATGTACAGAGCATCAATAATTTAAATTTAAAAAAATGTATGTATGCAACCATATAAATATATATATATATATATATATATATATATATATATATATATATATATATATATAACGAAGGAGGTGTGGTAAGGAACCAAATGGACCATAACACACCAGAGTACTCAATACTTAGGGTAGTAGAGTGGGTAATAGGAAAATGTTTAACCCCGACGGCAGAGCTCAAGCCGTTTCGACGGCTATTTCAGAGATAGCCGTCGAAACGGCTTGAGCTCTGCCATCGGGGTTAAACATGTTCCTATATATATATATACGTTGAACATTTTACTCTCAGGCACCCAATTAAGTTAAACCTCTGGTAATCTACGACGAATTTGTTTTATAAGCACAAATTGTAGACACCATCCCGAGGTCAAGGTATTAAGTACTTCTCTGTACTATTTCAGAAAGGAGGGATAAACATGCCAATCTATGTTTAGAATCGCGAGCAACGCCGGGCCGTTCTGCTAGTTATCATTATTATTATTATTATTATTATTATTGAATGCCATGGTTGACGGAGGCTCGGCTCTGTAAGGTATAGTAATTTTTAACCGTTAAAACAATTGTAAATTGTTTAAAACTTGAACCAAATTGTTGATAAAGACACCCTCCTCCCCGTGAGAGGGGTCTTTCTGTCCGTTATTTGGCCCTTCGGGGTTAAATAACCAGTTATTGGGGTTTTGTACCCAAAATTTCATTTTAAACAAAAAACAACATGGCTACGAAAAAGAAATTTCATACGTCACACCCACTCATTCCGTCTTCTTCTTCCTCAATCATCACTACAGCAGAGAGAAGATTGTCTCTCTCCCTCCCTTCTCTTTCGCAAGTGACGAAAGAAAAGAAAAGTCTCGTGCAAAGCGTGCAAGGTTTCTCCACGACGACGACGACAGCGACGAAACAGGTGTGCGGGAAATACGAAAACCCAGTTCATTCGTCTAACGTCAGGAATAATAGCAGTAGCAGCCGTAATAACAACAGCAACAGTGACAATGAAAACAACAGTAGCAGCCGCAACAGCATCACCAGCAGCATAAACAACAACAGCATTAGCAGCAGCAACGCCAACAACAACCACAGCAACAGCGGCGGAGGCAGTAGTCGTAGTACCTGCAGCAACAACAAAAGTACCAGCAGCTCTGACGACAACAACAACAGCAGAGAAAAACCAATCTCATTTGCAGGTATTGCGAAAAACTTGGAAACAATCCTCATAACAAATGAGGAATTAGAGGAAGCGAAGAAGATGGTGACAAAGAACGGACACCGAGCAATCTGCAAGGCAGCGGAAAAATTTTTCGAAACCCAAGAGCACTGTACGGTCACGTACCGTACAGTAAGTACAAAATCCCGTAGGGTGGAAAGAGCCACAGAGGCCCAAATACAAAAAGCCTTGGGGTCTGTGTGGCAGCGGAAAACGCACATCACCCGAGGCAAAAAAATATGCCACCGTAGACGTACTTTTTGCCACACCCCAGGAGGCAAAGGCCCAATCAGTAGTGACCCTAAGGAGCGAGGAAATGGTGTTGGTGCCCTCCTACTGCGGGCAAAAAATTGTGAGGGTCAAACTGACCCACGTCCCCCCCGGAATGACCCCTTCTTGGCTGGCCGCGTCTGTCCTCGTCGGAATCGAGGACAAAACAACTGTACTGCAAGTACAGAAAAAAGTAAGAGAAGATTGGGTCGGCTCCTCCATTGAGATGCTAATCCAAACCAACCAGGAGTGCATCGAAGCTATCCCGGATGTGATAGACTTCGATAACGGCACTCAACTGCCCATAAGTGTTGAGGGCAAACGCCCGAAATGCTTTCGCTGTGGATCGAAGACTCACCTCAGGGCCTTCTGCAACGAGAAGACCCTGAGAAAGGAGAAAACCCCCCTCCTTCCGAATCCGGCTCCACGGCTACCAGCAACAGGACAAGCGCCAACCAGGAACGATAGGTCCGTGGCACCCATACCAACTCCACGGAAATCAAAAACAGCAGCAGCAGTGGAAATATTAACAACAACAACAGCAATACCAAATGCAGCTGCAACAGAGACTCCAGTGCAAACATCACCAACAACAACAAGTGAAAGAGTGGAGCTGGTACCCCTCCCCGACCTTACAGAATCAGACATGGAGTGTGAGGTGGGAGAGGGATGGCAAAAGGTCGCAAGAAGGCACAAACGCAGAAGCAGCGCATCGTCGCCTTTGAAAAGGGAGGAAAGAAATGAGAAAAGGGTAAAGTCTACTGCAAAGAGACCCACAGCAGCAACACCACCAACACCATCACCACCCACACCAGCACCACCATCACCACCGGCGACAACCCCACCGCCAACAACACCTTCAACACCACCACCACAAGCACCAACATCGCAAACACAACAACAAAACACACACACCCAGCAACAACGACAAGAAAATAGCAGAACCACACCCCACCCCCAGAAAAACAAATGCACGGCAATAAATACACACAACAAGAAACTAATGACTTACATAATTGAACACACAGACATTTCACAACAGGACTACATAATACCAGCACCAATCAAAACGCCAACTAACATAAGACTGCTAAAAATAGCACAGAAACAATACACAAACATTAAAACGAAATTCCCCAACGCAGTTGGTGATTTCAGGGACCTAGGAGGAACCATCAATCGAAGAGTATATTCAGACATTCTCTTAGAAGAGCCGACGACCAGCCGAAGGGACGATTCAACGGTCCCTTCACCAGACGATCAAGTGAAAAGGGATGTAAAAACCATCCCTCCTCTACCAAAAGTACGGTAAGTGGTCTTTCCCATCTTTTCCACTCTATTTTAAACATGACCTCACTCAGAATAGGCAGCATAAATGCGCGTGGCTTGGGGTCGTCATGGAAGCAGGGTCACCTGCTCAACGACCTCAGGTCACTAAACATAGATGTAGTGGCCATCAGCGAGACCAGAATCTCCGAAGCACGGGCCTTCGCACCGATCTTCGGCGGCTACGATGTGTACGCATCTCCCAGCCGTCCTGGATCGGGTGGAGGAGTTGCTGTGCTTTTTCGGAGAGGTTTGGATCTCGCCATACGGGCCATCTTCCTGGACCCAGAGGGTAAGCTGGTGGTGCTGGACGTGACCAGCGGAGACGGGCAAGCTTTCAGGCTAGTGGCCGTCTATGCCCCGACAGGAGCAGGGCGGCCTGATTTCTTCCGGCGTCTGGAGACCTTTCTTGGAACGTCCCGCTCTTTAGTGTTAGTGGGCGACTGGAACGGGATCTTAGATGCACGCTGGGACTGTGTGGGATTAGCGGATAGGGGTGGAGGGTGCAAGAGCCTCACCAACCTGCTCAGGCGTTTTGAACTGTCTGACAGGTACCGATTGGATTTCCCGAATGTGCCAATGTGGACTTGGACAAACCGCATAGGGTCATCCAGATCATATCTAGATAGAGTATTTTGTAGGGAAATAGATAGGTCTAGCATAGGCTGTCCACAATTCAAGATAGTCAGCTACACGGACCACAAATTCGTGATCTGTGTGCTTGACTTAGATAGGCTTCATAGACGAGGACCCGGCTACTGGAAGCTAAACGCGTCCTTACCAGCGCGCAAGGCCTACAGAGACCGGATTAGCGAACTAGTTAAGCGGGCGTTGACGGGGGCCATCGTCAACAACAAGTTGTGGTTTGCTCTGAAAAGAGCGATTAGAATAGAATCGATTAGATTTAGTAAGGCTTTAGCAATAGAGAAAAATAGAGCAGAGGGAGAACTAGTTAGAAAATTAGACGAGGCGCTTAGCAAAGGCATTGCGACCGACGTGCTTGCGGCGAAATTGGCCCTTGACCAATTCTTCAATGCAAAGCACGAAGGCTGCGTTGTCAGAGCAAGGGTGCGTGCTCTCAGACACGAGGGGACGAAAGCCGTTCAATGGGCCCGAGTGGCGGAGGCGCGTCGTGGCAACAAAGCCACGATCCGGTCTTTGGTGGACCACGACGGGCGCATGCTACTCGATCCCGGGCAAATGTGTGAAGCTTTTCAGCGACACTTCGCTCAGCTGTTCGGGGGCAGCGGTGAGCCGGGTAGAGGGATGGACTTTAGTGTCTACCTCGACGGACTGCCGCGGCTCTCGGCCACTGAGGCGAAGTGTTGCGAAAAGCCGATAACAGCCGCTGAAGTAAGGGAGGCAATGACTGGCTGCACAAGGGGTAAATCGCCTGGTTTGGATGGTCTGCCCTATGAACTTTACGTACAGATGCCAGACTTGTTCGGAGGCCTATTGGCGGACGTCTACTGCAACTGGCAACAGAACGGGAGAATTCCCAGTTCTGTGAGCCGAGGAGCGGTGGCACTGCTGAGAAAGGATCCGAACAAGGGGGATAACATAGAAAATTTCCGGCCCATAACTCTGCTAAACACAGAGTTTAAGATTTTGGCCAAGGTGCTAGCAAAGAGGTTGGCGCTTGTCGTTGGTGGTCTGGTGGGAGAGGCGCAGACATGCGCAATTCCCGACAGATCCATCCACGACAACCTCCACCTCATGCGATACATCGTAGAGAGGGTAGCTAGGGAACCTGGCACGGGTGGGTCCTTGATCAATTTAGATCAGTCGAAAGCTTTCGATAGGGTCGACCATCGTTACCTAGCGGCAGTCCTGAGGGCGGCTGGCTTTGGGCCCGTCTTCAGAGGCTGGATCGCTGCCATGCACAGCGACATCTGCTCTGTGGTGAGAGTGAACGGTCACCTGTCGGAACCGTTCAACATCATGCGCTCGGTCCGCCAAGGATGTCCCCTCTCGTCCCTCTTGTACGTATTGACTCTCGAGCCATTACTGCACAAACTGGAGACGTTGAGGGGGGTCCCGCGCGAACTAGGATGCGGAAGATCCGTATCAGCATATGCGGACGATGTCACCGTAGTGGTGTCGAACGCCAAACACATCGAGGCGATCGGCACTACACTAAGAGAATACGAAGCGGTGACAGGAGCAATGATCAACCAGGAAAAGTCAGTGGGCCTGCAGCTCGGCACCTGGAGAGGCAGGTCCATGCCGTCCAACAGCGTCGTCGGACGCTGGACGGACGGACCGGTTAAATTGCTAGGGGTCTGGTTCGGTCCGGACCTCCAGACGGACAAAAACTGGGACGAGGTGACGAGCAGGGTGGCTTCTCTCACCCAGAAATGGGCCGAGAGGAAGCTATCCCTGAAAGGTCGAGCGGAGGTGGCTAACGCGTACATCGCGTCCGTCATCTGCTACCGCCTGACCGTCGTACCTTGTCCTAAGCCTCGCCTGACTGTGCTGGAGCGTTTGCTCTTTCGCTTTTTGTGGAAGGGACGCGCTCCGATGGTCAGGCGGTCCATCTGTTGTCAACACCCGCTACGTGGAGGGCTGGGCATGCCGTGGCTGATGATGCGCAGGCACGCGCTCAGGCTACGACATCTCCACCTCTTCCTCGACGGTGATCAGGTGTAGTCGCCGTTTGCTAGACGCGTGTTTCCCCAGCTCGTTTCCTTGACGGAGCTGCAGTCCTGGGTCAAGCGAAGACCGAGAGGGAGCGCCTGGAGACTGGAATGTCTTCAGGCGCTCACAGCCCTCGACCAATCGGGCAATGTGATCGGTGGAAACTCCACCTCGGCGTTCTATAGAGGATTAGTGGAGGGGAAGAGCGACGACGTACTTGGGAAAACTCTAGGCGTCGACGAAAATCAACTAGCCAATCTCTTCGGAAGAACTTTCGGGCCAGGGCCTATGGACAACTTCCAGAAATCTCTGGCCTGGCAGTGCTACCGAGGAGCCTTGCCAGTTCGGGATAAACTCTACAGGCATGGAGGTGCCGTCAGCCGGGCATGTCCGAGATGCGCGCAGGGCGACGAAACCGTCCTGCACGCACTCGTCCAGTGTCCGAAAATTGCTGACTTGTGGGTTTATGTCGAACACCTGCTGTCGCGTTTAGGACGGATCCGGCTATCATCTGAGTCCATCGTGAGGATTGCCCCGCCCTCCTCCTTTAGCCGGGAAGGGCAGGCAGTTTTTATCTGCCTGGTGGCCATGGCGAAAGAGATAGTATGGTGGACACGTTTGAAAGGGCTGAAGACGAGCACTTACCTCTTCGGTGATGCTCTGATTGACTTTTTCAAATTTCATTTGAAAAGGAAAATCAGAGTAGAGAGGGAAGTGCTCTCTTCCCAGCATTTTGTTGAAAGATGGGTGAGAGAAGCAAGAATGGCCCGAGTGAATGGGCCTACTCTGAGCATATATCTGTAAATTAAAGGTGGAAAACTGGGAGAGGGCACTTGCCTTGGTGGTCAGGGTCATTGTGGCTTTTTACTGGGCTTTCTCCACAAATGTCCCTCCGAAGTCTCCCCCCTATTGGGGAATTTTTCATTGTTATTTTCATTGTTATTTTTGTTACATCCTCTGTTTTTTGTTTTTCTACACGCAGAAATGCCCATTTGTACTGTCCTGCATTGTCCTGCACTGTCCTTAATGTCTACTTTATGTAAACCCTTGTGGTTAATAAAGAAATCATTATTATTATTATTATTATTATTATTATTATTGAATGCCATGGTTGACGGAGGCTCGGCTCTGTAAGGTATAGTAATTTTTAACCGTTAAAACAATTGTAAATTGTTTAAAACTTGAACCAAATTGTTGATAAAGACACCCTCCTCCTCGTGAGAGGGGTCTTTCTGTCCGTTATTTGGCCCTTCGGGGTTAAATAACCAGTTATTGGGGTTTTGTACCCAAAATTTCATTTTAAACAAAAAACAACATGGCTACGAAAAAGAAATTTCATACGTCACTCCCACTCATTCCGTCTTCTTCTTCCTCAATCATAACTACAGCAGAGAGAAGATTGTCTCTCTCCCTCCCTTCTTTAAATGTGTCTCTCTCCCTCCCTTCTATTTCGCAAGTGACGAAAGAAAAGAAAAGTCTCGTGCAAAGCGTGCAAGGTTTCTCCACGACGACGACGACAGCGACGAAACAGGTGTGCGGGAAATACGAAAACCCATTTCATTCGTCTGACGTCAGGAATAATAGCAGTAGCAGCCGTAATAACAACAGCAACAGTGACAATGAAAACAACAGTAGCAGCCGCAACAGCATCAACAGCAGCATAAACAACAACAGCATTAGCAGCAGCAACACCAACAACAACCACAGCAACAGCGGCGGAGGCAGTAGTCGTAGTACCTGCAGCAACAACAAAAGTACCAGCAGCTCTGACGACAACAACAACAGCAGAGAAAAACCAATCTCATTTGCAGGTATTGCGAAAAACTTGGAAACAATCCTCATAACAAATGAGGAATTAGAGGAAGCGAAGAAGATGGTGACAAAGAACGGACACCGAGCAATCTGCAAGGCAGCGGAAAAATTTTTCGAAACCCAAGAGCACTGTACGGTCACGTACCGTACAGTAAGTACAAAATCCCGTAGGGTGGAAAGAGCCACAGAGGCCCAAATACAAAAAGCCTTGGGGTCTGTGTGGCAGCGGAAAACGCACATCACCCGAGGCAAAAAATATGCCACCGTAGACGTACTTTTTGCCACACCCCAGGAGGCAAAGGCCCAATCAGTAGTGACCCTAAGGAGCGAGGAAATGGTGTTGGTGCCCTCCTACTGTGGGCAAAAAATTGTGAGGGTCAAACTGACCCACGTCCCCCCCGGAATGACCCCTTCTTGGCTGGCCGCGTCTGTCCTCGTCGGAATCGAGGACAAAACAACTGTACTGCAAGTACAGAAAAAAGTAAGAGAAGATTGGGTCGGCTCCTCCATTGAGATGCTAATCCAAACCAACCAGGAGTGCATCGAAGCTATCCCGGATGTGATAGACTTCGATAACGGCACTCAACTGCCCATAAGTGTTGAGGGCAAACGCCCGAAATGCTTTCGCTGTGGATCGAAGACTCACCTCAGGGCCTTCTGCAACGAGAAGACCCTGAGAAAGGAGAAAACCCCCCTCCTTCCGAATCCGGCTCCACGGCTACCAGCAACAGGACAAGCGGCAACCAGGAACGATAGGCCCGTGGCACCCATACCCACTCCACGGAAATCAAAAACAGCAGCAGCAGTGGAAATACTAACAACAACAACAGCAATACCAAATGCAGCTGCAACAGAGACTCCAGTGCAAACATCACCAACAACAAGAAGTGAAAGAGTGTAGTTGGTACCCCTCCCCGACCTCACAGAATCAGACATGGAGTGTGAGGTGGGAGAGAGATGGCAAAAGGTCGTAAGAAGGCACAAACGCAGAAGCAGCGCATCGTCGCCTTTGAAAAGGGAGGAAAGAAATGAGAAAAGGGTAAAGTCTACTGCAAAGAGACCCACAGCAGCAACAACACCAACACCATCACCACCCACACTAGCGCCACCATCACCACCGGCGACAACCCCACCGCCAACAACACCTTCAACACCACCACCACAAGCACCAACATCGCAAACACAACAACAAAACACACACACCCAGCAACAACGACAAGAAAATAGCAGAACCACACCCCACCCCCAGAAAAACAAATGCACGGCAATAAATACACACAACAAGAAACTAATGACTTACATAATTGAACACACAGACATTTCACAACAGGACTACATAATACCAGCACCAATCAAAACGCCAACTAACATAAGACTGCTAAAAATAGCACAGAAACAATACACAAATATTAAAACGAAATTCCCCAACGCAGTTGGTGATTTCAGGGACCTAGGAGGAACCATCAATCGAAGAGTATACTCAGCCATTCTCTTAGAAGAGCCGACGACCAGCCGAAGGGACGATTCAACGGTCCCTTCACCAGACGATCAAGTGAAAAGGGATGTAAAAACCATCCCTCCTCTACCAAAAGTACGGTAAGTGGTCTTTCCCATCTTTTCCACTCTATTTTAAACATGACCTCACTCAGAATAGGCAGCATAAATGCGCGTGGCTTGGGGTCGTCATGGAAGCAGGGTCACCTGCTCAACGACCTCAGGTCACTAAACATTGATGTAGTGGCCATCAGCGAGACCAGAATCTCCGAAGCACGGGCCTTCGCACCGATCTTCGGCGGCTACGATGTGTACGCATCTCCCAGCCGTCCTGGATCCGGTGGAGGAGTTGCTGTACTTTTTCGGAGAGGTTTGGATCTCGCCATACGGGCCATCTTCCTGGACCCAGAGGGTAAGCTGGTGGTGCTGGACGTGACCAGCGGAGACGGGCAATCTTTCAGGCTAGTGGCCGTCTATGCCCCGACAGGAGCAGGGCGGCCTGATTTCTTCCGGCGTCTGGAGACCTTTCTTGGAACGTCCCGCTCTTTAGTGTTAGTGGGCGACTGGAACGGGATCTTAGATGCACGCTGGGACTGTGTGGGATTAGCGGATAGGGGTGGAGGGTGCAAGAGCCTCACCAACCTGCTCAGGCGTTTTGAACTGTCTGACAGGTACCGATTGGATTTCCCGAATGTGCCAATGTGGACTTGGACAAACCGCATAGGGTCATCCAGATCATATCTAGATAGAGTATTTTGTAGGGAAATAGATAGGTCTAGCATAGGCTGTCCACAATTCAAGATAGTCAGCTACACGGACCACAAATTCGTGACCTGTGTGCTTGACTTAGATAGGCTTCATAGACGAGGACCCGGCTACTGGAAGCTAAACGCGTCCTTACCAGCGCGCAAGGCCTACAGAGACCGGATTAGCGAACTAGTTAAGCGGGCGTTGACGGGGGCCATCGTCAACAACAAGTGGTGGTTTGCTCTGAAAAGAGCGATTAGAATAGAATCGATTAGGTTTAGTAAGGCTTTAGCAATAGAGAAAAATAGAGCAGAGGGAGAACTAGTTAGAAAATTAGACGAGGCGCTTAGCAAAGGCATTGCGACCGACGTGCTTGCGGCAAAATTGGCCCTTGACCAATTCTTCAATGCAAAGCACGAAGGCTGCGTTGTCAGAGCTAGGGTGCGTGCTCTCAGACACGAGGGGACGAAAGCCGTTCAATGGGCCCGAGTGGCGGAGGCGCGTCGTGGCAACAAAGCCACGATCCGGTCTTTGGTGGACCACGACGGGCGCATGCTAGTCGATCCCGGGCAAATGTGTGAAGCTTTTCAGCGACACTTCGCTCAGCTGTTCGGGGGCAGCGGGGGGCCGGGTAGAGGGATGGACTTTAGTGTCTACCTCGACGGGCTGCCGCGGCTCTCGGCCACTGAGGCGAGGTGTTGCGAAAAGCCGATAACAGCCGCTGAAGTACGGGAGGCAATGACTGGCTGCACAAGGGGTAAATCGCCTGGTTTGGATGGTCTGCCCTATGAACTTTACGTACAGATGCCAGACTTGTTCGGAGGCCTCTTGGCGGACGTCTACTGCAACTGGCAACAGAACGGGAGAATTCCCAGTTCTGTGAGCCGAGGAGCGGTGGCACTGCTGAGAAAGGATCCGAACAAGGGGGATAACATAGACAATTTCCGGCCCATAACTCTGCTAAACACAGAGTTTAAGATTTTGGCCAAGGTGCTAGCAAAGAGGTTGGCGCTTGTCGTTGGTGGTCTGGTGGGAGAGGCGCAGACATGCGCCATTCCCGACAGATCCATCCACGACAACCTCCACCTCATGCGATACATCGTAGAGAGGGTAGCTAGGGAACCTGGCACGGGTGGGTCCTTGATCAATTTAGATCAGTCGAAAGCTTTCGATAGGGTCGACCATCGTTACCTAGCGGCAGTCCTGAGGGCGGCTGGCTTTGGGCCCGTCTTCAGAGGCTGGATCGCTGCCATGCACAGCGACATCTGCTCTGTGGTGAGAGTGAACGGTCACCTGTCGGAACCGTTCAACATCATGCGCTCGGTCCGCCAAGGATGTCCCCTCTCGTCCCTCTTGTACGTATTGACTCTCGAGCCATTACTGCACAAACTGGAGACGTTGAGGGGAGTCCCGCGCGAACTAGGATGCGGAAGATCCGTGTCAGCATATGCGGACGATGTCACCGTAGTGGTGTCGAACGCCAAACACATCGAGGCGATCGGCACTACACTAAGAGAATACGAAGCGGTGACAGGAGCAATGATCAACCAGGAAAAGTCAGTGGGCCTGCAGCTCGGCACCTGGAGAGGCAGGTCCATGCCGTCCAACAGCGTCGTCGGGCGCTGGACGGACGGACCGGTTAAATTGCTAGGGGTCTGGTTCGGTCCGGACCTCCAGACGGACAAAAACTGGGACGAGGTGACGAGCAGGGTGGCTTCTCTCACCCAGAAATGGGCGGAGAGGAAGCTATCCCTGAAAGGTCGAGCGGAGGTGGCTAACGCGTACATCGCGTCTGTCATCTGCTACCGCCTAACCGTCGTACCTTGTCCTAAGCCTCGCCTGACTGCGCTGGAGCGTTTGCTCTTTCGCTTTTTGTGGAAGGGACGTGCTCCGATGGTCAGGCGGTCCATCTGTTGTCAACACCCGCTACGTGGAGGGCTGGGCATGCCGTGGCTGATGATGCGCAGGCACGCGCTCAGGCTACGACATCTCCACCTCTTCCTCGACGGTGATCAGGTGTGGTCGCCGTTTGCTAGACGCGTTTTTCCCCAGCTCGTTTCCTTGACGGAGCTGCAGTCCTGGGTCAAGCGAAGACCGAGAGGGAGCGCCTGGAGACTGGAATGTCTTCAGGCGCTCACAGCCCTCGACCAATCGGGCAATGTGATCGGTGGAAACTCCACCTCGGCGTTCTATAGAGGATTAGTGGAGGGGAAGAGCGACGACGTACTTGGGGAAACTCTAGGCGTCGACGAAAATCAACTAGCCAATCTCTTCGGAAGAACTTTCGGGCCAGGGCCTATGGACAACTTCCAGAAATCTCTGGCCTGGCAGTGCTACCGAGGAGCCTTGCCAGTTCGGGATAAACTCTACAGGCATGGAGGTGCCGTCAGCCGGGCATGTCCGAGATGCGCGCAGGGCGACGAAACCGTCCTGCACGCACTCGTCCAGTGTCCGAAAATTGCTGACTTGTGGGTTTATGTCGAACACCTGCTGTCGCGTTTAGGACGGATCCAGCTATCATCTGAGTCCATCGTGAGGATTGCCCCGCCCTCCTCCTTTAGCCGGGAAGGGCAGGCAGTTTTTATCTGTCTGGTGGCCATGGCGAAAGAGATAGTATGGTGGACACGTTTGAAAGGGCTGAAGACGAGCACTTACCTCTTCGGTGATGCTCTGATTGACTTTTTCAAATTTCATTTGAAAAGGAAAATCAGAGTAGAGAGGGAAGTGCTCTCTTCCCAGCATTTTGTTGAAAGATGGGTGAGAGAAGCAAGAATGGCCCGAGTGAATGGGCCGACTCTGAGTATATATCTGTAAACTAAAGGTGGAAAACTGGGAGAGCGCACTTGCCTTGGTGGTCAGGGTCATTGTGGCTTTTTACTGGGCTTTCTCCACAAATGTCCCTCCGAAGTCTCCCCCCTATTGGGGAATTTTTCATTGTTATTTTCATTGTTATTTTTGTTACATCCTCTGTTTTTGTTTTTTTTACACGCAGAAATGCCCATTTGTACCGTCCTGCATTGTCCTGCACTGTCCTTAATGTCTACTTTATGTAAACCCTTGTGGTTAATAAAGAAATCATTATTATTATTATTATTATTGAATGCCATGGTTGACGGAGGCTCGGCTCTGTAAGGTATAGTAATTTTTAACCGTTAAAACAATTGTAAATTGTTTAAAACTTGAACCAAATTGTTGATAAAGACACCCTCCTCCTCGTGAGAGGGGTCTTTCTGTCCGTTATTTGGCCCTTCGGGGTTAAATAACCAGTTATTGGGGTTTTGTACCCAAAATTTCATTTTAAACAAAAAACAACATGGCTACGAAAAAGAAATTTCATACGTCATTCCCACTCATTCCGTCTTCTTCTTCCTCAATCATCACTACAGCAGAGAGAAGATTGTCTCTCTCCCTCCCTTCTTTAAATGTGTCTCTCTCCCTCCCTTCTCTTTCGCAAGTGACGAAAGAAAAGAAAAGTCTCGTGCAAAGCGTGCAAGGTTTCTCCACGACGACGACGACAGCGACGAAACAGGTGTGCGGGAAATACGAAAACCCAGTTCATTCGTCTGACGTCAGGAATAATAGCAGTAGCAGCCGTAATAACAACAGCAACAGTGACAATGAAAACAACAGTAGCAGCCGCAACAGCATCACCAGCAGCATAAACAACAACAGCATTAGCAACAGCAACACCAACAACAACCACAGCAACAGCGGCGGAGGCAGTAGTCGTAGTACCTGCAGCAACAACAAAAGTACCAGCAGCTCTGACGACAACAACAACAGCAGAGAAAAACCAATCTCATTTGCAGGTATTGCGAAAAACTTGGAAACAATCCTCATAACAAATGAGGAATTAGAGGAAGCGAAGAAGATGGTGACAAAGAACGGACACCGAGCAATCTGCAAGGCAGCGAAAAAATTTTTCGAAACCCAAGAGCACTGTACGGTCACGTACCGTACAGTAAGTACAAAATCCCGTAGGGTGGAAAGAGCCACAGAGGCCCAAATACAAAAAGCCTTGGGGTCTGTGTGGCAGAGGAAAACGCACATCACCCGAGGCAAAAAATACGCCACCGTAGACGTACTTTTTGCCACACCCCAGGAGGCAAAGGCCCAATCAGTAGTGACCCTAAGGAGCGAGGAAATGGTGTTGGTGCCCTCCTACTGCGGGCAAAAAATTGTGAGGGTCAAACTGACCCACGTCCCACCCGGAATGACCCCTTCTTGGCTGGCCGCGTCTGTCCTCGTCGGAATCGAGGACAAAACAACTGTACTGCAAGTACAGAAAAAAGTAAGAGAAGATTGGGTCGGCTCCTCCATTGAGATGCTAATCCAAACCAACCAGGAGTGCATCGAAGCTATCCCGGATGTGATAGACTTCGATAACGGCACTCAACTGCCCATAAGTGTTGAGGGCAAACGCCCGAAATGCTTTCGCTGTGGATCGAAGACTCACCTCAGGGCCTTCTGCAACGAGAAGACCCTGAGAAAGGAGAAAACCCCCCTCCTTCCGAATCCGGCTCCACGGCTACCAGCAACAGGACAAGCGGCAACCAGGAACGATAGGTCCGTGGCACCCATACCCACTCCACGGAAATCAAAGACAGCAGCAGCAGTGGAAATATTAACAACAACAACAGCAATACCAAATGCAGCTGCAACAGAGACTCCAGTGCAAACATCACCAACAACAACAAGTGAAAGAGTGGAGCTGGTACCCCTCCCCGACCTTACAGAATCAGACATGGAGTGTGAGGTGGGAGAGGGATGGCAAAAGGTCGCAAGAAGGCACAAACGCAGAAGCAGCGCATCGTCGCCTTTGAAAAGGGAGGAAAGAAATGAGAAAAGGGTAAAGTCTACTGCAAAGAGACCCACAGCAGCAACACCACCAACACCATCACCACCCACACCAGCACCACCATCACCACCGGCGACAACCCCACCGCCAACAACACCTTCAACACCACCACCACAAGCACCAACATCGCAAACACAACAACAAAACACACACACCCAGCAACAACGACAAGAAAATAGCAGAACCACACCCCACCCCCAGAAAAACAAATGCACGGCAATAAACACACACAACAAGAAACTAATGACTTACATAATTGAACACACAGACATTTCACAACAGGACTACATAATACCAGCACCAATCAAAACGCCAACTAACATAAGACTGCTAAAAATAGCACAGAAACAATACACAAACATTAAAACGAAATTCCCCAACGCAGTTGGTGATTTCAGGGACCTAGGAGGAACCATTAATCGAAGAGTATATTCAGACATTCTCTTAGAAGAGCCGACGACCAGCCGAAGGGACGATTCAACGGTCCCTTCACCAGACGATCAAGTGAAAAGGGATGTAAAAACCATCCCTCCTCTACGAAAAGTACGGTAAGTGGTCTTTCCCATCTTTTCCACTCTATTTTAAACATGACCTCACTCAGAATAGGCAGCATAAATGCGCGTGGCTTGGGGTCGTCATGGAAGCAGGGTCACCTGCTCAACGACCTCAGGTCACTAAACATAGATGTAGTGGCCATCAGCGAGACCAGAATCTCCGAAGCACGGGCCTTCGCACCGATCTTCGGCGGCTACGATGTGTACGCATCTCCCAGCCGTCCTGGATCGGGTGGAGGAGTTGCTGTGCTTTTTCGGAGAGGTTTGGATCTCGCCATACGGGCCATCTTCCTGGACCCAGAGGGTAAGCTGGTGGTGCTGGACGTGACCAGCGGAGACGGGCAAGCTTTCAGGCTAGTGGCCGTCTATGCCCCGACAGGAGCAGGGCGGCCTGATTTCTTCCGGCGTCTGGAGACCTTTCTTGGAACGTCCCGCTCTTTAGTGTTAGTGGGCGACTGGAACGGGATCTTAGATGCACGCTGGGACTGTGTGGGATTAGCGGATAGGGGTGGAGGGTGCAAGAGCCTCACCAACCTGCTCAGGCGTTTTGAACTGTCTGACAGGTACCGATTGGATTTCCCGAATGTGCCAATGTGGACTTGGACAAACCGCATAGGGTCATCCAGATCATATCTAGATAGAGTATTTTGTAGGGAAATAGATAGGTCTAGCATAGGCTGTCCACAATTCAAGATAGTCAGCTACACGGACCACAAATTTGTGACCTGTGTGCTTGACTTAGATAGGCTTCATAGACGAGGACCCGGCTACTGGAAGCTAAACGCGTCCTTACCAGCGCGCAAGGCCTACAGAGACCGGATTAGCGAACTAGTTAAGCGGGCGTTGACGGGGGCCATCGTCAACAACAAGTGGTGGTTTGCTCTGAAAAGAGCGATTAGAATAGAATCGATTAGGTTTAGTAAGGCTTTAGCAATAGAGAAAAATAGAGCAGAGGGAGAACTAGTTAGAAAATTAGACGAGGCGCTTAGCAAAGGCATTGCGACCGACGTGCTTGCGGCGAAATTAGCCCTTGACCAATTCTTCAATGCAAAGCACGAAGGCTGCGTTGTCAGAGCTAGGGTGCGTGCTCTCAGACACGAGGGGACGAAAGCCGTTCAATGGGCCCGAGTGGCGGAGGCGCGTCGTGGCAACAAAGCCACGATCCGGTCTTTGGTGGACCACGACGGGCGCATGCTACTCGATCCCGGGCAAATGTGTGAAGCTTTTCAGCGACACTTCGCTCAGCTGTTCGGGGGCAGCGGGGGGCCGGGTAGAGGGATGGACTTTAGTGTCTACCTCGACGGACTGCCGCGGCTCTCGGCCACTGAGGCGAAGTGTTGCGAAAAGCCGATAACAGCCGCTGAAGTACGGGAGGCAATGACTGGCTGCACAAGGGGTAAATCGCCTGGTTTGGATGGTCTGCCCTATGAACTTTACGTACAGATGCCAGACTTGTTCGGAGGCCTCTTGGCGGACGTCTACTGCAACTGGCAACAGAACGGGAGAATTCCCAGTTCTGTGAGCCGAGGAGCGGTGGCACTGCTGAGAAAGGATCCGAACAAGGGGGATAACATAGACAATTTCCGGCCCATAACTCTGCTAAACACAGAGTTTAAGATTTTGGCCAAGGTGCTAGCAAAGAGGTTGGCGCTTGTCGTTGGTGGTCTGGTGGGAGAGGCGCAGACATGCGCCATTCCCGACAGATCCATCCACGACAACCTCCACCTCATGCGATACATCGTAGAGAGGGTAGCTAGGGAACCTGGCACGGGTGGGTCCTTGATCAATTTAGATCAGTCGAAAGCTTTCGATAGGGTCGACCATCGTTACCTAGCGGCAGTCCTGAGGGCGGCTGGCTTTGGGCCCGTCTTCAGAGGCTGGATCGCTGCCATGCACAGCGACATCTGCTCTGTAGTGAGAGTGAACGGTCACCTGTCGGAACCGTTCAACATCATGCGCTCGGTCCGCCAAGGATGTCCCCTCTCGTCCCTCTTGTACGTATTGACTCTCGAGCCATTACTGCACAAACTGGAGACGTTGAGGGGAGTCCCGCGCGAACTAGGATGCGGAAGATCCGTGTCAGCATATGCGGACGATGTCACCGTAGTGGTGTCGAACGCCAAACACATCGAGGCGATCGGCACTACACTAAGAGAATACGAAGCGGTGACAGGAGCAATGATCAACCAGGAAAAGTCAGTGGGCCTGCAGCTCGGCACCTGGAGAGGCAGGTCCATGCCGTCCAACAGCGTCGTCGGGCGCTGGACGGACGGACCGGTTAAATTGCTAGGGGTCTGGTTCGGTCCGGACCTCCAGACGGACAAAAACTGGGACGAGGTGACGAGCAGGGTGGCTTCTCTCACCCAGAAATGGGCGGAGAGGAAGCTATCCCTGAAAGGTCGAGCGGAGGTGGCTAACGCGTACATCGCGTCTGTCATCTGCTACCGCCTAACCGTCGTACCTTGTCCTAAGCCTCGCCTGACTGCGCTGGAGCGTTTGCTCTTTCGCTTTTTGTGGAAGGGACGTGCTCCGATGGTCAGGCGGTCCATCTGTTGTCAACACCCGCTACGTGGAGGGCTGGGCATGCCGTGGCTGATGATGCGCAGGCACGCGCTCAGGCTACGACATCTCCACCTCTTCCTCGACGGTGATCAGGTGTGGTCGCCGTTTGCTAGACGCGTTTTTCCCCAGCTCGTTTCCTTGACGGAGCTGCAGTCCTGGGTCAAGCGAAGACCGAGAGGGAGCGCCTGGAGACTGGAATGTCTTCAGGCGCTCACAGCCCTCGACCAATCGGGCAATGTGATCGGTGGAAACTCCACCTCGGCGTTCTATAGAGGATTAGTGGAGGGGAAGAGCGACGACGTACTTGGGGAAACTCTAGGCGTCGACGAAAATCAACTAGCCAATCTCTTCGGAAGAACTTTCGGGCCAGGGCCTATGGACAACTTCCAGAAATCTCTGGCCTGGCAGTGCTACCGAGGAGCCTTGCCAGTTCGGGATAAACTCTACAGGCATGGAGGTGCCGTCAGCCGGGCATGTCCGAGATGCGCGCAGGGCGACGAAACCGTCCTGCACGCACTCGTCCAGTGTCCGAAAATTGCTGACTTGTGGGTTTATGTCGAACACCTGCTGTCGCGTTTAGGACGGATCCAGCTATCATCTGAGTCTATCGTGAGGATTGCCCCGCCCTCCTCCTTTAGCTGGGAAGGGCAGGCAGTTTTTATCTGTCTGGTGGCAATGGCGAAAGAGATAGTATGGTGGACACGTTTGAAAGGGCTGAAGACGAGCACTTACCTCTTCGGTGATGCTCTGATTGACTTTTTCAAATTTCATTTGAAAAGGAAAATCAGAGTAGAGAGGGAAGTGCTCTCTTCCCAGCATTTTGTTGAAAGATGGGTGAGAGAAGCAAGAATGGCCCGAGTGAATGGGCCGACTCTGAGTATATATCTGTAAACTAAAGGTGGAAAACTGGGAGAGGGCACTTGCCTTGGTGGTCAGGGTCATTGTGGCTTTTTACTGGGCTTTCTCCACAAATGTCCCTCCGAAGTCTCCCCCCTATTGGGGAATTTTTCATTGTTATTTTCATTGTTATTTTTGTTACATCCTCTCTTTTTGTTTTTTTACACGCAGAAATGCCCATTTGTACCGTCCTGCATTGTCCTGCACTGTCTTTAATGTCTACTTTATGTAAACCCTTGTGGTTAATAAAGAAATCATTATTATTATTATTATTATTATTATTATTATTATTGGTTGGTGAAGCCACGCTTCTTATCGCCTCCAGTCTTTTTCAACGTTTTACCTCTTTTACAACCGTTCTAAACCTTTTATTCAAGTTTTAAATTTGATAAAAGTTTAGAAGGAGTGACCCACCTAATACAGGGGTTCACTAGTAAATAATACGGCACCCCTTTACGGGGTGTCGTATTCGTATTTGTGCAAAAATATTTTTTGAAAAATTTCAACATGGATAACACAAAAGAGAGAGAGAGCGCTGTCAGACAACACAGAGAGAGGGAGACTTTATCAGCATGTCAACAAGACAGCGTTCCAGCGGAGGTAAATATAAACGAAAATATTACAAAGGAAAAATAGATTGTTAAAGATTTAAAATTAACAAATATTTCTAACACAAACAACACCAACAATAACACCAACAACATCACCAACAACAACACCAAAAATAACAGCGGTAAAGTCGAGAACGACAATAACAAAAATAACAGCGGTAAGGTCGAGAACGACAATAACAAAAATAACAGCGGTAAGGTCGAGAACGACAATAACAATGACAATAACAACAGCCACAACAACAATAATAGTAGGAACAGTATCAACAAAAACAACAATAATAATAACAGCCACAATAACAGTAACAGCAGAAACAGTATCAACGAAAACAACACCAACAGCTGTACCAGCGAAAAGAACAACAATGACACCAATACCTGTAATAGCGACCTCTCGGCACCACCAGTAAGACCAGTAGCGGCAGCAATAGTGGTGCTGCTGAAAAAGGGACCACTTCTTTTGCAGGTGTCGCCCGAAATATCGAGACAGTGTTAGTCACAGAGGAGGAGATGGCAGTCGCAAGGGCCATGGTGACAAGAAGCGCAAATAGAGTTTCCCTGAAACCTCCACCCGATTTTTTCAAGGACCAGCAGCTACGAACGATGACTTACCGCACCGTAAGCAAAATCTCACATCGAGTGGAGAGAGCCACGGAGGCTCAAATCCAAAAGGCCTTGGGGTGCGTCTGGGCACGCAAAACCCACATCACCCGAGGCAGAAAGTACGCCACAGTAGACGTACTTTTCGCCACCCCCCAGGAAGCAAAGTCTCACTCTTTGGAAACCCTAAAGAGTGAGGAGTTAGTCTTGGTGCCCTACTGCGGGCAGAAAATTGTGAGGGTCAAAGTGACCCAGGTCCCACCCGACGTGCCCATACCTTGGCTGGCCATGGATAACTAAAGCAGCATCATCAGTAGCGGCAACACCAATAGCTACATTTGAAATAGCTACACCAGCAACAACATTGCCGAAGAGGGCTCCACTACCACCACCAACAGCCGTGGAGCACATACCCATGCCAGACGCCACAGAATCCTACATGGAGTTTGAGGCGGGAGTGACGTGGCAAACAGTCTGCCACAAAAAGGAAAAAAGAAAAAACCCTTAGATTCACCCTCCAAAAGCGAAGGCATACAAAGAGGGGTAAAGGCAGCAAGGAAACTTGCAGCAATACCACCACAAACACCAACAACGCAAGCACAACAAGACACACACACCAAACAGCAACAAGAAGAAAACGGCAACAAAATCACCCCTCACCCCCAAAAAGTACACAGCCATAAACAGCAAAAAATGAACTCATAAAATATATAAAGCAGCACACAGACATCACGGAAAAAAATTACTACACCCCACCAACACCAAGAACTCTCCCGACAAACATAAGCATCATCGAAATCTGATTAGAACAATACAAACCTTTAAAACAAAAATTCCCCAACGCAGTTGGAGACTTCAGAGGAACGGTTACCAAGAGGTTATACACTGACATCCTCTTGGAAACACCCATGACAAGCGAAAGGGACGGTTCTACTGTCCCTTCACCACACGAACAAGGTAGGTGACCCTTTCTCATTTGCCTCGTTTCTCATCCAACATGGCTGTACTCAGAATAGGCAGTATAAATGCACGTGGCCTGGGGGTCATCTTGGAAGCAGGGTCACCTGCTCAATGACCTCAGGTCACTAAACATAGATGTGGTGGCCATCAGTGAAATCAGAATCTCCGAGGCACGGGCCTTCGCACCGATCTTCGGCGGCTACGATGTATACGCATCTCCCAGCCGTCCAGGATCGGGGGAAGAGGTTGCCGTCCTTTTTCGGAGAGGCTTGGATCTCGCGATACAGGCCATCTTCCTGGACCCAGAAGGTAAGTCGGTGGTGCTGGACGTGACCGTAGCGAAGGCAATGCTTTCAGGCTAGTAGCAGGGGCAGGACGGCCGGATTTCTTCAGACGTCTAGAGACCTTTCTTGGAACGTCCCGCTCTTTAGTGTTAGTGGGCGACTGGAACGGTATCTTGGATGCACGCTGGGATCGTGTGGGGCTAGTGGATAAGGGAGGAGGGTGCAAGAGCCTCACCAACCTGCTCAGACGTTTTGAACTGTCTGACAGGTATCGACTGGATCACCAGAATGTGCCAATGTGGACATGGACAAACCGCATCGGGTCACCAGATCGTATCTAGATAGGGTATTCTGCAGGGAACTAGATAAGGCTAGTATAAGTTGTCCACAATTTAAAATAGTCGACTACACAGACCACAAATTTGTGATCTGTGAGATCGACATAGACAGACTTCATAGACAAGGGCCTGGTTACTGGAAGCTGAACGCGTCTTTCTCGGCGCGCAAGGCCTACAGAGACCGGATTAGCGTATTAGTTAAGCGGGCGTTGACGGGAGCGGTCGTCAACAACAGGTGGTGGTTCGCTCTGAAAAGGGCAATTAAAGTAGAGTCGATTAGGTTTAGCAAAGGAGTAGTGATAGAGGAAAATAGAGTAGAGGGAGAGCTAGTCAGAATTCTAGAAGAGGCGTTTAGGACAGGCATCGCAACCGACGTGCTTGCAGCGAGATTGGCACTCGACCAATTCTTCAACACAAAACACGAAAGCTGCGTTGTCAGAGCTAGAGCGCGTGCTCTGAAACACGAGGGGACAAAAGCCGTCCAATGGGCCCCGGTGGCAGAGGCGTGACGTGGCAATAAAGCCACAATTCGGTCTTTGTCTGACCAAAACGGGTGCGTGATGCTCGAACCCGAGCGGATGTGTGAAGCTTTTCAACAGCACTTTGTTGAACTGTTCGGGGGCGGCGGCGGCCCGGATCGGGATATTGACTTCAGTGCATACCTCGACGGACTGCCTCGGCTCTCGACGACCGCAGCACAGTGTTGCGATAAGCCAATAACAGCCGGTGAAATACGGGAAGCGATGGTTAACTGCACAAGGGTAAATCGCCAGGTTTAGATGGTCTGCCCTACGAGCTTTATGCATTTATGCCAGACTTGTTCGGTGACCTCTTGGCAGACGTCTACTGCAACTGGCAGCAGAACGGGAGCATTCCCAGTTTTGTGGGCCGGGGAGCAGTGGCGCTGCTGAGAAAAGACCCGAACAAGGGGGATGTTATTGATAATTTCAGGCCCATAACTCTGCTAAACGCAGAGTTCAAGATTTTGGCCAAGGTGTTAGCAACGAGGTTGGCGCTTGTCGTCAAGGGTCTGGTGGGAGTGGCGCAGACATGCGCCATCCCGGACAGATCCATACACGACAACCTCCACCTCATGCGATACATCATAGAGAGGGTGGTTAAGGATCCTGGCAAGGGTGGGTCCCGGATCAACTTGGATCAATCCAAAGCATTCGATAGGGTCGACCATCGGTACCTGGCGGCGGTCCTCGAGGCAGCCGGTTTCGGGCCCGTTTTCAGGCGTTGGATCGCAGCAATGTACAGCGACATCTGCTCAGTTGTGAGGGTGAACGGTCACCTGTCGCAGCCGTTCAGCATCCTGCGCTCAGTCCGCCAGGGTTGTCCCTTCTCGTCCCTCTTGTACGCATTGGCTCTCGAGCCGTTACTGCACAAACTGTGGGCGATGAGGGGCGTACCACGCGAACTAGGATACGGGAAATCCGAGTCGGCTTACGCTGACGACGTCACCGTGGTGGTGTCGAGCACCAGACACGTCCAGATGCTCGGCACCGCTCTCAAGGAATACGAAACGGTGACAGGAGCAAAGATAAACCAAGAAAAGTCGGTGGGCTTACAGCTAGGCACCTGGAGAGGCAAGTCCATGCCGTCCGACAGCGTCGTGGGGCGTTGGACGGACGGACCGGTTAAATTGCTCGGGGTCTGGTTCGGACCGGACCTCCAGATGGAGAAAAACTGGAACGAGGTGACGAGCAGGGTGGCCTCCCTCACCCAGAAATGGGCTGAGAGGAAGCTGTGCCTGAAAGGCCGGGCGCAAGTGGCGAATGCGTACATCGCATCCGTCATCTGCTACCGCCTCACCGTCGTCCCTTGCTCCAGCCCAACTCTCACCAAAATGGAGCGCCTCCTCTTCCGCTTTTTGTGGAAGGGACGCGCTCCCATGGTCAGACGATCCATCTGCTGTCAACACCCGTTGCATGGAGGACTGGGCATGCCATGGCAGATGATGCGCAAACATGCGCTGAGGCTGCGACATTTCTGGTGTTTCCTTGATGGTGAACGGGTGTGGTCGCCGTTCGCCAGGCACATTTTCCCACAGCTCCTCTCCTTGACGGAGCTGCAGTCCTGGGTCAGAAAAAGACCGAGGGATAGCGCTTGGAAACCGGAATGTCTCCAGGCACTCACTGCCCTCTCCCAGTTGGCCACCAGTATCGGTGGAACATCCAACTCGGCGTTCTATAGAGGACTAGTGGAGGGGAAGAGCGACGACGTTCTCGGAGAGATCCTGGGCGTCGAAGAAGATCGGGCTGCTTGCTCTCTTCCGGAGAACTTTCAGCCCGGGGCCTATGGATAACTTCCAAAAATCCCTGGCCTGGCAGTGCTACCGGGGAGCGCTGCTGGTTCGAGATAAGCTCTACAGGCACGGAAGTGCCGTCAGCCGAGCCTGTCCGAGATGCGCGCATAGCGACGAAACCGTTGTGCACGCACTCGTTCAGTGCCCGAGCATTGCTGACTTGTGGAGCTATGTCGAACAGTTGCTGTCACGTGTGGGACTGATCCGATTGTCGACTGAGTCCATTGTGCAGATGGTCTCACCATCTACCTTCGAGAAGGAAGGACAGGCGGTTTTCATCTGCCTGGTGGACATGGCGAAAGAGATTGTGTAGTGGACAAGGTTAAAAGGATTAAAGACAAACACTTTCCTCTTCGGCGAATCCCTGATTAACTTTTTCAAGTTTCACTTGAAGAGGAAAATGAGGGTGGAGAAGCAAGTGCTGCTTTCTAGCAAGTTTGTTGAAAGGTGGGTGAATGTAGCGAGAATGGTCCGAGTGAATATACGTCTGTAGTTTGAGAGATGGAAAAATTGAGAGAGAGCGCTTGCCCTGGTAGTCAGGGTGGCCGTGGTCTTTTGTGTGGTTTTCGCCACGAGTAACCCTCGGAGGTTTCCCCCCTATTGGCGAATTTTTCATTGTTTCAATTTTCATTTTATTTTTTATATATATATATGTTTTATGTCTTTTGTCTTTTCTTATATAAATAATAAAAATATTTACACGCACAAAACCCACATCGTACCGTCCTGTTCCGTCTGTGATGTTTTTCTTGATGTCAGCCCTTGTGGCCAATAAAGAAATCATTATTATTATTATTATTATTATTATTGAATGCCATGGTTGACGGAGGCTCGGCTCTGTAAGGTATAGTAATTTTTAACCGTTAAAACAATTGTAAATTGTTTAAAACTTGAACCAAATTGTTGATAAAGACACCCTCCTCCTCGTGAGAGGGGTCTTTCTGTCCGTTATTTGGCCCTTCGGGGTTAAATAACCAGTTATTGGGGTTTTGTACCCAATATTCATTTTAAACAAAAAACAACATGGCTACGAAAAAGAAATTTCACACGTCACTCCCACTCATTCCGTCTTCTTCTTCATCAATCATCACTACAGCAGAGAGAAGATTGTCTCTCTCCCTCCCTTCTTTAAATGTGTCTCTCTCCCTCCCTTCTCTTTCGCAAGTGACGAAAGAAAAGAAAAGTTTCGTGCAAAGCGTGCAAGGTTTCTCCACGACGACAGCGACGAAACAGGTGTGCGGGAAATACGAAAACCCAGTTCATTCGTCTGACGTCAGGAATAATAGCAGTAGCAGCCGTAATAACAACAGCAACAGTGACAATGAAAACAACAGTAGCAGCCGCAACAGCATCACCAGCAGCATAAACAACAACAGCATTAGCAGCAGCAACACCAACAACAACAACCACAGCAACAGCGGCGGAGGCAGTAGTCGTAGTACCTGCAGCAACAACAAAAGTACCAGCAGCTCTGACGACAACAACAACAGCAGAGAAAAACCAATCTCATTTGCAGGTATTGCGAAAAACTTGGAAACAATCCTCATAACAAATGAGGAATTAGAGGAAGCGAAGAAGATGGTGACAAAGAACGGACACCGAGCAATCTGCAAGGCAGCGGAAAAATTTTTCGAAACCCAAGAGCACTGTACGGTCACGTACCGTACAGTAAGTACAAAATCCCGTAGGGTGGAAAGAGCCACAGAGGCCCAAATACAAAAAGCCTTGGGGTCTGTGTGGCAGCGGAAAACGCACATCACCCGAGGCAAAAAATATGCCACCGTAGACGTACTTTTTGCCACACCCCAGGAGGCAAAGGCCCAATCAGTAGTGACCCTAAGGAGCGAGGAAATGGTGTTGGTGCCCTCCTACTGCGGGCAAAAAATTGTGAGGGTCAAACTGACCCACGTCCCCCCCCCGGAATGACCCCTTCTTGGCTGGCCGCGTCTGTCCTCGTCGGAATCGAGGAGAAAACAACTGTACTGCAAGTACAGAAAAAAGTAAGAGAAGATTGGGTCGGCTCCTCCATTGAGATGCTAATCCAAACCAACCAGGAGTGCATCGAAGCTATCCCGGATGTGATAGACTTCGATAACGGCACTCAACTGCCCATAAGTGTTGAGGGCAAACGCCCGAAATGCTTTCGCTGTGGATCGAAGACTCACCTCAGGGCCTTCTGCAACGAGAAGACCCTGAGAAAGGAGAAAACCCCCCTCCTTCCGAATCCGGCTCCACGGCTACCAGCAACAGGACAAGCGGCAACCAGGAACGATAGGCCCGTGGCACCCATACCCACTCCACGGAAATCAAAAACAGCAGCAGCAGTGGAAATATTAACAACAACAACAGCAATACCAAATGCAGCTGCAACAGAGACTCCAGTGCAAACATCACCAACAACAACAAGTGAAAGAGTGGAGCTGGTACCCCTCCCCGACCTCACAGAATCAGACATGGAGTGTGAGGTGGGAGAGAGATGGCAAAAGGTCGTAAGAAGGCACAAACGCAGAAGCAGCGCATCGTCGCCTTTGAAAAGGGAGGAAAGAAATGAGAAAAGGGTAAAGTCTACTGCAAAGAGACCCACAGCAGCAACAACACCAACACCATCACCACCCACACTAGCACCACCATCACCACCGGCGACAACCCCACCGCCAACAACACCTTCAACACCACCACCACAAGCACCAACATCGCAAACACGACAACAAAACACACACACCCAGCAACAACGACAAGAAAATAGCAGAACCACACCCCCACCCCCAGAAAAACAAATGCACGGCAATAAATACACACAACAAGAAACTAATGACTTACATAATTGAACACACAGACATTTCACAACAGGACTACATAATACCAGCACCAATCAAAACGCCAACTAACATAAGACTGCTAAAAATAGCACAGAAACAATACACAAATATTAAAACGAAATTCCCCAAAGCAGTTGGTGATTTCAGGGACCTAGGAGGAACCATCAATCGAAGAGTATACTCAGACATTCTCTTAGAAGAGCCGACGACCAGCCGAAGGGACGATTCAACGGTCCCTTCACCAGACGATCAAGTGAAAAGGGATGTAAAAACCATCCCTCCTCTACCAAAAGTACGGTAAGTGGTCTTTCCCATCTTTTCCACTCTATTTTAAACATGACCTCACTCAGAATAGGCAGCATAAATGCGCGTGGCTTGGGGTCGTCATGGAAGCAGGGTCACCTGCTCAACGACCTCAGGTCACTAAACATAGATGTAGTGGCCATCAGCGAGACCAGAATCTCCGAAGCACGGGCCTTCGCACCGATCTTCGGCGGCTACGATGTGTACGCATCTCCCAGCCGTCCTGGATCGGGTGGAGGAGTTGCTGTGCTTTTTCGGAGAGGTTTGGATCTCGCCATACGGGCCATCTTCCTGGACCCAGAGGGTAAGCTGGTGGTACTGGACGTGACCAGCGGAGACGGGCAAGCTTTCAGGCTAGTGGCTGTCTATGCCCCGACAGGAGCAGGGCGGCCTGATTTCTTCCGGCGTCTGGAGACCTTTCTTGGAACGTCCCGCTCTTTAGTGTTAGTGGGCGACTGGAACGGGATCTTAGATGCACGCTGGGACTGTGTGGGATTAGCGGATAGGGGTGGAGGGTGCAAGAGCCTCACCAACCTGCTCAGGCGTTTTGAACTGTCTGACAGGTACCGATTGGATTTCCCGAATGTGCCAATGTGGACTTGGACAAATCGCATAGGGTCATCCAGATCATATCTAGATAGAGTATTTTGTAGGGAAATAGATAGGTCTAGCATAGGCTGTCCACAATTCAAGATAGTCAGCTACACGGACCACAAATTCGTGATCTGTGTGCTTGACTTAGATAGGCTTCATAGACGAGGACCCGGCTACTGGAAGCTAAACGCGTCCTTACCAGCGCGCAAGGCCTACAGAGACCGGATTAGCGAACTAGTTAAGCGGGCGTTGACGGGGGCCATCGTCAACAACAAGTGGTGGTTTGCTCTGAAAAGAGCGATTAGAATAGAATCGATTAGGTTTAGTAAGGCTTTAGCAATAGAGAAAAATAGAGCAGAGGGAGAACTAGTTAGAAAATTAGACGAGGCGCTTAGCAAAGGCATTGCGACCGACGTGCTTGCAGCGAAATTGGCCCTTGACCAATTCTTCAATGCAAAGCACGAAGGCTGCGTTGTCAGAGCAAGGGTGCGTGCTCTCAGACACGAGGGGACGAAAGCCGTTCAATGGGCCCGAGTGGCGGAGGCGCGTCGTGGCAACAAAGCCACGATCCGGTCTTTGGTGGACCACGACGGGCGCATGCTACTCGATCCCGGGCAAATGTGTGAAGCTTTTCAGCGACACTTCGCTCAGCTGTTCGGGGGCAGCGGTGGGACGGGTAGAGGGATGGACTTTAGTGTCTACCTCGACGGACTGCCGCGGCTCTCGGCCACTGAGGCGAGGTGTTGCGAAAAGCCGATAACAGCCGCTGAAGTAAGGGAGGCAATGACTGGCTGCACAAGGGGTAAATCGCCTGGTTTGGATGGTCTGCCCTATGAACTTTACGTACAGATGCCAGACTTGTTCGGAGGCCTCTTGGCGGACGTCTACTGCAACTGGCAACAGAACGGGAGAATTCCCAGTTCTGTGAGCCGAGGAGCGGTGGCACTGCTGAGAAAGGATCCGAACAAGGGGGATAACATAGACAATTTCCGGCCCATAACTCTGCTAAACACAGAGTTCAAGATTTTGGCCAAGGTGCTAGCAAAGAGGTTGGCGCTTGTCGTTGGTGGTCTGGTGGGAGAGGCGCAAACATGCGCCATTCCCGACAGATCCATCCACGACAACCTCCACCTCATGCGATACATCATAGAGAGGGTAGCTAAGGAACCTGGCACGGGTGGGTCCTTGATCAATTTAGATCAGTCGAAAGCTTTCGATAGGGTCGACCATCGTTACCTAGCGGCAGTCATGAGGGCGGCTGGCTTTGGGCCCGTCTTCAGAGGCTGGATCGCTGCCATGCACAGCGACATCTGCTCTGTGGTGAGAGTGAACGGTCACCTGTCGGAACCGTTCAACATCATGCGCTCGGTCCGCCAAGGATGTCCCCTCTCGTCCCTCTTGTACGTATTGACTCTCGAGCCATTACTGCACAAACTGGAGACGTTGAGGGGAGTCCCGCGTGAACTAGGATGCGGAAGATCAGTGTCAGCATATGCGGACGATGTCACCGTAGTGGTGTCGAGCGCCAAACACATCGAGGCGATCGGCACTACACGAAGCGGTGACAGGAGCAATGATCAACCAGGAAAAGTCAGTGGGCCTGCAGCTCGGCACCTGGAGAGGCAGGTCCATGCCGTCCAACAGCGTCGTCGGACGCTGGACGGACGGACCGGTTAAATTGCTAGGGGTCTGGTTCGGTCCGGACCTCCAGACGGACAAAAACTCGGACGAGGTGACGAGCAGTGTGGCTTCTCTCACCCAGAAATGGGCCGAGAGGAAGCTATCCCTGAAAGGTCGAGCGGAGGTGGCTAACGCGTACATCGCGTCCGTCATCTACTACCGCCTGACCGTCGTACCTTGTCCTAAGCCTCGCCTGACTGCGCTGGAGCGTTTGCTCTTTCGCTTTTTGTGGAAGGGACGCGCTCCGATGGTCAGGCGGTCCATCTGTTGTCAACACCCGCTACGTGGAGGGCTGGGCATGCCGTGGCTGATGATGCGCAGGCACGCGCTCAGGCTACGACATCTCCACCTCTTCCTCGACGGTGATCAGGTGTGGTCGCCGTTTGCTAGGCGCGTGTTTCCCCAGCTCGTTTCCTTGACGGAGCTGCAGTCCTGGGTCAAGCGAAGACCGAGAGGGAGCGCCTGGAGACTGGAATGTCTTCAGGCGCTCACAGCCCTCGACCAATCGGGCAATGTGATCGGTGGAAACTCCACCTCGGCGTTCTATAGAGGATTAGTGGAGGGGAAGAGCGACGACGTACTTGGGGAAACTCTAGGCGTCGACGAAAATCAACTAGCCAATCTCTTCGGAAGAACTTTCGGGCCAGGGCCTATGGACAACTTCCAGAAATCTCTGGCCTGGCAGTGCTACCGAGGAGCCTTGCCAGTTCGGGATAAACTCTACAGGCATGGAGGTGCCGTCAGCCGGGTATGTCCGAGATGCGCACAGGGCGACGAAACCGTCCTGCACGCACTCGTCCAGTGTCCGAAAATTGCTGACTTGTGGGTTTATGTCGAACACCTGCTGTCGCGTTTAGGACGGATCCGGCTATCATCTGAGTCCATCGTGAGGATTGCCCCGCCCTCCTCCTTTAGCCGGGAAGGGCAGGCAGTTTTTATCTGTCTGGTGGCCATGGCGAAAGAGATAGTATGGTGGACACGTTTGAAAGGGCTGAAGACGAGCACTTACCTCTCCGGTGATGCTCTGATTGACTTTTTCAAATTTTATTTGAAAAGGAAAATCAGAGTAGAGAGGGAAGTGCTCTCTTCCCAGCATTTTGTTGAAAGATGGGTGAGAGAAGCAAGAATGGCCCGAGTGAATGGGCCTACTCTGAGTATATATCTGTAAATTAAAGGTGGAAAACTGGGAGAGGGCACTTGCCTTGGAGGTCAGGGTCACTGTGGCCTTTTACTGGGCTTTCTCCACAAATGTCCCTCCGAGAGTCTCCCCCCTATTGGGGAATTTTTCATTGTTATTTTTTTGTTACATCCTCTGTTTTTGTTTTTTACACGCAGAAATGCCCATTTGTACCGTCCTGTATTGTCCTGCACTGTCCTTAATGTCTACTTTATGTAAACCCTTGTGGTTAATAAAGAAATCATTATTATTATTATTATTGAATGCTATGGTTGACGGAGACTCGGTTCTGTAAGGTATTGTAAATTTTGACCGCTATAACAATTGTAAATTGTTTAAAACTTTAACCAAATTGTAGACAAAAATACCCTCCTCCTCGCGAGAGGGGTCTTTCTGCCCGTTATTTGGCCCTTCGGGGTTAAATAACAGCTTATTGGGGTTTTGTGCCCAATATTTATTTTAAACAAAAAATAAAAAACATGGCTACGAAAAAGAATTTTCATAGGTCACTCCCACTCATTCCGTCTTCTTCTTCCTCAATCGTCACTCCAGCAGAGAGAAGATTGTCTCTCTCCCTCCCTTCTCTAAATGTGTCTCTCTCTCCCCCCTTCTCTTTCGCAAGCGACGCCAGAAAAGAAAAATCACGTGCAAAGCGTGCAAGATTTCTCCCCGACGACGACGACAACGACGAAAGATGTGTGCGGGAAATACGAAAACCCATTTCATTCGTCTGACGTCAGGAATAATAGCAGTAGCAGCCGTAATAACAGCAGCAGCAGCAACAGTGACAAGGAAAACAACAGTAGCAGCCGCAACAGCATCAGCAGCAGCATAAACAACAACAGCATTAGCAGCAACAACAACAGCAGCAGCAGCAGCAACAACAACAACCACAGCAACAGCGGCGGCGGCAGTAGTCGTAGTACCTGCAGCAACAACGAAAGTAACAGCAGCTCTGACGACAACAACAACAACAACAGCAGCAAAGAAAAACCAATCTCATTTGCAGGTATCGCAAAGAACCTGGAAACCATCCTCATAACAAATGAGAAATTAGAGGAAGCGAAGAAGATGGTGACAAAAACAGGACACCGAGCAATCTGCAAGGCCGCCGAAAAATTTTTCAAAACCCAACAGCACTGTATGGTCACGTACCGTACAGTAAGCACAAAATGCCGTAGGGTTGAAAGAGCCACAGAGGCTCAAATACAAAAAGCCTTAGGGTCTGTGTGGCAGCGGAAAACGCACATCACCCGAGGCAAGAAATATGCCACCGTAGACGTGCTTTTTGCCACACCCCCAGGAGGCAAAGGCTCAATCCCTAGTGACCCTAAGGAGCGAGGAAATGGTGTTGGTGCCCTCCTACTGCGGGCAAAAAATTGTGAGGGTCAAACTGACCCCCCCCCCCGGGATGGCCCCTTCTTGGCTGGCCGCGTCTGTCCTCGTCGGAATCGAGGACAAAACAACTGTACTGCAAGTACAGAAAAAAGTAAGAGAAGATTGGGTCGGCACCTCCATTGAGATGTTAATCCAAACCAACCAGGAGTGCATCGAAGCTATCCCGGATGTGATAGACTTCGATAACGGCACTCAACTGCCAATAAGGGTTGAGGGCAAACGCCCGAAATGCTTTCGCTGTGGATCGAAGACTCACCTCAGGGCATTCTGCAACGAGAAGACCCTGAGAAAGGAGAAAACCCCCCTCCTTCCGAAACCGGCTCCACGGCTACCAGCAACAGGACAAGCGGCAACCAGGAACGATAGGTCCGTGGCACCCATACCCAAGCCACGGAAATCAAAAACAGCAGCAGCAGTGGAAGTATTAACAACAACAACAGCAATACCAAATGCAGCTGCAACAGAGACTCCAGTGCAAACATCACCAACAACAACAAGTGAAAGAGTGGAGCTGGTACCCCTCCCCGACCTCACAGAATCAGACATGGAGTATGAGGTGGGAGAGGGATGGCAAAAGGTCGTAAGAAGACACAAACGCAGAAGCAGCGCATCGTCGCCTTCGAAAAGGGAGGAAAGAAATGAAAAGAAGGGTAAAGTCTACTGCTAAGAGACTCACAGCAGCAACACCACCAACACCATCACCACCGGCGACAACCCCACCGCCAACAACAACAACACCTTCAACACCACAAGCACCAACATCGCAAACACAACAAAACACACACACCCAACAACAACGACAAGAAAATAGCAGAACAACACCCGACCCCCAGAAAAACAAATTCACGGCAATAAATACACACAACAAGAAACTAATGACTTACATATATGAACACACAGACATTCCACAGCACGACTACATAATACCAGCAAAAATCAAAACGCCAACTAACATAAGACTGCTAAAAATAGCACAGAAACAATACACAAACATTAAAACGAAATTCCCCAACGCAGTTGGTGATTTCAGAGACCTAGGAGGGACTCTTAACCGGAGAGTATATTCGGACATACTCATAGAAGAGCCGACGACCAGCCGAAGGGACGATTCAACGGTCTCTTCACCAGACGATCAAGTGAAAAGGGATGGAAAAAAACCATCCTTCCTCTACGAAAAGTACGGTAAGTGGTCTTTCCCATTTTTTCCACTCTGTTTTAAACATGACCTCACTCAGAATAGGCAGCATAAATGCGCGTGGCTTTGGGTCGTCATGAAAGCAGGGTCACCTGCTCAACGACATCAGGTCACTAAACATAGATGTAGTGGCCATCAGCGAGACCAGAATCTCCGAAGCACGGGCCTTCGCACCGATATTCGGCGGCTACGATGTGTACGCATCTCCCAGCCGTCCTGGATCGGGGGAGGAGTTGCTGTGCTTTTTCGGAGAGGTTTGGATCTCGCCATACGGGCCATCTTCCTGGACCCAGAGGGTAAGTTGGTGGTTCTGGACGTGACCAGCGGAGACGGGCAAGCTTTCAGTCTAGTGGCCGTCTATGCCCCGACAGGAGCAGGGCGGCCTGATTTCTTCCGGCGTCTGGAGACCTTTCTTGGAACGTCCCACTCTTTCGTGTTAGTGGGCGACTGGAACGGGATCTTAGATGGACGCTAGGACTGTGTGGGATTAGCAGATAGGGGTGGACGGTGCAAGAGCCTCACCAACCTGCTCAGGCGTTTTGAACTGTCTGACAGGTACCGATTGGATTTCCCGAATGTGCCAATGTGGACTTGGACAAATCGCATAGGGTCATCCAGATCATATCTAGATAGAGTATTTTGTAGGGAAATAGATAGGTCTAGCATAGGCTGTCCACAATTCAAGATAGTCAGCTACACGGACCACAAATTCGTGATCTGTGTGCTTGACTTAGATAGGCTTCATAGACAAGGACCCGGCTACTGGAAGCTAAACGCGTCCTTACCAGCGCGCAAGGCCTACAGAGACCGGATTAGCGAACTAGTTAAGCGGGCGTTGACGGGGGCCATCGTCAACAACAAGTGGTGGTTTGCTCTGAAAAGAGCGATTAGAATTCAATCCATTAGGTTTAGTAAGGCTTTAGCAATAGAGAAAAATAGAGCAGAGGAGAACTAGTTAGAAAATTAGACGAGGCGCTTAGCAAAGGCATCGCGACCGACGTGCTTGCGGCGAAATTGGCCCTTGACCAATTCTTCAATGCAAAGCACGAAGGCTGCGTTGTCAGAGCTAGGGTGCGTGCTCTCAGACACGAGGGGACGAAAGCCGTTCAATGGGCCCGAGTGGCGGAGGCGCGTCGTGGCAATAAATCCACGATCCGGTCTTTGGTGGACCACGACGGGTGCATGCTACTCGATCCCGGGCAAATGTGTGAAGCTTTTCAGTGACACTTTGTTCAACTGTTCGGGGGCAGTGGCGGGCCGGATCGAGGGATGGACTTTAGTGTCTACCTCGACGGACTGCCGCGGCTTTCGGCCACTGAGGCGGAGTGTTGCGAAAAGCCGATAACAACCGCTGAAGTACGGGAGGCAATGACTGGCTGCACAAGGGGTAAATCGCCTGGTTTGGATGGTTATGCCCTATGAACCTTACGTACAAATGCCAGATTTGTTCGGAGGCCTCTTGGCGGACGTCTACTGCAACTGGCAACAGAACGGGAGAATTCCCAGCTCTGTGAGCCGAGGAGCGGTGTCGCTGCTGAGAAAGGATCCGAACAAGGGGGATAACATAGATAATTTTAGGCCCATAACTCTGCTAAACACAGAGTTCAAGATTTTGGCCAAGGTGCTAGCAAAGAGGTTGGCGCTTGTCGTTGGTGGGAGAGGCACAAACATGTGCCATTCCCGACAGATCCATCCACAACAACCTCCACCTTATGCGATACATCGCAGAGAGGCTAGCTAGGGAACCTGGCACGGGTGGGTCTTTGATCAATTTAGATCAGTCGAAAGCCTTCGATAGGGTCGACCATCGTTACCTAGCGGCAGTCCTGAAGGCGGTTGGCTTTGGGCCCGTCTTCAGAGGCTGGATCGCTGCCATGCACAGCGACATCTGCTCTGTAGTGAGAGTGAACGGTCACCTTTCGGAACCGTTCAACATCATGCGCTCGGTCCGCCAAGGATGTCCCCTCTCGTCACTATTGTACGTATTGACTCTCGAGCTATTACTACACAGACTGGAGACGTTGAGGGGGGTCCCGCGTGAACTAGGATGCGGAAGATCCGTGTCAGCATATGCCGACGATGTCACCGTAGTGGTGTCGAACGCCAAACACATCGAGGCGATCGGCACTACACTAAGAGAATACGAAGCGGTGACAGGAGAAATGATCAACCAGGAAAAGTCAGTGGGCCTGCAGCTCGGCACCTGGAGAGGCAGGTCCATGCCGTCCAACAGCGTCGTCGGGCGCTGGACGGACGGACCAGTTAAATTGCTAGGGGTCTGGTTCGGTCCAGACCTCCAGACGGACAAAAACTGGGACGAGGTGACGAGCAGGGTGGCTTCTCTCACCCAGAAATAGGCCGAGAGGAAGCTATCCCTGAAAGGTCGAGCGGAGGTGGCTAACGCGTACATCGCGTCCGTCATCTACTACCGCCTAACCGTCGTACCTTGTCCTAAGCCCCGCCTGACTGCGCTGGAGCGTTTGCTCTTTCGCTTCTTGTGGAAGAGACGCGCTCCGTGGAGGGCTGGGCATGCCGTGGCTGATGATGCGCAGACACGCGCTCAGGCTACGACATCTCCACCTCTTCCTCGACGGTCATCAGGTGTGGTCGCCGTTTGCTAGATGCGTTTTTCCCCAGCTCGTCTCCTTGACGGAGCTGCAGTCCTGGGTCAAGCGAAGACCGAGAGGGAGCGCTTGGAGACTGAAATGTCTTCAGGCGCTCACAGCCCTCGACCAATCGGGCAATGTGATCGGTGGAAACTCCACCTTGGCGTTCTATAGGGGATTAGTGGAGGGGAAGAGCGACGACGTACTTGGAGAAACTCTAGGCGTCGACGAAAATCAACTAGCCAATCTCTTCGGAAGGACTTTCGGGCCGGGGCCTATGGACAACTTCCAGAAATCCCTGGCCTGGCAGTGCTACCGGGGTGCTTTGCCAGTTCGGGATAAACTTTACAGGCATGGAGGTGCCGTCAGCCGGGCATGTCCGAGATGCGCACAAGGCGACGAAACCGTCCTGCACGCACTCGTCCAGTGTCCGAGCATTGCTGACTTGTGGGTTTATGTCGAACACCTGCTGTCACGTGTAGGACGGATCCAGCTATCAGCTGAGTCCATCGTGAGGATTTCCCCGCCCTCTTCCTTTAGCCGGGAAGGGCAGGCTGTTTTTATCTGTCTGGTGGCCATGGCGAAAGAGATAGTATGGTGGACACGTTTGAAAGGGCTGAAGACGAGCACTTACCTCTTCGGTGATGCCCTGATTAACTTTTTCAAATTTCATCTGAAAAGGTAAATCAGGGTAGAGAGGGAAGTGCTCTCTTCCCAGCATTTTGTTGAAAGATGGGTGAGAGAAGCAAGTATGGCCCGAATGAATGGGCCTTCTCTGAGTATGTGTCTGTAAATTAAAGGTGGAAAACTGGGAGAGGGCACTTGCCCTGGTGGTCAGGGCCACTGTGGTCTTTTAATGGGCTTTCTCCACAAATGTCCCTCGGAAGTCTCCCCCCTATTGGGGAATTTTTCTTTGTTATTTTATTTCATCCTCTGTTTTTTTTACACGCAGAAATGCCCATTTGTACCGTCCTGTATTGTCCTGTACTGTTCTTAATGTCTACTTCATGTAAACCCTTGTGGTTAATAAAGAAAACATTATTATTATTATTATTATTATTATTATTATTATTATTATTCCTTGAATCTCAGTCATTGATGTTAGTTAACTGGAAAGTCCGTTGGAATGAATATCAAGCCGCTACATGCAGCCTCAGATATTCAGGACGTATCGGAGGGTTCTTGCTGTTCCAAGCAAGCATGCCTTTTGAAGCGTTCCAAAAAGCGTGAAGGGGCCGATTTTCTTCAACCATCCCTGGAAACTTTTGGAGATAGTCCCCAGTGCGCCTATGACAATCGGGATCACTTTGACTTCATGGCAGTTCCAAATCCTTTTTACCTCCCAGTTTAAGTCCTGGTATCGGTTAATTTTCTCCCTCTCCTTCTCTTCCACTCTCGTGTCGAATGGGCAGGCCACATCCACAATCAGACACGATCTTTTTTCTTTGTCCACAACCACCAGGTCAGGTCTATTGTGTTCCAGTTTCTTGTCCGTCTGTATCCTAAAATCCCACAGCACCTTCACCTGATCGTTCTCCATCACCGCCTCTGGCTTATGCTCATACCATTTCTCAGAATGTGGTAAATTGTTTACTTTGCACAGGTGCCAGTGGATCACCCTGCCCATCACATCATGTCTCCAGCCCTTATAGTGGGTCTGGGCTAGGTGTTTACACTCGGATACAATGTGAGCCACAGTCTCCTCTCTCTCTCCACAGATCCTGCACAGTGGGCTAGCCTCCTCCTTGTAAATATTATTATTATTATTATTATTACAGTTGCATTTATCTTGCTTTATGTTCATACGAGTTATCACCAAGTCACAACCAGTGACCTCAAGAGACAACAAGGTCCGCCATGTTCAAGAAAGAACATACATATTCACACATGCATCTTTAGAGTTTAGACTTGTGATGTACTTATATTGACAGAATCTTCCTTAGTATATGGACAGTTCCCATTAGTACTATCTTTTGTATTTCTCCTATACGCGGGTTTCCTGGGATTTGCGATAAGTAATCATTAGACCCCTTAGGTATCATTCCCAGAGCACCTACAACCACTGGTATTGTTTTAGTTCTCAATTTCCACATTTTTCCAATTTCTATCTCCAGGTCCTTATACTTGCTCAATTTTTCAAATGTTTTTATAGATACATTCTTGTCTATTGGAACAGACATATCAATTAGCAGGCATACCCTCTTTTGAAAGTCCTTCAATAATATATCAGGTCTATTTGCATCTATTTTTCGGTCTGTTTGGATGCTAAAGTTCCACAAGATTGAGATGTGATCTTTTTCAAGTATGGGAGGTGGTTGATGCTCCCACCAATTCTTTTGATGGGGCAGGTCAAAATGCTTACACATTATCCAATGTATGTATTGTGCAGCTCTGTCATGCCTGTTTAGGTATTCGGTTGGAGCTATAGGACTGCACATTGAAATTATATGGTCAATGGTCTCTGGTTGTTTTTTGCATACACAGCATAATGGGCTGCATCCATTTTTTATAATGTTGGCTTGGTAATTTTTTGTTGGCAGACACTGATCTTGTGCTGATATAATCAGTCCTTCAGTCTCCGATTTCAGTCCAGAGGATGCCAACCACTGATGGATTAAAGTTTTGTCAACATCAGGATTGTTAGCTCGCTCTGGGTATTTTCCATACAGAGGCTTTTCTTGCCATTTCTTAGCCAGTTTCTGTAGCAGTTCTTTCTTTGCAGTTACTTTTACCTGCTTTGCTTTTTCTGTGTTTTCCATGTCAGCAGTAAATGGGACTTCTGAAATTTGTAGTCCATTACTGTATCTTTGTGCATCTTTTGTAATGGAATATGATCTTTTGATGCTTTCGTGTTTCAAAACGAGTTTGATCATCCAATCATGTGATTCCCTTAGATATGTAGATAATCCAATTGTTGCAGTTTTCAACGCAATGTCTAACTGGATTAACCCACGTCCTCCTTCTTTCCTAGGGAGATATATTCTATCTCTATCTGCCTTAGGGTGATGCATTCTGTGCATGGTTAAGAATTTTCGAACTTTTGTATCGAGCCTACGGATCTCTGTGCTTGACCAGTTGATGACATTGTAACTGTAGGTTACTACTGTTATGGCAAGCGTGTTTATGGCATCGATCCTATTCCTTGCATTCAATTCCGTTCTTAAGATTGCTCTTACTCTGCGGTAACATTCCTTCCTTATCCTTTCCCTCATTGTCGAGTGCTTGATTCCGTCTCCTTCACAAACACCTAGATATTTGTAAGTTTTTTCTTGATCAAGTTCTCTTATCACGTTCCCCCGATCAAGATTAATGTCTGAACTCTTCAGCAGCTTTCCTCTGGTGAACGTTGCCTTGGCGCATTTATCTAGTCCAAACTCCATTTTAATGTCATCACTGAACTGCTCCACAGTGGATAATAGCCCTTGCAATTGTTCATCATTTTTTGCAAATAGTTTCAGGTCATCCATGTAGAACAGGTGATTAATGGTTTTGTCATAGACTTTATATCCATGTTTTGTTTCATTGAGCATTTTACTTAATGGTATAAGAGCGATGCAGAATAAAAGCGGTGATAAAGAGTCACCCTGAAAAATTCCACAATTAATATTAACTTCTCCAGCTTCCAGTGATTTTGTTTCACTATTCAAAAGGAGTGTCGTTTTCCATCTCTTCATACTGAATGACAAAAACCTCCTGACAACGGGGGATATTTTGAAAATCTCTAAACATTTTTCAATCCAACTGTGTGGCAAACTATCGAATGCTTTTTTATAATCTATCCAAGCAATCGATAGATTTTTGTGTCTATTATGACAATCTTCCAGTATCATTTTGTTAACCAGAAGCTGATCCTTACAGCCATATGAGCCTCGTTTACACCCTTTCTGCTCAATGGGAAATAGGTCATTTGTTATCAGGTGGTCATATGTGTATTCAGTTAGGACTGATGTTAAAATTTCATACATTGTGGTCAAGCAAGTTATCGGTCTGTAATTTTTGGGATTGTTTGTCTCATCATTCTTCGGAAGCAGGAATGTAATGCCGTTAACTAGCCATGAAGGCATCTTTTCTGGCTCCTTAACTATTTCATTGTAAAGTTGGGCTAACAGCTCATGAGACTCTGTGAAGGCATTTATCCAAAAGTTTTGTATTTTGTCTTTTCCTGGGGATTTCCATTTGCTGGTTTTTCTTAGAGCCAACGCAACTGTTCAACTGTTATATTTTCCCATGTTTGTTCCTCAAGGTGAGCTGTATCTTTCATTTGTCTGTCTATCCATGGGGCATGTATGTTATGAACTTTTTCTTCGGCCCAGATCTTTTCCCAGAATTCTTGCACTTCCTCCTTGGGTGGTATTGATTTAGCAGTTATTGTTGACTTGCCAATTTTTCTGTAGAAGTTTCTTTGGTTGTTTTTGAACATATTATTGTCCTTATAGAATCTAGATCGTTTTTCAAAGCGCCTTATACGAGCAGCTTTGGCCGACACTTTTTGCTTGATTATTTCTATCAGCATGTCTATGTCACATGTTGATTTTATACTGTACTTTTTTTTCAATTTTCTAAGTTTAGTTTGTTTAACATGTTCACCTACTTTATAGTTTGTTAAAATTTCTATGTCAGATCGGAGAAGGTTTATTTGGCGATTGATGTTCTCTTGCCAAGTAGATTTCTTGTGGGAATTCCTTTGTTTTTTCATCTTCACTCCACATAAGTGAGTGGTGACTTTAGCCGATGCATAATAGAGATGATTTAAATCAGTAATGTTTAGTTTGTTTGTGATGATAATGTTTTTGAGAATTATGTTAGTCTTGTGTATTATCATTTGGTTCTGTTTGGAGTTCTGGATCTTAGGGAGGGTGTCTCGTTGCCCCATGTCAGATTCTTTCATTTTATTATTATTATTATTATTATTATTATTATTATTATTATTATTATTATTATTATTATTATTATTATTATTGTTGTTGTTATTCCTTGAATCTCAGTCATTGATGTTGGTTAACTGGAAAGTCCGTTGGAATGAATATCAAGCCACTACCTGCAGCCTCAGATATTCAGGACGTATCGGAGGGTTCTTGCTGTTCCAAGCAAGCATGCCTTTTGAAGCGTTCCAAAAAGCGTGAAGGGGCCGATTTTCTTTAACCATCCCTGGAAACTTTTGGAGATAGTCCCCAGTGCGCCTATGACAATCGGGATCACTTTGACTTCATGGCAGTTCCAAATCCTTTTCACCTCCCACTTTAGGTCCTGGTATCGGTTAATTTTCTCCTTCTCCTTCTCTTGCACTCTCGTGTCGAACGGGCAGGCCACATCCACAATCAGACACGATCTTTTTTCTTTGTCCACAACCACCAGGTCAGGTCTATTGTGTTCCAGTTTTTTGTCCGTCTGTATCCTAAAATCCCACAGCACCTTCACCTGATTGTTCTCCATCACCGCCTCTGGCCTATGCTCATACCATTTCTCAGAATGTGGTAAATTGTTTACTTTGCACAGGTGCCAGTGGATCACCCTGCCCATCACATCGTGTCTCCAGCCCTTATAGTGGGTCTGGGCTAGGTGTTTACACTCGGACACAATGTGAGCCACAGTCTCCTCTCTCTCTCCACAGATCCTGCACAGTGGGCTAGCCTCCTCCTTGTAAATATGGTGCTTCAACCACTTCGTTTTGAGGGCCTGCTCCTGCGCAGCCATTAGCATTCCTTCTGTAGCCTTTTTGAGGTCTCCTCTTCTCAACCAGTTCCATGTCTGTGGATCTCTAAATTCAGTTTTCTCAAAGAAGGTACTATGAAGGGATTTTCCCTTAAGGCTGCTCTTCCTCCTTGATGTTATTTCCTCCTTGGACATCCCCTGGCCTACTGTCCCCTCCTTCAGTACAGTTCTGAGCATTGGCTCCTTACTATAGGTCACGTATTTGTATAGGTTGTTTTTCTCCATCTGAACACAGTCCTCTATGCTGATAAGACCTCTTCCACCCTCAGATCTCCTTAGGTAGAGTCTATCGACATCACTCCTCTTGTGGAACATGTTGTAGATAGTCAATAGCTTCCTAGTCTTCCTATCCATTTCTTTTTGTTCAGCAACATTCCATCTCAGAATTCCCGCACTGTACCTAATAATAGGCACAGCTCGGGAATTTACTGCGCTTATGGCATTTCTGCTGTTCAGATGTGACTTCAATACGCTCCTTACTCTCCGAATGTATTCAGTTCTTAACAATTCCTTCATTTTTTTGTTCTTTATGCCATCAGCCTCCAGAACGCCCAAATACTTGTATCCTTCCTCAGAGTCAATTTCCTTTATCATCTCACCTGTTGGTATCTGGATCCCGTTACTTCTGCTCAACCTACCCCTCCTCATCACAATGACTCCACATTTACCAATACCAAACTGCATACATATATCACTGCTGAAAATACGGACAGTGTCAACAAGCACATCCAACTCCTTCTCACTTTTCCCGAAGAGCTTAAGATCGTCCATGAAGAGGAGGTGATTGATGGTAAGCTCTCCCCTTCCCAACTTGTATCCTGCTCTCACTTTTCGCAGCATAATGGTCAAGGGCATCAGGGCAAGGACAAACAACAGAGGGGACAGGCTATCTCCCTGGAAGATACCTCTCTTGATCTTCACGCTTCCCAAGGATACTCCAGTTGATGTCAACTCTGTCTCCCAGGACCCCATACTCCTGCCCAGCAACTGTCTGATGTTATCCGCCACCCTGAAGATCTCCAGGCTTTTGGTGATCCAAGAATGAGGCACCATGTCAAATGCCTTTCTGTAGTCTATCCATCCCATGGCAAGATCAGTGTGTCTCCTCCTGCAATTCCCCATTACCATCTTATCAATAAGTAACTGGTCCTTTGTACCACGTGACTTCTTTCGGCATCCTTTCTGTTCGTCCGGTAACAAGTTGTTTGTGTGGAGGTGATGGTAGATTTCCTCAGACACAATGCTCGTCAACAGTTTCCACATTACGGACAGACATGTGATAGGTCTATAGTTGGTAACATCATTACCCTTGATTCGGTCTTTCATTATCAGAACTGTGGTACCTTTTGTCAACCACTCTGGCACCTCACCCGACACCAAGCAGTCATTGAACATGGCCGTCAGCTTCGGGTGGAGGGATGTTAAATGTTTAATCCAATACCCCTGCACACCATCTGGGCCTGGTGATTTCCAGTTGGTTAGTTTTTTGGCCTGCCCCTTAAGAGTTTCAGCTGTGATACTCAAATCAGTTTGTTGTTGTGCCTGCTCACCGATCTCCCTCTGTACTGTCTCAATCCACCCTGCCTGGACATTATGTCTAACATCCTGCTCCCATTCCTCTCCAGAATGTTTTAGTTTGCTCCGCCCCAGGGATCAAGTCGTTGCCTCTTTCTTTCCCCTCAAGCTGTCCAAACAGCATCTTCTGGTTGTTGTCGAACATGCGGTTCTGTTTATACTGACTGACTCTGTTCTCGTATCGCCTGATTTTTGCACTCTTTGCTACAATGCGTTGCTTCAGTTCCTCTATGATAATATTTAGCTTTTTCCTCCTAGTTTTGTATTTTATTTCCAGTCTATTTTTAGTGCCTATGTTTTTTAGTGTCCCATTCATTAGTGACTCAAGCTTTCCTATGTCATTTCTCATTTCCCCGATTTGCCCACTCAGTCGCTTCTTCCACCACGGCTCTGCTCTTTCTTGTCTGTTGTTTCCTCTCGCTTTTATACCGAGTAGTTTCCTCACCGTATTTGCTGTTGCTTTGAGGATATTGTTGCACTGGTGAAGGCTCCTCGCCTCAAGGTATGGGATGACTTTGTTTACCTTAGCTGTTGTTTCTTTTAACTTTTTCCTGTCTACAAATCTTAGGTTCATAGGTCTCCCACTATCATTGTTCAATTCATCTACCACTAAATTTAGGATGTCAACCGAATCTTGTCCTAGCCCGTCAGCATTCATCTCCTCAGTGGCCGTATCTCTGTTCCAGGTATTATTTATCTCAGTATTCAGATCATTGTCTGCTTCGGGTGGTTCCTCTGTTCTCTCGACCTCTTCACCTTCATTTCCCACTGGCTCGTTTGCCTGGCATACTCCACCCTCCATCTCCAAGCTAATCTCTCTGCTCAGTTCCTCCAGTTCCAGCTCGCTTATCCACCCATTAGTTCTTATTACCCGAGCCTGCCCGGCCAATTTTTGTTCATCTAATTTAAATAGACCAATCTCGTTCCAGATGTTATGCATCCGTCTCCTATAGCCCCTCTCCTTGGGGTTACTTTTCAGGTAACATTGCATAACAGTTCTATTCAATTCTTTCGTCCAGTTGGTTCTGGCCCCTTTCCTTCTTCTCCTTCCTCCAACATCAGCAGTATTTGGTTGACAGTCAGGTTCCTGCTGCTGAGCCAGGGGGCACCTGTTGGGTGAGAGTCTGTCACATGACGTTCTAGTCTCCATTTCACCGTTATTCGAACTGTTTATGTTCGATATTTAAACACTCTTATCGAGGATTGGCGAATGTATGGTTACATAGCCATCTGTGGATCCGCCATTCCACATATTATTATTATTATTATTATTATTATTATTATTGTTATTGTTATTCCTTGAATCTCAGTCATTGATGTTGGTTAACTGGAAAGTCCGTTGGATTGAATATCAAGCCACTACCTGCAGCCTCAGATATTCAGGACGTATCGGAGGGTTCTTGCCGTTCCAAGCAAGCATGCCTTTTGAAGCGTTCCAAAAAGCGTGAAGGGGCCGATTTTCTTTAACCATCCCTGGAAACCTTTGGAGATAGTCCCCAGTGCGCCTATGACAATCGGGATCACTTTGACTTCATGGCAGTTCCAAATCCTTTTCACCTCCCACTTTAGGTCCTGGTATCGGTTAATTTTCTCCCTCTCCTTCTCTTGCACTCTCGTGTCGAACGGGCAGGCCACATCCACAATCAGGCACGATCTTTTTTCTTTGTCCACAACCACCAGGTCAGGTCTATTGTGTTCCAGTTTTTTGTCCGTCTGTATCCTAAAATCCCACAGCACCTTCACCTGATTGTTCTCCATCACCGCCTCTGGCCTATGCTCATACCATTTCTCAGAATGTGGTAGATTGTTTACTTTGCACAGGTGCCAGTGGATCACCCTGCCCATCACATCGTGTCTCCAGCCCTTATAGTGGGTCTGGGCTAGGTGTTTACACTCGGACACAATGTGAGCCACAGTCTCCTCTCTCTCTCCACAGATCCTGCACAGTGGGCTAGCCTCCTCCTTGTAGATATGGTGCTTCAACCACTTCGTTTTGAGGGCCTGCTCCTGCGCAGCCATTAGCATTCCTTCTGTAGCCTTTTTGAGGTCTCCTCTTCTCAACCAGTTCCATGTCTGTGGATCTCTAAATTCAGTTTTCTCAAAGAAGGTACTATGAAGGGATTTTCCCTTAAGGCTGCTCTTCCTCCTTGATGTTATTTCCTCCTTGGGTATCCCCTGGCCTACTGTCCCCTCCTTCAGTACAGCTCTGAGCATTGGCTCCTTACTATAGGTCACGTATTTGTATAGGTTGTTTTTCTCCATCTGAACACAGTCCTCTATGCTGATAAGACCTCTTCCACCCTCAGATCTCCTTAGGTAGAGTCTATCGACATCACTCCTCTTGTGGAACATGTTGTAGATAGTCAATAGCTTCCTAGTCTTCCTATCCATTTCTTTTTGTTCAGCAACATTCCATCTCAGAATTCCCGCACTGTACCTAATAATAGACACAGCTCGGGAATTTACTGCGCTTATGGCATTTCTGCTGTTCAGATGTGACTTCAATACGCTCCTTACTCTCCGAATGTATTCAGTTCTTAACAATTCCTTCATTTTTTTGTTCTTTATGCCATCAGCCTCCAGAACGCCCAAATACTTGTATCCTTCCTCAGAGTCAATTTCCTTTATCATCTCACCTGTTGGTATCTGGATCCCGTTACCTCTGCTCAACCTACCCCTCCTCATCACAATGACTCCACATTTACCAATACCAAACTGCATACATATATCACTGCTGAAAATACGGACAGTGTCAACAAGCACATCCAACTCCTTCTCACTTTTCCCGAAGAGCTTAAGGTCGTCCATGAAGAGGAGGTGATTGATGGTAAGCTCTCCCCTTCCCAACTTGTATCCTGCTCTCACTTTTCGCAGCATAATGGTCAAGGGCATCAGGGCAAGGACAAACAACAGAGGGGACAGGCTATCTCCCTGGAAGATACCTCTCTTGATCTTCACGCTTCCCAAGGATACTCCAGTTGATGTCAACTCTGTCTCCCAGGACCCCATACTCCTGCCCAGCAACTGTCTGATGTTATCTGCCACCCTGAAGATCTCCAGGCTTTTGGTGATCCAGGAATGAGGCACCATGTCAAATGCCTTTCTGTAGTCTATCCATCCCATGGCAAGATCAGTGTGTCTCCTCCTGCAATTCCCCATTACCATCTTATCAATAAGCAACTGGTCCTTTGTACCACGTGACTTCTTTCGGCATCCTTTCTGTTCGTCCGGCAACAAGTTGTTTGTGTGGAGGTGATGGTAGATTTCCTCAGACACAATGCTCGTCAACAGTTTCCACATTACGGGCAGACATGTGATAGGTCTATAGTTGGTGACATCATTACCCTTGATTTGGTCTTTCATTATCAGAACTGTGGTACCTTTTGTCAACCACTCTGGCACCTCACCCGACACCAAGCAGTCATTGAACATGGCCGTCAGCTTCGGGTGGAGGGATGTTAAATGTTTAATCCAATACCCCTGCACACCATCTGGGCCTGGTGATTTCCAGTTGGTTAGTTTTTTGGCTTGCCCCTTAAGAGTTTCAACTGTGATACTCAAATCAGTCTGTTGCTGTGCCTGCTCACCGATCTCCCTCTGTACTGTCTCAATCCACCCTGCCTGGGCATTGTGTCTAACATCCTGCTCCCATATTCCTCTCCAGAATGTTTTAGCTTGTTCCGCCCCAGGGATCAAGTCGGTGCCTCTTTCTTTCCCCTCAAGCTGTCCAAACAGCATCTTCTGGTTGTTGTCGAACATGCGGTTCTGTTTATACTGACTGACTCTGTTCTCGTATCGCCTGATTTTGGCACTCTTTGCTACAATGCGTTGCTTCAATTCCTCTATGATAATATTTAGCTTTTTACTCCTAGTTTTGTATTTTATTTCCAGTCTATTTTTAGTGCCTATGTTTTTTAGTGTCCCATTCAGTAGTGACTCAAGCTTTCCTATGTCATTTCTCATTTCCCCGATTTGCCCACTCAGTCGCTTCTTCCACCACGGCTCTGCTCTTTCTTGTCTGTTGTTTCCTCTCGCTTTTATACCAAGTAGTTTCCTCACCGTATTTGCTGTTGCTTTGAGGATATTGTTGCACTGGTGAAGACTCCTCGCCTCAAGGTATGGGATGACTTTGTTTACCTTAGCTGTTGTTTCTTTTAACTTTTTCCTGTCTACAAATCTTAGGTTCATAGGTCTCCCACTATCATTGTTCAACTCATCTACCACTAAATTTAGGATGTCAACCGAATCTTGTCCTAGCCCGTCAGCATTCATCTCCTCAGTGGCCGTATCTCTGTTCCAGGTATTATTTATCTCAGTATTCAGATCATTGTCTGCTTCGGGTGGTTCCTTCGCTCTCAGGACCTCCTCACCTTCATTTCCCGCCGGCTCGCTTGTCTGGCATACTACACCCGCCATCTCCAAGCCATTCTCTCTGCTCAGTTCCTCCAGTTCCAGCTCGCTTATCCACCCATTAGTTCTTATTACCCGAGCCTGCCCGGCCAATTTTTGTTCATCTAATTTAAATAAACCAATCTCGTTCCAGATGTTATGCATCCGTCTCCTGTAGCCCCTCTCCTTGGGGTTACTTTTCAGGTAGCATTGCATAACAGTTCTATTCAATTCTTTCGTCCAGTTGGTTCTGGCCCCTTTCCTTCTTCTTCTTCCTCCAACATCAGCAGTATTTCGTTGACAGTCAGGTTCCTGCTGCTGAGCCAGGGGGCACCTGTTGGGTGAGAGTCTGTCACATGACGTTCTAGTCTCCATTTCACCGTTATTCGAACTGTTTATGTTCGATATTTAAACACTCTTATCGAGGATTGGCGAATGTATGTTTACATAGCCATCTGTGGATCCGCCATCCCACTTGGCCCTTGTGTGGCATTATCACCACGCTGTATACGGACACACATAAACAAACAAACACACGGGCAGAAAGGGCCCCAAAAATGAATAAGCATAAGTTTCATTGTAATGTAGTATTCGAATGTCCGACTTAGTTTTTGTTTTTTAAGTTTTACTTTTCCCCCCCTCTTCTCTGTCCGTCCGCCTGCTTCTCTCTTCATTCTTATTTTCTTTACGTTTTTGGGGTTTCTTTTTTTGTTTTTGTTTTTCTCTGTTTTTCTCGTTTTTTACTGTTGTTGCTGTGCTGCTTTTGTTGTTTGTTTTTTCTTTTTTCTTTTGAGTCTATCTATATATTTTGATGCCTTCCTCTTTGTTAGTAGTAGGAATTCTATAATGTGGAAGTGGTAGCCAGCAGAGACTAGCGGCGTTGGCGATACTGAGACAGTGGTGGCGGTGATGTCGATACCGAGGCAGCGGTGGCGGTGATGCGACCGTATTACTGTAGTGATGGTGCTGTAGCGGTGGCAGCAGCAGTGAAGGAGTCAGGGGGTGGTGGCGGCGGTGATGGGACAGCGGTGGCAATGATGGCCGTATTATTATTATTATTATTATTATTATTATTATTATTATTATTATTATTATTATTATGTCCTGGGTCATATTATTATTATTATTATTATTGTTATTCCTTGAATCTCAGTCATTGATGTTGGTTAACTGGAAAGTCCGTTGGATTGAATATCAAGCCACTACCTGCAGCCTCAGATATTCAGGACGTATCGGAGGGTTCTTGCTGTTCCAAGCAAGCATGCCTTTTGAAGCGTTCCAAAAAGCGTGAAGGGGCCGATTTTCTTTAACCATCCCTGGAAACTTTTGGAGATAGTCCCCAGTGCGCCTATGACAATCGGGATCACTTTGACTTCATGGCAGTTCCAAATCCTTTTCACCTCCCACTTTAGGTCCTGGTATCGGTTAATTTTCTCTCTCTCCTTCTCTTGCACTCTCGTGTCGAACGGG
>OZ024741.1:38194304-38216804 GCA_964016885.1 Eledone cirrhosa
TAGGTATGGATGTTATTGTATGTGTGGATGTGTATATTTTGATTTGTATGTGTGCATGTACATACGCTTTGTATCTGTACATGGGCATAAGCAGTTATTAGATGCAAAATGTTTGGAATGTTTTACACATTTTTACTGTTCCATTAATGGATTGTACTTGTAATTTCCTAACTAGTTGTGTTCTTTCTGTTCCTGTGAAACCCAGCTTCTCAAGATTTGTATTGGGGCACATACTAACATATCCCAGTGCCCCAATAATCACAGGTGTAAATCTGAAGGTATAATCAGGGTGGAGTATCTGCAGATTTCTCATTAGTTCTGCATATGTATGTATGTATGTATGTATGTATGTATGTATGTATGTATGTATGTATGTATGTATGTATCTCAGGTCACTCTTGAGTGCTACTGGTAACATGTAATCCAGTACAACCGGTCGCATGGTCAGGTCGTCGGCGACTAAATCAGCAACCCCACCAAGTTTACTTGGTGAGGAGGGTGATTTTGGACACCCTGCAGGACAAAAAGCAAAACCTGACAAAGGGAAGAAGAACTCAAAAGAGTCAACATCCATCCAAAAGTGTGTAAATATATATATACACATGTACATGTGTACGTATATGTGTATATACATGGGAGCATGTGTATGTATATGCGCGGGGACATAGAAATAGTCGGGCTGGACACCCGATTGTGCGGTTAAACCACTGGGAGTAAAAGACCTCTAACCTTTGTCAGGGCATTCTTCTAGGAGAAGGCAACTCAGGAAACTGGGATAACTCCGATATAAAACCTGCGGCTCAGTAGTTACCGATGATGTTGATCTTTTCTTCTTTTCGGGTTATAGCTACTGTCGCTCAGAGAGTGGGATTGGCTCAGTGCACAGTCTTTCCTCACTTTAAAAAATATCTTCACACACAGGCATTGCACCATAGAATTAATTAATAATTATTAATAATGGTATATCGTGCAATGGCCATACTCGATAATGAGGGGGCAGCCATCATGTATATATGTATGTACGTACCTACGTACGTATGTATGTATATATGTATGTTTGTATGTATATATGTATGTACATATGTATGAATGTATGATTGTATGCTTGTATGTGTGTGTGTGTATGTATACATGTATATATGCGTGCGTGTGTGTATGCAAGTGTGTATGTATATTTTCCTCACAAAGGACAAGCTTGAGATTCCTCTGAAATTCTCATACTCCGATTTAGAACTTTCCCCGTAGAGCGAAACCAGTACTGCATCCCTTCAATACTTGTGAGAAGGTGGAGCGACTACTTTCTTTCGAATAATTCTAGAAAATCCAGCATCCTCACGCCTTGATACTTTAAAATTTCAACAGTCAAACCTTCCAATCCAAGAGCCACGTTATCATTCAGCTGACTCTCAGAAAGTGTAATGTCCTCACTGATAGGAATATTTAAAGGAGAGTGATTAATGTTACGCTTAGCGATGCGGTGGGATACGGAATTGTTATAGCATAGGATGTTGATTGAGTAGGTTCTTAGAATCACTGGGGTCACTCAAGGTAGAGCTGCTACCTCTCTGAATTCTTAGCTGCGATACTATGGGCATGTGGTTAGAAAATGTCTCAGGAAAGAATCGCTGGACAGATTTTACGGACAACCAAACGGTAGGATACCTAGATGGTTAGATAACATCAATGATCTTGGCTGGTTTCGCTTGGGGATCCAAGATGGACTTCTGGCAGTTTATATATATATATATATATATATATATATATATATATGTATATATATATATGTGTGTGTGTGCGTGCGTGCGTGCACACACACACACACACACACACACACACACACACACATATATATATATATATATATATATTTAATGGTTAAACAAGGTTCAATTAATAAATCAATGAATAAAGTTTTACAATAGATTAGAAGCACTCAACAAATTTTGGTTTTCCGGAGTTATTAATATTAATTCAAAATATTAACAAAAATAGACATTCGTGTGATCAAGTATATTTTATTATACATATTTCAGAGGTACTGAGCTATCTATGTAATTTGTTCATGTCTCAATCTTAAGGTATATAAATATTGAGTTTTGTCCTATCTTATTCACTGCCATGACTGAATTTTAACCATCTACTTAGTCAAGGTATGTCATGCATCATCTTATTTTATCTGAAGATAGCTCAGTACCTCTGAAATATGTATAATAAAATATACTTGATCACACGAATGTCTATTTTTGTTAATATTTTGAATTAATATATATATATATATATATATATATATATATATAGTAATAATAATAAATTTGAAGACTAAAATCCAAAGAGGGCTCGATAAGGATAAATATATATCAAATATATAAGAACCGTAGAGCAAATATTTATTAAAATAACAGATTAAAGTTTAAGCAAAGAATCTGAATATATATATATATATATACACACCCACATATATATATACATATATATATATATATATGCATATATATATACACATACATATTTGTGAGTGTGGATGGGTGTGGGTAGTCAATATACCTACACTAGCGCACACGCACAAACAAGCGCACACGCATATATATATATATATATATATATATATATATATAAAACCAAGATCTTTATTTACGTCCACCCCCTCAATCGATGGCAGCTTAACCAACCGACCTACCATCAAACAATGCAACCAACAAACCAGAGAGTCTATCCGCCAGTCGGCTCATCACCATATATTGTACAGTTTAAATAATATGAAATCATCTTAATTTCTCTATCTTCTTCGACAGGCATAAAGCCAATTTCTCTCATAACGAGACTTAACACTCATTTTAAATCTTCTCTGCGTCTTCGCCGATCATGGCCGTTGTCACGCATAAGGTTATTGACTGTTTGCGATCGAATGGCTTCCACTGTGTTATAGCCATTGACCCTTGGTCAAGAATTAGATTAGTGTTATACACTCTCTAAAGCCAGGATATACCTACCACCGCAAAAGACTTGCGTATATATATATGTATATTATATATATATATACATATATATATATATATATATATATATAGTATAGTATAGAATAGTATATATATATATATATATATATATATATATATATATATATATATATATATATATATATATATATATATATATATATATATATATATATATATATATATATATATATATATATATATATATATATATATATATATATATATATATATATATATATATATATATATATATATATATATATATATATATATATATATATATATATATATTTGGCAGTATCGGTAGAGGGTCGGACGCCATGCTTTCCAGCATAGTTCCGTCCCTTTACGATCTGAGTTCAAATCCCGCCGAGGTTGACTTTGCCTTTCATCCTTACGGGGTCGATAAAATAAAGTACCAGTAATGAACTGGGTAATTGCTGGCCTTGTGCCTAAAGTAGAAACAATTATATATATATATATATATAGCTATATCTCTCTTTCTTTCTCTCTCTCTCTCGCTATATATATATATTATCCCCCCACTCTCAAGAGCGTGAAACTAATAAACCTTTCTTTGTACTGCCTCTCTGTTTCGTTCCCGTTCCATTTTTCACTATATATATATAAAATATATAAAACTATCCACACACACACATATGTATATATATATATAATCTTAGGAAAATTAGCAAAGAGAAGACAAGACAAGGAACGAAAACAAGGCAAAACGAAAAACTTTGAATGGGAAACCTTAAAAAAGTATTTCTTGAAAATATAAATACAAACGAAAGACACAACTCAGCCGTTGAGATAGACTTTGGCAGTTTCTACCCTTACTAACGGTACTACTACTGGGCCACCCGGAGGCACAGCGTCTGACAAAAGCCAAAGCGCTGCCCGTGGATTAAGAGACAAGACAAGTATACACACACACACACTCATATATATATATATATATATATATATATATATATATACGTATATATATGCACACATATATATATACATACACACGCACACACACACACACACACATATATATATATATATATATATATATATATATATATATATATATATATATATATATATATATATGTCTAATGGTAGCTAAGATGCTTCCATAGGCGGTATGCCGGTTGAGCACTCTATGCTCCTACGGAGCAGAGTATTATAGAATGGAAAACGAAAAGTCAGTGATGCATCGGAACTCAATTTATTGTGTGTTACAATTGTTTCCCCGGCGAACAGCTCGGGGTGCGATCTGTGTGTGGATCGACCTGACTCTAAACTCGCAGGTTCCTCGGACACGTCTATTGATTTCGGAGAATGTCCCCTTTCTGATCCTATAGGTCTGTATCATTCACCTTCCAGAAGGTAGACGATTTGTAGGATCAAGAACGCCAGAAAGAGGATAAGCTCCGAAATCAATAGACGTGTCCGAGGAACCTGCGAGGTTAGAGTCAGGTCGATCCGCACACAGATCGCACCTCGAGCTGTTCGCCGGGGAAACAATTGTGACACAATAAATTGAGTTCCGATGCATCACTGATTTTTCATATTCCATTCTGTATATATATATGTATATATATATATATATATATACACACACGCACGCACACACACACACACACGCACACACACGCACACACACGGGCGCACACACGCACACACACACACACACACACACACACACACACACACACACACACACACACACACACACACACACACACACACACACACACACACACACACACACATATATATATATATATAGAGAGAGAGAGAGAGACATGTAAAATTCCACCGCGGCACCAAGTGGTTACGGCTTGTGAGTTCAGAAACCCTCTTCAAGAGTATATATTACAACAATATAAGGTCGTGGTTTGTCTGGCAGATTGGTTTGCTGGCTGGTTGGTTAGTTTGGTGAGTGTTAGGTTGGTAGGTCGGTTGGTTAAGCTGCTGTAGATAAAGAATGTTTCTTTATTAGAAAAGAAATCATTACGTGTGTGTGTATATATGTATGTATATATATATATATATATATAATATATATATATATATATATATATATATATATATATATATATATATATATATATATATATATATATATATATATATGGGGTAACAAGTTATCGTTATAGGTAATCCAGTTAGAGGTTGTGAGTACTCTGCGTCGTGGATAGTTTTAACGTACGGCTTTGTTTAACTCAACAAGATGTATCCATAGTTAGGCAGCGAGTTCGCGGTAATTCCTATGTAGGTTATACTTGGAGTAATAATAGTGAAAGAATGAAGAGTTACATGGTTGGCTGTACAACAAGGGGCTTTATTTCAGGTATTGACAATTATTTCATTGATCAGGTGAGTCTAGAGGTCGCTAATCGCTTGAAGTTGCGTCACTCGATCTCCATTACATTATTTACCGCTGATCAAGACATCAGAATACGAAGATATATATCTTCATATTCTGAATTGTCAATACCTGAAATAAAGCCCCTTGTTGTACAGCCAACCATGTTACTCTTCATTCTTTCACTATATATATATATATATATATACAAACACATACATGCACACACACTTACGCACGCGCGCATATGCAGATTCAAATATACTAGATTGCAAACGAAAGAAGAGTGTACTCAATACATATTTTAGAATCTTTCTTTCGTGATTTGAGTTTCAAGCAACTGTGATTCCTTTGGTGCTTATGCTTATTTCATATTCATTGAAATACAGTCGGCCCTCTCTCTATGCTTTTCATTCTCATTGGTTGATTTCCAATGCTATTTCGTTCCATTGTTTTCTGTGTTTTTAGGGAGTCGGGGCTTGATTGTACTTACCGCTTTATTGTTATTCTTTTAATTTCTTATATTAGTTTGATACTTTTGAGTGTTGACAATGGTAGACGTCGTATCATTTGTTAATTCGTTGTGTGTTCTCGGGCTTTCGTTTACTGTTTATCTCTATATGAAGTTGATATTCACTTTTTCTCTATTTATTGGGGAGGATCTATTTGTGGCCTCAGTTTGGCAAATTTATATCTTGTTTACCAAGATATTCCTGCGATGCGTTTATTTTCTTGTTGCTTTAATTGATTTTCTGAAGCTGTTCCCGCTTTTGTTAGTTATGGTTCGGTGATTGCGCGTTATGGTATTTCAGATTTCGTATTTATCTCGATTCGGTTTGGTTTCTATATTCTGTTAGTCTAAGTATTTTGTTTGTCGCTTCAATAGTTTTTTCCCGTTTCGTCATAGTTCAGTGGTCGCTAGTTACGGTCCGGGTGTTTTGTATCCTGTCACTGTTGAAATGTTATTCTGTGAGTTTGTAAACCCATTTCTGTATATATATATATATATATATATATATATATATATATATAAATATATATATATATATATATATATATATATATATATATATATATATATATATATATATATATATATATATATATATATATATATATATATATATGTTTATATACATATATATATATTGTTACATATATACATATATATGTGTGTGTGCGTGTGTATATATATATATACACACACACACACACACACATTTATATATATATATATATATATATATATATATATACATTTATATATATATACATTTATATATATATATGTATATATACATATATATATATATATACATATATACGTTCATACATATATGTGTGTGTGTATGTGTATGTATGTGCACGCGCGTGTGTGTGTGGATATATGTGACTGTGTGTGTACGTATATATATTTATGACTATATATATATGTCTATCTGTGTATAATATACGAAACTAGCCGTCTTAATCTAAATATCTAAAACAGTCGTTGGTCAATATAAATAGTAATTAAAAAAATAGGCTAAATACCCCTGGTGAGAGAAAATGTGGATAGACTCGGTTCCATTTCAAATTTTCACAAATCAATTTGATGTTCATACATATCTTGTCTTTTTCCTATGTTTTTCGGTTTTTTTTCTTTACCTTCTTTTCTTAACGAGACTATAGTTGCTATAAAAAGCAAATACGTTTTCCTAATCACATAAAACTTTATGGCTTAATTGCTGTAAGTTATTGTTTTGTCTTGTCTTTTTTCCTCTACCGACATCGCTTTGGCTTATGTCAGACGCTGTGATCCCGGGTGGACCAGTAGTAGCGACGGTAGGGCTCGAAACTGCCAGAAGTCCACCTCGACGGTTGAAGACCTTGGGGTTCTGTGTCTTTCGTTTCTATTTTTATTTTCAAAAGCATTTTGTCAGAGTTTCCCCTTCAAAACATTTTTTTATCGTTTTGCCTTGTTTTCGTTTATTGTGTTCACTTTGTTAGTTTCCCTAATTTTATTGCACACACGCACACACATATATATATGAAATGGGAAGCGGGGGTCACTATAAATTTTCAGTTTTGATGGAACTACAGTATGGTGATAACTTCTCTCTGGTAGCTCCCACACCAAAAGCCATACAGGCCACCATCTCGGCAAATGTCAGCTTATAAAAGAATGGCTTTGACAGTTAACGGTAAGAAAACTGAGGTTAACTGTCAAAGGAACGCTACAATACCTTCTCACTTCCCGACATTTTCACTAGAACAGCAACAATCAACCAATTGACCAAATCAAACACCAAGGCAGTAGAATCTTCAATGGCTGCTCAATAGACGAGGAGATCCTAAAACGAAGACAAGCCTCAGTAGCGTTTAGAAGTCTCAGAAAAAGAGTCTTTCTAAACAACCATCTCAAGCTTCATGCTAAGTTTCTCATTTATCGGGCAATCTGTGTTTTCCCCCAGCTATATGGGTGTGAAAGATGTACAGCATGTAGCAGATACATTAAGATTCTTGAAGTTTTAATATCTAGTGTCGCCAGAAGATCCTTCTTTCAGTTACCCGATGAGATAGGATTGCAAATACAGAACTCCAGCAGTATGGAATTCCTGCTATACAGGCACTAACTGGGGTGCCTCAGATATGTAGTGCGCATGTCTGACTCACGTCTCCCCCCCCCCCCCCCGTAAGATTCTCTATGTCCAGCTACACCATGAGGATCACTTCGCTGGAGGATGAAAGTTTGGTTTAAACATCAACTGAAGAATACTTTGAAGAGGAGTAACAGCAACTCTTTAAACGTTTACTTTGGCGTTCTTGCTATTGGAAGATGTTGGAATACATGGAGGAGAAACAAACTCAAAACTATCATAAGAAGCGAGAAAGAAAGGAAGCATGCACATAGATTAATACCTTGTCTCTCTAATCAAATATTTAAATGTCCTGTCTGTGTACAAAACTTCACATCAAGGATTGGGATGTATAGTCAACAAAGGATTCACAATTAAAAAAGATAACCACCATCCAATCCGATGGACAACTACAAACAAGCACAGAGAGAGACAGAGAGAGAGAGAGAGAGAGACACACACAGACACACACACATACGCACAGACAGTCAGACACATATATACACAGACACACACACATACACACAGACAGATACAAACACACACATACACATACACATACACACACATACACATACACATACACACACACACACACACACACACATACATACAGACAGACATACACAGACAGACACATACATAGACACACACACATACACACAGTCAGACACACACACACATACACACAGACAGAGACATACACTGACATATATATATATATATATATATATATATATATATATATATATGTGTGTGTGTAAGTCGGTGTTCGTGTATACGAGTATATAAATTACATGTCTCTTTCTCCTCCCTCTTTCTTTCTATCTATCTCCCTGTCTGTCTATTTGTCTGTCTGTCTGTCTGTCTGTCTGTCTGTCTCTATCCATCACCGACTCTCTCTCTCTCTTTATATATATATATATATATATATATATATATATATATATACACATCGTCATCAAACCGGCGGACAAGGGAGGCGCCGTAGTGGTGTGGCGCGCGGACCTCTACACGGCCGAAGCCCTCAGGCAGCTCTGTAACCCCTCTTCTACCGCCCTCTACCCTCCGATCCCACCCCCCTCTACCAACAACAAGTCTCCTCCACCATCAAAGACCTTATCGCCTCCTCCCTCCTCCCCCCACCGCTTCCCACCTCATCGTCCGCACCCCCGCACCCCCACCATCTACTTCCTCCCCAAACTCCACAAACCCGACAACCCCGGCCGCCCCATCGTCTCCGCTTGCAACTGCCCCACCGAACTCATCTCCGCCTTTCTCCACTCCATCCTCGCCCTCCTTGTCACCACCCTCCCCTCCCACATCTCCGACACCAACCACGCCCTGCGCCTTTTCGACTCCTTCACCTACCCACCCGGCCCACAGCCCTTCCTCTTCACCCTAGACATCAAGTCCCTCTATACCGTCATCCCCCACGCCGACGGCCAACGCGCCCTCAAACACTACCTCGACCTTCGCCCCTCCCCCATTCCCTCCACCCCCACCCTCCTTCGCCTCGCTGAGCTGGTCCTCACCCTCAATTGTTTCTCCTTCTCGGGTGAGTTTTACCAACAGGTCACGGGGGTAGCCATGGGTACAAGAATGGGCCCGAACTATGCCAACCTTTTTGTTGGCCATGTTGAGGCCCAAATCTTTGCCCAGTACACCGGGCCCACGCCCGAACTGTACGGTCGTTACATTGACGACTGTATCGGAGCCACGACCCTCACCCGAGAACAGCTCGACTCCTTTCTCTCCTTCTTCTGCTCCTTCCACCCCTCCCTCCACTTCACCACCTCTACCTCCACCACCCACGTCCACTTCTTAGACATCTCCGTCGCCTCCGACCCCTCCCACCACTCCCTCGTCACCTCCGCCTTCTTCAAATCCACCGACTCCGACTCTTACCTCGACTTCACCTCTTCCCACCCACACTAAACACTCCATTCCCTACTCCCAACTTCTCAGGATCCGCCGCCTCTGTAGCCGAGATGCTGACTTCGAGTCCCAGGCCCTTTCCCTAGTCAGCCATTTCATCCGCAGAGGTTACCCCCCTCTCTCGTCCACACCGCTCTCACCCGCACCCGTGCTGTCCACCGCTCCACCACCCTCACCCCACGCCACTACACACCCACCCACCGTCTCCCCTTCCCCATCACCTACCACCCCTCCACCTTACCCCTCCACCGCACCATCCGCCGCCTCTTCCGACGCCTCCAGTCCGACCCCTCCACCTCCCACATCTCCCCAACCCACCACTCCCCTCCTTCAAACGCGCACGCAATATCCGCACCCTCCTCGTCCACAGCTCCCTACCCCCCAACCCACGCTCTGTCCCCCCCCCGGTTTCTTTCCCTGTTCTAGGCCCCGCTGCAACACCTGTCCCCACATCACGAACACCACCACCTTCCAGGGTCCCAACGACCACTCTCTCTCTGTCCGGCATGCCTTCCGCTGCACCTCCTCCAACCTAGTCTACGGACTTATGTCGGACAGACGGGACGTCGCCTGGCGGACCGATTCACTGAGCACCTCCGGGATATTCGTCTCGGTGGTAGTTCCCCCATCGCCCGCAACTTTGGTGGCCCTGGACATTCCGCACGCCATCTCACAGTCTGTGGCCTACTCCAATGCCACGGAACACCCGCCAATCGCCTTAGAGTCGAACAAAGAACTATCTTCATCTTACAGACCCACACTCCTCCCGGCCTGAACTCCCCACCCTTATTCCTTTAGCCTTCGACCGCCCCCTCCCCCACACTTATCCCCCACTAACACCACTAACACACCCCTCCTTTTCACCGCCCACCCCACAACTAACAATACTAACACCTCCACTCCACCCCTCATCCGACCACCCTTCCCCAACTAACATACTAACATCCCTCCCTTCTTCTCCTCCTCCCCCTCCTTATCACACGCACACACCCACCGGCACATATATACACGCGCTCACACTAAACACACAGCCTACTACCACCACTAACCCTCACCCCCACACCTCTCACCCTCACACCTCCATCCCACCACCCCGCAACTAACCTCACTAACACCCCCTGACCCCAAGCACACAAACACACGCACCCACTTACACCACCCACCCCACACGCAACTAACATCACTAACACCTCCCAACCCCACGCACAAGTACCCACACACCCTCGTACACCACCAACTCTACACACCCTACCACCACTAACCCCCACTCACAACTGCATTCAACCCTTCCCCACCTCCCGTATACTAACACCCACTAACACCCCTTCATCAAACTACACACACACCAGTACACCACACTCCCTCCATAGAACTACACGCACCCTTCTCTCCCCGCTCCACCCACACCCTCGCTCCCCACTCACTCATCCCACTAACACCTCTACTAATACACACACACACACCCTCCTCACTCCAACTTTCACACCTACCCATCCTCGCCCCGTTACCATTCCACCGACTGCTGCTATTTCCTCTGACCACCTCCCAGCACAAACAGACACACAGCACTCCCACTGCTTGACCACTTCCTGTTGCGCGCGCAACCCACATCTCTCCTCTTCCGACCATCTCTTCATGGAATACTCGTATGTGGAGCTTGACCACCACAGAATCCACTAAACATCATAGGATTTTACCAACTTTTCAACCATCCTCTTACGGAATCACCTATATAACTCACCCACACACACACCCAAACAATTTTTTTACTCCACACGCCACCTACACCCACAACACGCTTAAACCCCATACACACGTGCTTTCCACCACATATTTACACACTCAGCCTCCTGATTCCTCTACCCCCACCCCTCTATCCACACACGCACAGACACTCCGACCTACAACCCCCCCCCCCCCACACACACACCTCTTCCTGAACATGCAACCCCGTTCTTCCCCCAACCCTTACTTTCACATACACACACACACACACACGTACACCTACACACACCACCTTCAGCCCTCCCCGCTCGGACACCCCGTCTCCCTCTCCCCACTCCACCCGCCACCACCCCTACACACCTCACACCCTTCCACCACCTGTTTTACCCCACTTTTAATTTCAGTTTATTTTGATCATGCCTTTATATTTAATTTTATTTCATTCCTTGTATTTTGATCATGCTTTATTTTTATTTTTATTTTTAATTTCATTCGCACCGTTTCCTTTCGCTATATGTCTCTCCACCACTCCCCTACACACCCTTTGAACTCTGTTCCCACACACTTCTCACCTGAGGAAGGGCTTATGCCCGAAACGTCGTTCCCCACCACCACCCCACTCTCCAGAGCGTGAAATTAATAAACATTCGTTGTACTGCCTCTCTGTTTTGTTCCTGTTCAAATTTTTCCATTATATATATATATATATATAAAATACAATATGTTGAAAAGGTAACGCACTAGAGAGAGATAGTGCGCCATCAATAAAACAGGTAAAACCACCAGTGTATGGAATCTATAATCTATGGAAGGCAGGGTAGACACGATAATTAAACATATAAATTAAAATATATATACGCACCTCTATAACTATATAACACACGAATACAAATCCAAAGAGATCTGTTTCGCCAGTAAGTTGTTGACTGAAATGGAATAGCCCACGGTTCATCAGCGCATTTCAGACAACTCTAAGATGAGAATCTAAAGCGACCGCTCAGCTACACGCGGCAGAGAGATGTCACAGCGTGTTTAGGGCAGTGAACCAGTGGTATCTGAGGGACTATCTGCTAGAAAGGGCAGCTCAAAAACCACTCAAAGAAGTGTGCTCAACCAAACAGAGGGAGAGGAAAGACTGTTATAAGGAGCGAAATATCACGATAAATTAACAGAGCCATAGACTCTCGTTAATCCGTGTCAATAATGTGCTCATAGTGTGTTACCTTTTCAACATATTGTATTTTAAAGAGCTCAGGATTCCTTTTCCTTTGAGCACATTATTGACAGGGGTTAACGAGAGTCTATGGTTCCGTTAATTTATCGTGATATATATATTGAGTACTCTGGTGCGTTATGGTCCATCTGGTTCCTTACTAACATTTCCTGTGTTATATATATATATATATATATATATATATATATATATATATATATATATATATATATATATAAATATATATATATATATATATGTATATATATATATATATAATCAATTTACACTAAAAAGAATACAAAGAATTCACAACTATGTCCACGTTCTGGCATTTTATTCTTGTGTTGTATAATTGGTCTAGTTACACAAGTATGTATATATGTATGTATGTATGTATGTATGTATGTATGTATGTATGTATGTATGTATGTATGTATGTATGTATGTATGTATGTATATATGTACGTACGTACGTATGTACGTATGTACGTACGTATGTATGTACGTATGTATGTATATATGTATGTATATATGTATGTATGTATGTATGTATGTACGTATGTATGTACGTATGTATGTGTGTATGTATGTATGTATGTATGTATGTATGTATGTATGTATGTATGTATGCATGTATGTATGTATGTATGTATGTAAATTTTTGGTAAATATCATCTTGGTTAAGAGAGTGGGACTGGCTTTGTGCAGTGCCTTTGCTCACTATAAAAGCTTCACGGCACAGGCATTGCTTTATATCTGGAGATCTCTCTGCACTTGTCGTCACAGGGTACCATGGGCCCAGCACTATGTGCCAATAATTGCCACAAGTATAGTGTTTGTACCAGTGTTTTCAAGTCGCTGGCTGGACTAAAAAGTCACACTCGTTCAGCGCATCGGTAGGGGTTCTCCTACATGGATATAAAGTAGTGGCCGTACTCGAAAACGAGTTGGCAGCCACCATGTATGTATGTACGTATATATGTATGTATGTATGTATATCTGTATGTATGTATGTATATATGTATATCTATGTATATATGTATGTATGCATGTATAAATGTATATATGTATGTACGTATGTACGTATGTATGCATGCATGTACGTACGAATGTATGTATGCACGTATGTATGAATGTATGTATGTATGCATGATTGTATGTATGTATATATGTATGTAGGTATGTACGTACGTACGTATGCATGTATGTACGTACATATGTATGAATACATGTATGTAAATACGTACGGATGCATGTATGCATATAGGTATATACGCATGTATGTATGTATCTATGTATGTATGTATGTATGTATGTATGTATGTATGTATGTATGCACGAACATATGTATGTATGTATGTATGTATGTATGTATGTATGTATGTATGTATGCATGTATGTATGTATGTATGTAATTCATGTTGTACCAGATGAGATGTGGATGTGATGACAGTTACCAATATCGAGATAAACCGCAATCTATCGTGATTGTAAATCCAGTGTCTTCACTATCCTATTCCGGGATTTTCATGACAGTCTCAAGTAATCTCATTTGGTACGAGACTGAAAATCAAGTGAGTACGGAGCTTAACTACTGCTCTTTCCACCATTTTCTCGTTATGTCACTATAGCTAGATATTGAAACATAGTTCCACATAGTTGTGGTTGTTAGTGACGTTTATTGTGTTGCCTTGCTACTGATGTTTTTGCTAAAGGGCGGTCGATTGGCAGTATCGGGAGAGGGTCGAATGCTATGCTTTGATACATAGAGTTACAGCCCTTTATGTTCTGAGTTCAAATCCCGCCGAGGTTAACTTTGCCTTTTATCCTTACGGGGTCGATAAAATAAAGCACCAGTAACGTACTGGGATTGATTTAATCCAAATTACTGGTCTTGTGCCTATACTAGAAATCATTATATCTGTAAATTAAAGGTGGAAAACTGGGAGAGGGCACTTGCCTTGGTGGTCAGGGTCACTGTGGCCTTTTACTGGGCTTTCTCCACAAATGTCCCTCCGAAGTCTCCCCCTTATTGGGGAATTTTTTCATTGTTATTTTTTTGTTACATCCTCTGTTTTTGTTTTTTACACGCAGAAATGCCCATTTGTACCGTCCTGCACTGTCCTTAATGTCTACTTTATGTATACCTTTGTGGTTAATAAAGAAATCATTATTATTGTGTTGTGTATAGGGCAGCGGATTGGCAGTATCGGTAGAGCGTCGGATAACATGCTTCGCGACATAGAGCTACGGGCCTTTACGTTCTGTGTTCAAATCCCGCCGAAATTAGCTTTGCTTTTCATCCTTACGGTGTCAATAAAATAAAACACCAGTAATACACTGGGGTCGATTTAATCGACTTTCCCCTCCCCTTCAAATTGGTGGCCTTGTACCTAATGTAGAAATAATTATTATTGTGTTGTGTTCCTACTGATGTTGTTAGCTCTTCCAGAGCCTGTGGTTGACTGCACCATAGGCAGATGAGAAGTCGACACACACTACACCGGTCATCCCTTCCTCATAGCCGTCCTTGATGTACTGGGTGAGGTTGAGTACTTGGTTAGTTGTCATGGATGAGGTGTTCGTTCACAAAATTCTGTTGAGGATGAGGCGTTCAAAGACCTTGTGTGTGTGATTCAAAAGTCAGATCGGTCTGAAGTTCTTAGGAGCGGATGGATCTTTCCTAGGTTTCAGCAGTGCTATAATGTGAGCTTTCTTCCAGATGTTGCAGAGCTTGTTTGTTGTTAAGCATCATTGTAGAGCTGTAGAAGCCACACCTTTGCCTTGTGACCGAAGTTCTTATGAAGAGAACCACCTGCGTGCAAACCCATCTAAAACGCGGGTTTGTGCCTTCCACCTGCGAAACCGTGAGGCCAAGCACCAAGTAACTTCCATATTATGTTCAGGCATGCTATAAGATGGTAGTTTTCCACAGCATTTCCCTTCTATCTTTTATCATAAGAGATGTCTTTCCCATTACCATCAAAGAGAGAACTGCAGCTCCCTGGACCCATTCATTCATGAACCTCCTTGCATCTCTTCAACCAAAATACATGGAGCCCATCTAGACCGGGAGCTTTCCAGTTTGATACCTTGACCACTGGAACCTTCACAGCAACTGTGGTTATAGTAATGTCTCTCTGTCTATTATCTTCTCAGAACTCTGTCTTGATGGTTTCTATCCACTCTGCATCTCTTCTGTGCTCCACAGTAATTCCCCATAGGATGATGAATCGCTTGCATTACAAAGACGGTTTATAGAATTGTTGAATGCCACTGAGGACAAAACCCTGAGGAATAGGAGAAGGGTATATAGGAGTATGATGAATGAAATTACAAATAAGATAAATGTTGTCATTCCAGACTTCTTGGTCTTGTTATCATTAAGAACAGCATCTTTCCCATTGTCTCCTTCCAAAGTGCAGAAGAATTGTTTTAGATTATTTTGGAACAACGTATTCGCCTTGAACTGCTAATTTCTATTCATATATTTTCTTATATTCTGGCTTTTCCACAAAATCCTCTGTTTAAAGTGTTCCATTACTGTATAGAATCCATTCTTCCGTATTCTATACTTCTTATCTCATCTTTCAATCTATTTTCTGCTTTTCCATTTTCCTCTAAATCATTGCTCAATTTTACTTAGATCTTGCCTTAACCTCATTATGTCATATTCAATACAACGTTTATACACCATGGTCATTTTGCCTTACTCTGCGTTGTTTTCGTTAGATGTAATCTTACTTTAACACGTAGAGCAATAGCTTGAATAAGGTTCCTTGTTTGCGTTATAGCCTCTGTCTGGATATGTGGTATGACAACATTTATCTTATTTGTAATTTCATTCATCATACTCCTATATACCTTCTCCTATTCCTCAGGGTTTTGTCTTCAGTGGCATTCAACAATTCTATAAACCGTCTTTGTAATGCAAGCGATTCACCATCGTATCCCCCCCTCCCCCAGCTTGTATAACCGCCACCACCACGATAGTAATAATCAGTAGCTGATTATTACTGGAATTCTATAAGAATCCAGCTTCTATAATTTTCAGCGGAAGCAGGGAGTGCGTGGTTCTGATGATCGCCAAACAGGGTGAAACAGGCTGTTAGCATCTCTCCCTTCTTTCGACGAGAAGAAGTAAGTGACATAGTCACTACTTTAAAACAGATAGCGTATGATCTTCAAAATGTTTTAAAATAAACATACAGTATATTGCCAAATATACTATTCTTACATTCATGTATACATCGCTATTTCAGAGCACCAATCCTAATACCAAATATATATATATATATATATATGTGTGTGTGTGTGTATATATAGGAAAAAGTATGACCCCGACAGCAGAGCTGAAGCCGTTTCGACGGCTATTTCTGGACTAAATTAGAATTTTTAGTCTGGTAAATAAAAATCATTTTTATTTACCAGACTAAAAATTCTAATTTACTCCAGAAATAGCCGTCGAAACGGCTTCAGCTCTGCCTTCGGGGTCATACTTTTTCTATTACCCACTCTACTACCCTAAGTATTGAGTACTCTGGTGCGTTATGGTCCATCTGGTTCCTTACCACAACTCCTTCGTTTTATATATATATATATATATATATATATATATATATATATAGATATATAGATATATCTATCTATATACAGTGCCCCGCAAAAGTTTACAACACATTAGGAAAAATGCGGTTTTAGGTAATTTTAATAAAGTTAGGGTAATGAAAATTTAACTACCGATAGAACATATAATGAGGCATTTAATGATACAATCATAGTTTAAAAAAAATAACAAGGAAATAACTCATGAAGAAAAATCAATATTTTTATAACGCAAAAGTTTACAACACATTTATTAAATCATCTCTTAATATTTCGTAGCGTAACCTTTGTTGCTAATTAGAGCCTGTAGGGCGTTTGGAGTAGCCTCCTACAAACTTCTTGCATGTTTCTTGGCTAATATTTATCCATTCTTCACAACAAATTTTCTTTAGTTCAGGGGTATTTTGGGGTTTCCTTTTTTTAATTCTCTCCACAAATTTTCGATCTGGTTAAGATCTGGAGACTGACATGGTCATTTTAGAACATTTATTCCATTCGTACTTAACCAAGATTGTGTTAGCTTTGCAGTATGCTTTGGATTGTTATCTTGTTGAAAAAACCAACCTGGCTTTAAGCTGAGAGAATGTGCACTTTGATGTAAATTCCTTTGGAAAATACCTCTATAATAAGTGCCACCCATTCTTCCTTCTATTATTTCAATATTTCCTACTCCTGTGGCACTAAAGCAACCCCAGACCATGATTGATCCACCTCCAAATTTTACAATTGGAATAGTATTCTTCAGCGAATATTCAGTACCTTTCTTTCTCCAGACTTTTGCCACAGCATTTCGACCAAAATGTTCAATTTTTGTTTCGTCCGACTAAAGTACATCTTCCCAAAATGACGCAGATTTGATGAGATGCCCATTTGCAAAGTTTAATCGACGAAGAACGTGTTTCCTCGTAAGAAGTGGTGTTTTCCTTGGAGACCTCGAGAAGATATTATATCGATGAAGTGAACGACTAATTGTATCTGTGCTCACTTTTACTCCACTTTCTTCTAGGTCATCCTGAAGATTTTTAAGAGTACACCGGGGTTCGTTGCCAACCTTTCTCATCAATAACCGAGCTGCACGTTCCGTTATCTTTCTAGGACAACCAGAACTAATTAGAGGACAGATGGAATGATGAGATATCCAGTGACGAATTATTGTACCAACTGAACTCAATGGCACATTTAACTGACAAGATATCTTTCTATAACCTACACTAATTGTATGAAGGTCTACAATGCGTTTACAGAGGTCTTGATCAATCAGTTTATTTTTCCCCATATTGTCCATGTTTACAGGACGGTTATCAATGTTTACAGGATGGTTGTCAGACAAATAATGATGTAATGTTTTTAATAGTCCTTAGAAGTTACCTTAAACCTAATCTAGAACATTCTACTGAATTTTAAATCTGAAAATTTAAGAATTTTCTTGAAAAAAAGCGATAAATATAAAATGTGTTGTAAACTTTTGCGTTATAAAAATATTGATTTTTCTTCATGTGTTATTTCCATGTTATTTAAAAAAAAAAATGATTGTATCATTAAATGCCTCATTATATGTTCTATCAGTAGTTAAATTTTCATTACCCTAACTTTATTAAAAATACCTAAAACTGCATTTTTCCTAATGTGTTGTAAACTTTTGCGGGGCACTGTATATATATATATATATATATATATATATATATTATATAGAGTGAGGAATCCGACAGCTGGGCTCTCACCGTTTTTACAACCAGTTCCAGTCCAGATAGTTTTGGTATCTCATTTCTATGACTTTATTCTGAGCTATTTGTATATATTAACATATTTTCCATCCCTCTATAGTTAATCATCGTCTACTCCTCTATATGTGTTTGCGTTAAATGTAAAATATATAAATAAATAAATACACAACTTAGAAAATAAGAATTTTTAGACAGATCTAGCATCAAGTGATTGTCACGTGATGCTACCTTCTAGCAGTATCGGTAGTGAGTCGGACGTCATGATTGCAGCATAGAGTTACGTCCCTTTTCGGTCTGAGTTCAAATTCCGCCGAGGTTAACTTTGCCTTTCATCCTTATGGTGTCGATAAAATAAAGTACCAGTAATGTACTGGGATAATTGCTGGCATTGTGCCAAAAGCAGAAACAATTATTATGATAGGGTTCATGCATGTGGTTTGTTAACTTTAATTGCTGAGCAGAAACAACGGTTGGTAAAATGGCACCCTTATTTCTATTTCTTTTACAACACAGATCAATTTTATTCCTTGTTATAAAATAAGATTACAGACAATAAATCAATTCACAGTTGTATAAATAACATTACAAATATTGAAAAGGAAAAGAAAAAAAAGGGGATACAAACAAAACCAAGCAACGAACAGAGGAGGGAAGGGTTAAATAAGGGCGGATCTGACTGTATAGGAAAGTAGGAGAAAGGGCTATAAATGACATAAATGAGGGGGAAAGGAGGGAAAAAGCAAGGACTATGAGGCAATGAAGGAAAGTATGGTAGAATAGGAGAGGGTGGTGGGCTTTATGCCTGGGTGATTTGGCTGCGGGCCCCGGACAAAACTGCAAAGGTATTTCCGTGGACAATGATGATTATATGAGGATATTAGATTGGTAGAATCTTTCGAACATGGGACATTGTGTTTTGCCGTATTTAGTCACGGCCCCGTATGTTCTGATTTCAATCACTAATAAGGTCAACTTTGCCTTTCATACTTTAGGGGGTTGATACACATACACACGCACACACACTCACACACACATTCTCTCTCTCTCTCTCACACACACATATATATATATATATATATATATATATATACAGGGTGTCCCCCCCCCCCTAAAATGAATACACATTTTGATTACCTACAAAGGCAATATTTATTAGAATGCTGTTGAAGTGTATATACACTTTTTGGGACACCCTGTATATATATATATATATATATATATATATATATATATATATATATATATATATATATATATATTTATATATATATATACGTCGTCCTCCACCTACCCCCCACTCTCCTGAGCGTGAAGCTAATAAACATTTGTCGTACTGCCTCTCTGTTCTGTCCCTGTTCAATTTTTTATTATATATATATATATATATATACATATGTGAGTGTGCGCAGGCGTTCAATATATCATCATTGTACTATATTATTCACTTGTGTTGTTGACTTCACACACACATGCAGTCACACATGTACATATACATACACACACACACACACACATATAAATAGTATAGTGCAGGTGATTTACTTATATCCATATGAGAACTATATGTAAAAGCAGAGTGAGTATATTAAGAAAAAGTGATGAAGTTTCGTTTACATGTTTTTATTGATTATCGACCATTACGCATGTTTCACAGATGATTAGCTCTAGATCTCCTACTGACACTATGCTATGGACTCGACCCCAGCATCAATCTGCTTTGCAGAGTTAGTGATTCAACAAGCTCTGAGTAACCAAACTTGAATAACCAAGTCTGACGAGCAGATCAATTGTGGAGTCGGGTCCATAGCATTGGTAGCGGACCTTGGGCCAATCATTTCTAAAACGAACGTAAAAGGTCAATAATCAATAACACCTAAAGATATGTAGTCAAAACTTCAGTACATCTTCTTCATATCTATCTATCTATCTATCTATCTATCTATCTATCTATCTATCTATCTATCTATCTATCTATCTATCTATCTATCTATCTATTATTAAGGCTAAGACAATACGTAATGGGCGGTAATATAAAGGCAACGAAAAAATATATTTAGGTAATGATTAGATATTCCTAAGTCTGTAAAGTATTAAGGGAGGAGTTATTGACGTTTCAGATAAAGCCTTTCTTCGTTCGGATGGGAATAAGGAAAAGAGAAAGTAATGAGAGATGAAGAGAATTTAGGAAGGATGACATAAATAAAGAATAAAAGAGACAGGGGTGGGGGTGGGGGGGGGGGGGGGGGGGTTGAATAAAATGCGAAGGAATGTTAAATTCAAGGAAAGGAAGGAGTGTTTTTGTGTCCAGGTCAGTGACTGCAACAAGAGGCTTGTCACCAGGCAGTATTTAAACAAGGTTAAAACGCACACAATATTTACATCTGATAGAAACTCACATGTTCTTACTTGCAAATGCACACAATGATATTAAATACAAGATAAAAATGATATTATAAACAATAGAAATGAAATATAAATAGAGATAATAAGTGTTAAGACAATATATATATTTATATATTTGTGTGTGTGTGTGCTTGTATGTGTATAGATGTATAGATGTAGATATGTATATACATGTATGTATGTATATATATATGTATATATATATATATATATATATATACATACATACGTACATACATATATATTTATATATATATATGTGTGTGTATGGGTGTGTGTATACTATATATATATATATATACATATATCGTACACACACACATATATATATATATAGAGAGAGATAGATAGATAGTGAAAACTGGGACGGGAACAAAAACAGAAAGGCAGTACAAACAAAGGGTTATTAATTTCACGCTCTTGAGAGTGGGGGGGGGGGACGTTTCGGGAATAAGCCCTTCTTCAGGAGAAAAGTGGGTGTTAAGAAAGTTCCGAGGGTGTGTGGGGGAGTGGTTGAGAAACATTTAGAAAAAGGGGGAGGGGGAGAAAAGGGAGGAAAACAGTGGAAGAGGTACAAATACAAATAAACATAAAGATAAATAAGTGGTGGAAGGGTGTGGGGCGTGTGTGGGGGTGGGGGGGAGGCGGGGGGTCCGAGCGGGGAGGGCTGAAGGTGGTGTTTGTGTATGTGCGTAGGTGTACGTGTGTGTGTATGTGAATGTGAGAGTTGGGGGAAGAACGAGGTTCCATGTTCAGGAAAAGGTGTGTATGTGTGGGTGGGGTGTAGGTCGGTGTGTGCGTGCGTGTGGATGGGGAGGGGTCAGAGGGGTGGGGTAGGGGTGGGGGAGGATTCTGGAGGCTGAGTATGTATATGTGGGGGTACGCACGTGTGTGTTGGTCTTTATACGTG
>OZ024741.1:38226804-38239304 GCA_964016885.1 Eledone cirrhosa
TATATATAGATTTTGAGTTTATGTTGGTTGTATACCAACACCTCAGTATGCAGGCTGGAGCACTCGACGAAGTGCGCAGGTTGGTTTGGTTACTCCGGAGTAGTGTAAAATAAAGTTAAATAAAAGTCAAATGATTAAAATTTAGCTTCGTTTATTACTGCTATATATATTTCAGTGACAGCCATCTTTGGCTGTGACCTCTTCAGGCAGTTTGAATTAGTATGGTATAGACAAGTACATATGTTGTTTAGGTGTATGATATTGTCAATACTCTGATATGCCCAGTTCCTTGTTGGGTTGTTAATTCACTGGGGAACTGGAGTCATGTGACTCCAGTTCCCCAGTGAATTAACAACCCAACAAGGAACTGGGCATATCAGAGTATTGACAATATCATACACCTAAACAACATATGTACTTGTCTATACCATACTAATTCAAACTGCCTGAAGAGGTCACAGCCAAAGATGGCTGTCACTGAAATATATATAGCAGTAATAAACGAAGCTAAATTTTAATCATTTGACTTTTATTTAACTTTATTTTATATATATATATATATATATATATAAACGATGGCTTTTCCAAGAGGATCGAGAAAAACCCACAATTAAATAGGTTATTCAATATGTAGAGAAAAATCACATATAATTTATATAGAAATGGCTTCCACAAGACTTGATCTGTTTAACTTGTATAAAATCATCAATTCCGATAACTCGTTAGAGGTTCCCTTATGGTCTTACGAATAACTCGTTAGAGGTTCCCTTATGGTCTTACGAATAACTCGTTAGAGGTTCCTTTATGGTCTTACGAATAACTTGTGATCTTAGATCAAATATGCAAATATATCGTTATTCTGAAGGAAATTATACGATGTCTGAATTGCCACTGAAGTCTTTAGTTTTCTGTTGTAACATGACTCTTATTTCTCGTATTGCAGATTTCTGGTGTTCTTGGCTCTAGGGGCACCTCCCTACTCACCACCACCAGCACGGAGTTGGCTACCCACATGTGTGAGCCTCGCCAGCTGGAATGGCTCTTCCAACGCGTCTCCCTCACCATCCTCCAAGGAAAAACCTTCTCTATTCTGTCCTCCGGGATCACCGAGCGGCCAGCACGTGGGCTTCCATTTGCTTATAATAGTCAGAGATGGGGAAAGCGATAGAGACGGAGGCAGTGAGTGACAGAGAGAGAGAGAGAAAGATAGATAGAGAGAGAGAGAGAGAGAGAGAGAGAGAGAGAGAGAGAGAGAGAGAGAGAGAGAGAGAGAGAGAGAGAGAGAGAGAACATCAATGCGCACACGCACTTGATAAGACAACGATATATGTTATTTTGAGGGGGAGCTCCTGAACACGTCTCCCATATTTCTTAGCTTGACATAATACTTCTGGTAACACTTTTCTCACTTCCCCCAATACATCCCGCCACCAATGGAAACTATTTCTAGCACTACCACTGCTTCCAGCATCATACCATCAACAACAACAACAAAAACACCTGCAGCACCATCATCACCCTCACAAACAACAAAACAAAAAAACTACAATAAAACAACAAAACAACAACAAAACAACAACACCACCAACAACAAAAAACACCAGCACCACCACCACCGCTGCCGCCACCGCTGCCGCCACCACCACCAGCACCACCTGCATCGCCACCACCACCTGCATCGCCACCACCACTACCACCACCACCACCACCAACAACAACAACAACAACACCACCACCAACAAAAAACACCAGCGCCACCGCTGCCGCCACCACCAACACCACTACTACCACCACCACCACCACCACCAACAACAAAAACACCATCGCAGCAACAGTCGCTGCTGATGACAAGATGGCGACCTCCACCATCAATACCACCCAGCACCACCATCATCATCACCAACGACAATACCACCACCACCACCACGGTAAACATTGGTGTGTTGGTGCGACCGCCAGGATGACCCCCCCCCCACAAACACACACCATCACCACAACTACCATCAGCACCACCAGCACCACCAGCACCAGCACCACCACCCCCACGAACCACCACCACAGTCACCATCACCACCACCATCACCAATACCACCACCACGACCACCACTACCGCCACCGCCACCAACACCACCACCACCAATACCACCATCACCACGACGACGACCACCACCACTACCACCACCAACACCACCACCACCACCACAGTCATCCCACCATACCACCACCACCACCACAGTTACCACCTCCACCGCCACCACCACCACCACCACCACCACTACCACCACCACCACCATCACTACCACCCTCACCATCACCACCACCACCATCATCACCACCAGAGTCACCACCACCACCACACCACCACCACTGTCACCACCACCACCACCACCACTGTCACCACCACCACCACCACCACCACCACCACCACCACCACCACCACTGTCACCACCACCACCACCTCCACCAACCACAGTTGTTACACCTGTTACTCATGACATCTAATCCACCGTTGTATTCTTTTCAATGTATTATTTTCCCTATCGTACCTTAATCCTTTCTTCCGCCCTTCTTCTCTGCCAGCCACCATTGTTAGACGTTAAACTAACTCTATTAATACATACTAATCGCTATCATATAACACTATCCTTCGGCTCATTCCTTAATCTAAGCTTCATTGATTATCATTTCATTTATTTATCTACTTTTCTCTCTTCTTTCTATCAACCTCTCCACTCTCTTCTTTTGTGTCTGGCACCCTACCCCAACCAACAAAAAAGGGGAAAAGAAAAAGATACCCAGCCCCCAAATAATAATTGTTTCTATTTTTTTATCAAGGCCAGCTATTATCCCAGTGCATTACTGGTACTTTATTTTATCGACCCCATAAGGATGAAACGCAAAGCTAGCCTCGGTGGGATTTGAACTCAGAACGTAAAGAGCCATAGCTCTATGCTGCAAAGCATGGTGTCTGACGCTCTAAAGCAGGCATGTGAAACTGAAGGTCCCCGGAGGGCCACATGGGTCACATATGTGTTGTCCGAGGGCCACATGGGTCACATATGTGTTGTCTGAGGGCCACATGGGTCACATATGTGTTGTTTGAGGGCCACATGGGTCACATATGTGTTGTCTGAGGGCCACATGGGTCACATATGTGTTGTCTGAGGGCCACATGGGTCACATATGTGTTGTCTGAGGGCCACACACGACAACTAATTGCACACATTACAACTAATTTTTAAAATGTTATATTATGAAGATAAAACATGCTCGCACAGTAAAAACCTTTGTGCGGGCCACAGGTGTGCTTGTAAAGGGCCGCATGTTTGACATGCCTGCTCTAAAGACTAGTGCCTTAATGAAACACACAGATTCAGATTCATCTGCTGTATCATATTTGGTACTGTTAGAATTTATATCTTAAACATGTATGTATATATATATATATATATATATATATATATATATATATATAATTTATTTATATCTTAAACATGTATGTATACATATATATATATATATAATTTATTTATTTATATATATATGAATGAGTGAGGACCCCCACGGCTGAGCTCTTGCCATTTCAACAGCTAGTTCCGGTGTCTGGAACTAGCTGTTGAAACGGCAAGAGCTCAGCCGTGGAGGTCCTCACTCATTCATATAACCATACTCTACTACCCTAAGTATCGAGTACTCTGGTGAGTAATGGTCTAAGTCAGGGGCGGGCAAATGCGGCCCGCCAAAGAGTTTTGTGCGGTCCGTGGAAGCATTCGACGAATTAACAAAAAAATAAAAATCAACAAATTTTCATATATAATACTTAATATGTTGTATATAATACTTAATATGTTGTATATAATACTTAATATGTTGCATATAATACTTAATATGTTGTATATAATACTTAATGTGTTGTATATAATACTTAATATGTTGTATATAATACTTAATGTGTTGTATATAATACTTAATATGTTGTATATAATACTTAATATGTTGTATATGATACTTAATGTGTTGTATATAATACTTAATGTGTTGTATATAATACTTAATATGTTGTATATAATACTTAATATGTTGTATATAATACTTAATAATTGTTTCTACTTTAGGCACAAGGCCAGCAATTACCAGTACATTACTGGTACTTTATTTTATCGACCCGTAAGGATGAAAGGCAAAGTTAACCTCGGCGGGATTTGAACTCAGACTGTAAAGGGACGTAACTATGCTAGAAAGCATGGCGTCCAACCCTCTACCGATACTGCCAAGTTTTGTGATGTACAGACACAAATTAATTGAAAACTTTGTTTTAAGATTTTTGTATTTAATCATTTTATTAATTCATGCATTAGAATGCTGCAGTTTAAATTTCATATTTTCTAAATTCTAACTGAAAAAATGTTAGGTTACTGGCACACTATATCCAATACTATCTAGTACTATACAATACTGTACTGTACTATACTGTATGATATCAAATAATAAATGGCGTAACCTTATGGTGTTCATGACACAGTCAATGTGGCCCCCAATCCAAAAAGTTTGCCCACTCCTGGTCTAACCAGCTTCTAACTGAATCCATCCTGATTTATATATATATATATCTGTGTGTGTGTGTGTGTACGTACATATGCATGTATATGCACGTATGTATGTATGCATCCGATGATGTTGACCAGTTCTCCTTTTCGGGTAGTGTTTTCGATGTCCAGAGAGTGGGATTCGTCGAGTGCAAGGCCTTTCCTCACTTTAAAAAATCTTCAAAGCACAGGCATTGGGCATTGCTTGTTCAAGTTATGTTACAGGTTCGTGTGGCCGACCGTAGCCTAAAAGTGCACAATTTTCTGTAATCTGACAAGCGATTACAATACTTTGCAATACTTTGCAGCCATCATATATATATATATATATATATATATATATATATATATATATATATATATAGAGAGAGAGAGAGAGGTAGAACACTGGAAGGTAATATCCGTAGTGGCAGAGCACTCAGTCCATGAGACGAGTTTGGTAGAAGCAGTAACACAACAGTTAGTTCACCATACTGAGAACAATTGAACAAGGGAGATAAGCTGACTGATCTGTTTCATACTGTTGATAATCATCAGAGCTTAGCACTCGCTTTGTCTGTTGAAATTCTAATTTTCAATTTTTGCTGGACCGGCAATCGCTCTGTATAATCAGTTCCTGATTATTACTTATTATAAGAATCCAACATTTATAATTTTCAACAGACAAACCCAGTGCTAAGCTCTGATGATTTCCAACAGTATGAAACAGACCTGTCAGCTTATCTCCCTTTGTTTGTTGAAAAAAGAAGTAAATCACTACTTTAAAATAATAGCGCAAGGTCTTCAAAATGCTTTTAATTAAGCATACAGTATATTGCCAAATATACTGTATATACATTCATATATACATCGCTATTTCAGAGCAGCAATTCTAATTATATATATATATATATATATATATATATATATATATATATATATATATATATATATATATATATATATATATATATATATATATATATATATATATATATATATACATACATATATAAATGCATGTATCTGTATGTGTGTGTGTTTATGGCCATCTTTGTTCTATAGCTAACATTCTTGAAAAGATAACTATCGGGGTCTCGATATGATCGACTAAAATCTCTTCAATAAAGTGATCCAGCATGGCCATAGTTTAATGAATGGAATCAATGACATAGCAAAAGATGTGTTTATTTTTTTCAAAATATGATTTAAAATGTTTTTCTCTACCAGAATTGATTTGAAGTGGACGATGTTTCGTTTAAGCTATAAACAACGGAAATGTAATGTGGATGGATGTGGCAAGACTGATAACTATTTTTGACATACAAGACAATAAGCGAATGGAACGATGCTTCTGGACACAGGTATCAAAGATTGGTTCAATAATTTCTGAATGGCTTGTTGAAACAAAAGAATTCCGAGGAAAAATGATTTGCTCTGCAAAGTATGTCTAGATGACCAATCATGTGGAAGAGAAATTATTTTCTAAATGAGTGATCATGAACCATGAGTTACAGATCGTTCTTCTCTATCGACAGACTAGTAATTTATAAATCACATTTCTTCCAAGGAAATATATGAATGAAGACAAACCCAAATTAATATGTATGTAGATCCGTCGTTCCCAAAGTGGGTTCCGCAAAAGAATGTCTGAGGTTCTGTGAAAAAAGGTAGAGGAGTATATTTATATTACGACCATATAACAGTGCGCTGTGAAGGCGCAAGGCTTAGTGGTTAGAGCATTGGGCTTGCAATCGAAAGGTTGTGAGTTCTATTCTCGGACCGGGTGATGTGTTGGTTCCTTGAGCAAGACACTTTATTTCACGTTGCTCCAGTTTACTCAGCTGTAGAAATGAGATGATAGGACTGGAGTCCTTATCATTAAATCACCCAAGACACCTCCAACGAGATATACCTTGGAGGAGGCCACTTAAACCTGCATAGGTGTGAGCTGTAACAACAACAACATATAACAGTATTAGACTTTGAGGTTCCCCTAAAAGTTCCTGAAACAAAAAGGAGTTTCGCGTTTGAAAAGATTTGGATGCTATGACAATTACGTAATGTGGAGCTGCTGTTGAGGGTAATCTAGAATCTACTTGATACTATGGCTGAGGCCTAATGAGAACAGTCACCCCTTCATACCAGTAAGTGGTGCAGATCTGTTGTTGTTTTACTGGGAGAGATGCTGCATGGTTTTAAAGGACGTGTTTCATTTATACCTTATGTCTTGTGTGGTATGTGTCTGGTGACTGGGGCTGATTGTAGGATTATGAATCGTGGATAGCATTGGCTTAATGAAAGAAACCTATTATTTTAATTTTAATAATAAACAAGGCTTGTTTTTACTTCATTTATTTATTTTAGAAAACAAAAAAAAAATAAGTGCAACCCCCACCTACATATATATATTACACACACACACACACACATACATATATTAGTACCCGCCTCAGTATACCACGAATGTACTGAATCACCTATTATGTATATATATATATATATATATATATATATATATAAACATAGGGAAAAGATACCACCACCATGATAGATGTAACAACTTCCCCGCTTCAAGGGGACAGCAAGGTAATTTCCATTTTCTCAACTCTCGCTTCCACAATACACAACAAACCCACACCACACGATAAAACCAGCAATGTAGGTCACCTATAACACCACAATCCAACATGGCACATAGAAACACACACCCATACTCGCAGTACAGGAACATCCCATTCAATCTACAACCACCAACCCGAACCACATTTTACAACAACAAGGAATATAACAAACACAGGAGACCACTTAACATCAGCAGACAACCCCTCTACCCCAACCATTTTTTAGACACAGCACACAGATACAGGCAAACAAAATAACACAAGACAGGGAGGAGAAACCGATAGTAATAAAAATTATCAATCTTACTATTGCAGAACCAACACCCAACCTTATCAACTTACTCTCCAAAGGTCTTAAATTCACACCGACCCCACTACGTCCTAACTACTATGAAATGAAGGAAGACATCACAGACTTCTGTAGAAAGTTACGACTCAGTGAACAACTATTCGACCAGTACAATGAGGATGAATCATTAGCCAGAAATAGAAGCAATTACACCCCATCAAAAGGTAAAAATAAAATCCTGGACGAATTCTGTGAACACATCACAAACTTCCCTTACCAACACTTGCACAGACAAAAACACAAGCCAAACCTCAACAAGAAAGAATGGGAAGAATTAAATAGATTAAAAACCGACAGAACCATTACAATTAAAGAGGCTGATAAAGGGAGTACAGTAGTCCTAATGGAGACAGAATTCTATATCAACTTAGCGCTCTCCACTTTGGAAAACGAAAAGGCTGAACACTACAATCAACAGAAAATTATGAAAAACCTAAAAACTCTGATCAACCAATACAAAGGACTCACTAACAAGGAATTCAGCTTCATCACAGACTTCACAAGTAAATCCAGCCTTTTCTACGGTATCCCTAAAGTACATGAAAGTGAATTAATAAGAAAGACATGCAAGGAAGCCACAGACATAGTCAACAATGTCCCCTCACCCAATGATCTCAAATTAAGACCTATAATAGCAGGCCCCGCTTGCGAAACCCACCGCCTCAGCAACTTCATTGATACCCTTCTCAAGCCTTTTCTCAAACACATCAAAAGCTATATAAGGGACGACCTAGATATGCTCAATCACCTCCCTAATATGCCGCTTTCTGAACAAACCCTACTAGTGACGTTCGATGTAGTCAACCTATACTCCAACATCCCCCACAACCTAGGAATAGAAGCTATCCAATTCTGGCTGGATAATTACCACAATGAATTCCCACAACGCATCAAAAAAGAATTCGTGATAGAGGGACTCAAATTTATCTTGGAGAACAATTACTTCGTTTTCAATAACAAACACTACAGGCAGAAATCTGGGACCGCTATGGGAACGAAAACAACCCCCACTTATGCCAACCTAGTCATGGGATACCTGGAAATCACCCTCTACACTAAAGTCCTAAACAAATTTGGAAACACTCTCCACTTACACATAGAAAGGAACTGGAAGCGATATCTAGATGACTGCTTCATCCTTTGGCACGAAAACATCGAGAAAGTTAAAGAATTTCACACCCTTATAAATGGTCTCAACACGAATATTAACTTCACGATGGAATACAGCCATCAACAACTCCCCTTCCTCGACATCCTCATTAAGATCCATAACAAAAAAATAGAAACAGACATATACTACAAGCCCACAGACTCCAAGCAATATCTTCCTTTCAACTCTTGCCACGCTAGACACGTTAAAATTAATATTCCCTACAACTTAGCCAAGAGAATCTGTACTATAGTCTCCAATAAAAACACCTGCTACTTACGGCTACAAGAACTAAAGGACACACTCATAGGCAGGGACTACCCTACATCACTAATTGACAATGGAATCCAACGTGCCCTAAAACTCAGTACCCAGGACCTTAGACACCCTAAAGTAAATCAACCGAAACTAAAAGCTCTTCCATACATCTCCACACACAACAATGAGGCCTTTGACACCATCCTCCAGAACATCCCTGTGTCGAAAAAGGACCATAGAATGAACCAAATCCTACGAACACACGATATCATAAAGAGAAAAAGACAATCTAAGTCAATGAAAAATATCCTAACACATGCCAAAGTACTGCCAACAACAACAACGAAACCTACAGTAAAAAAAATGCGATAGACCCAACTGTGGCATTTGCATCAACCTAATAGAGGGTTCGGAATTCTATTTCAAAGAAGCACAACGTTTTATAGTAAAACACAATTTCACATGCGCATCAGAAAATCTAATATATGTATTAACTTGCTCAGGTTGTCGAGAACAATACATAGGCCAGACCAAAAACAGCCTCCGCCAACGCATGACTGTCCATAGATCCCAAATTAAAATACGGGAATATAGGAAAATACCACTGAGTGAATACATTGATACCTGTGTCGCCCAAAATCATCCCAACTTCAGAATCTTTCCCCTCTACAAATTTAAAGATAATGCCACCCACACCCAGCGCATCAGCAAGGAATCTTACTTTATTAACACATACAGACCCCGTCTAAACACTTCTCCCTAAGACGAACCCACAACATACACACGTCAACATACATACCTACATCAGCATAAATCTCTACCCACATATAAACACAATAACATACATAAACACACATGTTCTATGGTGCAACACAAATATACACAAATTTGCATACCTTTTGATGACTATAGATATAAACGTGCCGACACACACACATACATAAATGCACACATGCATTGCACACTGATGGGCACATACATATTTGTGCACATGTATTCCAATACGGCAAGGCCTAATGAATTCCCCTTGCAGTACGTACAATCTGGACACACTCCAGATACATATTTGCGCACAGGTATACAATTTCTGCACACACTTCAGATACATGTGTACAATTTGTGCACAGGTATACAATTTTTGCACGGGTATACAAGTTCTGGACACACTCCAGATACATATTTGTGCACAGGTTTTCCAATACGGCAAGGCCTAATGGATCCCCCTTCCAGTACGTACAATCTGGACACACTCACACACACCTTGGTATTATGCCAATACTATATATCATTTCACACCTTTTATTATTAAGGTTTTTGATATTCTATTGAGAGAATCGATTTTACTGAAAATATCGAATAATGTACACCATTTTAACAGAAATAAATACTGACCCCCCCCCCCCCACACACACACATTCTCTCACACACATACACACATATATACACACATACACACGCGTACATTAACATACAAAGACACACACACACACACACACACACTTCTCCGTATAAGACAAGAGCTGAAAAAATATCTTTTAACATGTTAAAATATCCCCACACACTTACAGACACATTCCTACTGACCATCCCTCTACCACGAATTACTCTGCTAGACACACACACACACACACACACACATACACACACACACACACACACACACACACACACACACACACACACACACACACACACACACACACACACACACACACACACACACACTTGTCTTAATAGGCATTTGAACTGTCAACAGGCTGCGGTTCGCACACACATCCCTGCTGACCATTATCACAACAACGAACCTCTTTACTACTACTACACACACACACACACACACACACATATTTGTTGTGAAAGACTTATCTCTCAGTCAGCCGACACAAGCCTACATTTGGCGCAAAATCAATCTTTTACATTCACATGACCTCTACCGACCAATCAAAATTGTTTTGACCACAATAATTTTTGCAACACAAATTGGCGCAAAACTTATTTTAATACCGCTGGAGCCACTTTTTTAACATAAAAACAGGTAGAATTCCCAAAACTAATCAGATCAGAGCAAACATCACGGACGCTCTATCTCAAAATTATTTTTGAAAAGCATTAGAAATGCGCAACCGGTAGAACTTAAAACCAAAACTTAATACTAACCAATACTATTACTAATTATCACTTATTCCTAATTAAACTATTTTTCACTGGGAACAATTTGTCAGCATTTTCTATTCCGTTTACCAATATATATATATATATATATATATATATATATATATATGTGTGTGTGTGTGTGTGTGTGTGTGTGTGTGTGTGTGTGTGTGTGTATGTATGTAAAAGGTAAACAGAAATAACAACACAATCGGTACAGTATAGGGAAGGGATATATTAGGTTAACGTTTGATATAGCAGGAAGAGGGTCTTAACGTTCGGCTGCTAGTCCTTCATCAGAAGAAAGAATGAGAAATAAGATAGATTGAGGGGATGGGCGGACTGGAATTGGAAAAAATGTCTTTATACACACATTGTTTTCAAGGCATCGTTGTAATAAATGGTAACGCTGTTAGGTAAATGTTCATCGGTCGAAAAGCAGGAAATCACGACCATTAATATTGTCTACTATATTTTAAAATTATTTCGTAGCAGGGTGTGGTGGGAGGTATTTTGAATGTTTGTTAATATAATTGTTTCTGCTTCTGGTACAAGACCAGTAATTACCCTAGTATATTACTGGTGCTTTATATATTCGATCCCATAAGGATGAAAGGCAAAGCTAACCTCGGCGGGATTTGAACTCATGAAGTAAAGGGCCATAACTCTATGTCGATAAGCAAGGCGGCTGACGCTAATGAACTCTCATTTGTCGTTCTATGAGAAGATTATTTGCTAATTTTTAGATCTAAAGTAATATTCACAATACTTAAATTACGTTCAAATTTAATTTTATTTTTTATTAAACTCTTTGAAAATGTCGAGTTTTGTTACGCCATGCTGCCCTCGACGAGGTCATTAATTATGGCTTGGAGGCTGCAGGCTTCCCCTCCCAGATCGAGCTGGTGGGGCTGGACTGGGGGGATGGCAAAATGCCAGATGGTATGACGATCTTCCCGTTCTGCGGTGGAAAACTCCTCGTCTGGGATGCCACTTGCAGCGACATTTTCTCCAGCCGCAACCTGGTGCGGTCTGCGACTAACCCAGGTACTGCTGTATGTCGGGGTGAGGAGGCCACACTCTCCAAGTACCGGTCGCTCTCCGACAGGTTCGCGGTCGTGCCCTTGGCAGTGGAGACTTCTGGTGTCCTTGGCCCTAGGGCTTCCTCCCTATTCACCTCCATAGGCGCTGAGCTGGCCAGTCGCAGGTGTGAGCCTCGGGAGTTGGAATAGCTCTTTCTGCTCATCTCCCTTACCATCCTCCGAGGAAACGCCTTCTCCATTCTGTCTGTCGGGGCTGTGGGGAGGCCAGCACGTTAGACCCCATTACTCACCATACGGATTAATAGGCAAAGTTATAAACTATTGTAAATAAATAATTATTGTGGAATACAGTTATAAGTA
>OZ024741.1:38241804-38246804 GCA_964016885.1 Eledone cirrhosa
ATCTCGAGCTGTCTGCCGGCGAAACAATTGTAACACACAATAAATTGAGTCCAGATGTATCACTCATTTTTCGTTTTATATTATATATATATATATATATATATATATATATATTAGGGGGTGTCGAAACACAACCCTTTTTAAGGAATCTTAATTCCATATGAAAATTAGGGTTATGTGACCACCCCATACCCCTCGCATACACCCCCACAATTGAATACCCTAATTTTCTATATTAATCATATAATCTCTAACACATATATACTAAATTACTTATGGATATGAAACATTTCATCATATTTCACTGTAGAAACTTTGTTTAAAACACCTAATGAGTAAAGATAGCAAAAACATTGAGATATAAGACAATTGGTAGGTAGGTACCCCTCCAGAATGGTAAAATTACAACTTTTCAATGTGTTAAATGAATTTTTGTTTAGAAAATGTATACATTTGTTAAATGATTTTCTTTTGTTTTTCAGATTATTTCAGAGCTAAATTGTATTATAATTTTACAAAAATACCTACATAGATTTAAACTGTAATAATTTAAATATATAAAATTATATAATTGTTTCTACTTTTGGCACAAGGCCAGCAATTACCCAGTACATTACTGGTACTTTATTTTATCGACCCCGTAAGGATGAAAGGCAAAGTCAACCTCGGCAGGATTTGAACTCAGATTGTAAAGGGACGTAACTATGCTGGAAAGCATGGCGTCCGACTCTCTACCGATACTGCCAATCCACCACAAATTATATAATGGCAACTAGAAGTAAAAGCCGTAATTCAGCATTTGGATTTCCTGCAAAAGAAATTATTACTTTTTTAATTGATTCTGACAGTCAAGAAAGTTTAAAGGCTGTATCATGTGATGGCATTCCAGTAAACACTGGTCATTTAGAAGGGGTAATTAAAATAATTGAATTATACTTAAATAAACCACTCCAGTGGCTGATATGCCTGCTACATACAAATGAGCTTCCGTTTCGAGATGTATTTGAATCCATAGATGGAAAAATAACAGGACCACGAACATCAAAAGGCTTAATTGGCAATAAAATTGCCAATAAAAGATGTAACAAACTTTAAAATAATCAAATTTTCTCCAGTAAAAACTAAAGTGAAAGAATTGCCATTAGAAGTTGTTCATACTTTAAGCTCAGATCAAAAATATCTGTATGAAATGTGCCTCAGTATTGAGACAGGGTTTGTTTCTAAGCAGTTGGCAGCAAGATCACCTGGTAAAATCCATCATACAAGGTGGTTGACACGTGCAAACAGAATTCTTTACTTATATGTTTCGGAAAAAAATCCCGAAAAGAAAATTATGGATCTTGTTAAAATCATAACGCAAGCTGGTTCTGGATTAAATCTCACCCAAAGTTACACGAAAGAGCAAGTAATTTTTGGTATATGGCTCATTTAATGCAAGATATGAACCAAGATCATAAAGAAGTTATGGAGAAATCGTTAAAAACTAATTCGTATTTTTCCCATCCGGAGAATATTTTACTGACTATGCTGAATGATGGAAGAAGACAAATTAGGGAAGTAGCAATTCAGCGAATTATTAAAGCAAGAACGTTTCCCTGAATGCCCCGTGAAGGATTAAGAAATTTCAAACTACCAAGTAAATTAATTTTGAAGCGCAGGATTATGTTGATTTGATTAACTGGGAAAATGGAATTATAAGATCCCCTCCAGTTTTACGGAACTTTACAAATGTTGATCTTCTTAAAGCTCGTTCCGGACCATACAAAGCAATACCTCTTCCCTGTCATAGCCAAGGAGTCGAGCATGCTCTCAATTTAGTGACAAAAGCTTCTGATGTCAGAATAGGCTACGAAAATAGGCACAAATTAATATTAAATGTACAGAAATCAAGACAAAGTTTACCTCACTTTGACTGGAAAAGAAAATGGTCATTTATTTAAATAGTAAATACTATTAATGCTTATTTTATGGTGTTCACTGTTCTTGTATTTCGTTTGAGGTTCGCGTATAGTTTTTTTTTTTATTGCATATCATAATAGTCATTAAGAATTTACATTATTTATATTAACTTTGCTTTTCGTCCTTACGGGGTCGATAAAATAAAGTACCAGTAATGCACTGGGATAATTGCTGGCCTTGTGCCAAAAGTAGAAATAATTATTTATACGTTGAAAGTGCTTTTCTTTATTTTTTATTAAAAAAAATTAATACAAACTATAATTAAATAGATTCCAATAACTGTTTTTTTCAGGTTGGTCGGTGGGGTGGTGCATATAATTTATAAAAAGTTATATAGGTAATATTTAACCAATACAAAATTAATAGCATTAAAACAAGTTTACAGTTCTTTAAATTTTCAGTATTCAAAACGCAGAATAGGGTGGGGGTGGGGCTATGCGAGGGGTAGGGGTGATCGCATACTTTTCTAAATTTGTTAATTTATTTCTCACACCCAAATGAACACCAGGCAATATATGGAATCAGAATATAAAATGTCGACCCCCCCCCCCTACAATATATATATACATTCAGACTGTGAGAGCCAAATTATGAGTGGTGTGTGTGTGGTGTGTGGTGTTTGTGTGTGTGTGTGTACACACATTTCGATAAAAGCATTTTTTTGTGTTGATTTATATAAACCGCTAGGACATCTACATGGTTTAAAACCCTGCCTCGCCATATAGGGATATGATGAGAAGTGGGTAAAAAAGACTTAGAGAGATAAATGGTATTTTAAACTCTGTCATACCCTAACGACCTGCGGCTGCAACAGCAACAACGGCCAAACTAAATAAACTAAACAAATTAAGGTGACCTGTCACAATTGACCTTTACCGTCTTGATCTGGGGATTTTACACTGTAGTCTATTTATTTACCTGATTCTATCTGACTATCATTCTATCTATCTATCTATCTATCTTTATCTAATCTACTGTATATATATATATATATATATATATATATATCTGTCTATCTACTATACTGCACATCGATCCATCCATCCATCTATCTATCTATCTATCTATCTATCTATCTATCTATCTATCTATCTATCTATCTATCTATCTGTCTATCTATCTATCCATCTATCTATCTATGTGGATGCGGTGCTCGAGGCGGCAGGCTTCGGACCCATGTTCAAGGGCTGGATTGCTGCAATGCACAGCAGCAACATCTGCTCAAGGGTCAAGGTGAACGGCTACCTCTCAGAGCCGTTCCATATCACGCGATCCATCAGATGGCGATGCCCCCCCCCCTTATGTACGTACTGACTCTCGAGCCACTACTGCTGAAGGTGGAGCTATTGCAGGGCATCCCTTTGGAACCGGGACTGCGAAAAGCGGCGCCGGCCTTCGCCTACGACGTGACAGTAATGGTGTCGAGCACGTCGCAAATCGGGGAGGTCGGCACCTTACTGGAGGAATACGAAAGGTTCACAGGAGCGAAGCTGAACCGGGACAAATCCATCGGTTTGCAACTCGAAACGTGGGGAGGCAAACCGATGCCTTCCGATGGCGTCGTCGGACGCTGGACGGAAGGACCGGTAAAGCTGCTCGGGGTCTGGTTTGGTCCGGACCTCCAGGTGGAGAAGAACTGGAACGAGGTGACGGCCAAAGGTGTTTGCGCTCACCCAGAAGTGGGCCGAGTGCAAACTATCCTTGAAAGGTCGAGCGGAGGTGGCGAACACTTTTATAGCGTCCGTCATCCACTACCGCTTGACCGTCTTGCTTTGTCCAGCCTAAACGCTCACCAAAATGGAGCGCGCGCTCTTCCAATTCCTTTGGAAGAAACGGACTCCTTTGGTGAGAAGATCCATCTGCTGCCAACACCCTTCCAACGGAGGGCTGGGGATGCCGTGGCTGACGATGCGCAAACATGCGCTCAGGCTGCGACCCCTCCACGTATTCCTCACCGGACAACCGGTGTGGGCCCCATTCGTGAGGCGAGCCTTCCCACGACTCGTCTCGCTGACCGAGCTGCAGTCCTGGGTCAAGCAAAGACCGAAGAAAATGGGCGACTGGCACATCGAATGTGCTCAGGCGCTCACAGTCCTCTGGCAAACGGACCCGGCGATCAGTGGAGACTCCACTTCGACATTCTATAGAGGGTTGGTCCGCAGCAAGTGCGACGACGCGCTCGGAGAAACTCTAGGCGTAGTGGAGGAAGAACTGGCCAGTCTGTTCGGTAGGACCTTCCGCCCGGGACCAATTGAGAACATCCAAAAGTCCCTGGCCTGGCAGTGCTACCGAGGAGCTCTACCAGTTCGAGACAAGCTCTACAGATACGGGCGCCCGGGCAGGGACCCTTCGAAAAAGATCTGTCCGAGATGCGTGCGCGACCAGGAAACCGTTGCGCACGTATTTGTACACTGCCCGGGCGTTACCGACCTGTGGGGATATGTAGAACGACTATTGTCGCGGATGGGACCAATCCAGTAGACCACCGAGTCCATTGTCATGATCAAACCGCCACCCTCCTTTAAAAACGAGGGAGAGGCGGTTTTCCTATGTGTTATAGCTATGGTGAAAGAGGTTACATGGTGGACGAGGTTAAAAGGGCTGAGGTCAGGCACCTTTCTCTCCGGCGAGCAACTGATTCGTTTTTTCAAATATCATTTTGGAAGAAGAATCAGGATGGAGAGAGAGGTGCTGTACCCCAGCAAATTTTATAAAAGGTGGGTGAATGTGGCAAAGATGGCCCGAGTGGTTGGGCCTTCTCTCTCTATAAGCCTGTAGGTTGAGGAAAAAGAGGAAGAGAGGAAGGGAGTACTTACTCTTGGTGCTTCTGGAGATGAGGGTTGTATATTTTTTCGGGGTGTGTACAACCCCTGTGTAACGCCTCCCCCTATTGGGGATTTCAATTGTTATTTGTTATTTTATTAATAGTTTTATTTTCATATACCTGTATGTAAACACCCCATTTATATTTGTCCCCTTCTTTTGTGCCCTTGTGTCTAATAAAGAAATTTCTCTCTCTCTCTCTCTCTCTCTCTCTCTCT
>OZ024741.1:38249304-38274304 GCA_964016885.1 Eledone cirrhosa
TCACTTCGATCTCAGCAAACAGGAGGAGATAATTTGTCACTACTTTAAAACAATAGCTTACGGTCTTCAAAATGCTTTTAATTAAGCATAAAGTGTATTGCAAAATACATTATATTTACATCCATATATATATTGCTATTTCAGAGCTACAATTCTAATATATATATATATATATATATATATATATATATATATATATATATATATATATATATATATAGAGAGAGAGAGAGAGAGAGAGTGTTCGGAATAACAGAAAACAAAAAACAGACAAACGCAGGAGTAAATAATATTAGTTTCACGCTTGGTGAGAGTGGGGGGGGGGGTGTAGTCGCGACGTTTCGGGCATAATCCATTCATCAGGAGGGTAGTTAGCGGGAAAAATAGAAATAAAAGTAAATTGAAAATGGAACATGAAGTGTAATTATATATATATATATATATATATATTATATATATATACATATATACATACAAATATATATATATATGTGTGTGTGTGTGTATTAGAAAAGGGAAGTAAGGCTCTATACAAGTCAGTGGATATAGAGAAAATGTGAAGTTGGAAATAGCACGGAAAATATTTTTTAGGGTCTGTTTTTCTTTTTCTTTTCCTTTCTTTGATTCGTCAAAGTGACATTATATATATATACGTGTGTGTGTGTGTGTGTGTGTGTGTGTGTGTGTGTGTGTGTGTGTGTGTGTGTGTGTGTGTGTGTGTGTGTGTGTGTGTGTGTGTGTGTGTGTGTGTGTGTTGTTGCAGCGAAAGAAAAAGAAGGCAATACTTGGCTTTGGCCAGCTTTGCTCATGCAACACACGTAGAAGATGTTTAGATCGAATGATAATCTGTGATGGAAACCTTTTGTACTGAACCAATCCCACTCTCTGAACAACGGTGACAGGTATCCCAATAGAAGGACAGGTCGAGTTCAATGGCTACCACCGAGTCGCAGATTTTATATCAGAATTTTACTTCTTCTAGAATGATCTCCTAACAAGGACTAGATGTTTCTCACTTCCGGTGGGCTAACCACGTGCTCGGACACCAAACTGAGTATTTCCATATCCCCGTACACACACACACACACACACACACACACACACACACACACACACACACACACACACACACATTTACACACACACACACACACACACACACACACACACACACACACATTTACACACACAGACATCTACACACTATTGTGTGTGTGTGACAGCTCACACCTATGCAGGTTTAGTTGGCTTCCTCCAAGGTATATCTCGTTTGAGGTGTCTTGGGTAATTTAATGATAGGGACCACAGTCCTATCATCTCATTTCTACAGGTGAGTAAACTGGAGCAACGTGAAATAAAGTGTCTTGCTCAAGGAAACAACACATCACCCGGTCAGAGAATTGAACTCACAACCTTTCGATTGCAAGCCCTATGCTCTAACCACTAAACCATGTGCCTTCACTATTGGGTGGCCGGTGACACTTCTGAGTTCCACCGCCCTTCAACAGATTTTATTTTTCAGTTCAAAAATCCTCCCCTTCTCTATACCAAGGAATGTAAGTATATTTAAGTGAACATTGTTTGTACATGTTTCAACAACATCATTACAAATCCGCTTTAACATTGACTAAAACTTGAATCGAAAATAACCCCACCTCTTTGTGAGAGTATCAACGACCAAACACACTTAAATATCCTCACTTCGCTATATATGTAAAATGCCTATACTATGTGATCCTATGTATACACGTTCACATATAAACAAACATATATGCTATGTGTACGCTTATATATCCGAGCATACATACATATTTGTGTCTGTGTGTGTATATGTGTGTGCGAGTGTATGTATGTGTGTGTGTAAAACATATTATCACGAGACACCCACTTGGTGAGCGTCCGGGAAATGTGTGTGCCTTAATATTAAAATTATGCTATAAAATGCAACCAAAATCCCTCAAAATCTTTTAAGAGTTTCTTCCTATTTTCTGTAACTAAATACCGTCTTGAGATGTCTTATGACAGGTAAATTGAAATGTATACGTTTACTACAGTAGATAAATAGTAGGCAAATTATATAATATATATATATATATATATATATATATATATATATATATATATATATATTTATTTGTTTGACCCGAATTACTTGATCGTTTTTTGTGGGGGGATGTGCGGATGATTGTTTAACCATCGCCTCAGTGTGTTTGGCCTTTAACGTTTGTTATAGCTCTGGTTCATCTGAATCATTGAGTACTTGCCGCACATCTCGGAGGTTGTTTTTCGTTATTTCCTGGGCCGAAATGCGATTCTCGATAATTTATATATATATATATATATATATATATATATACACACACACACACACACACACACACACACACACATATATATATATATATGTGTGTCTGTGTGTATGTGTATCCCTAAGTAGTTGACGACGAGAGAGTACTCAATACCGAAGTAGAGTTTCAACTATTTGGCTTTAATAAATTGAATATATATATATATTCATGCACAGGCATTGCACGATAGAATAAATTAATAATTATTAATAATGGTATATCGTGCAATGGCCATACTCGATAACGAGGAGGCAGCCATCATATATATATATTACATATCATTTTATTTAACAATGATAACAAAGTCAAGTTATTTTACATATCTCATTCATTGTTTCACCATCGTTTCGAAGTGTTGATTATATCGATTTATTGACTGATCTATAGCAGTTAGAGAACTGTATACTGTCAGACATAATACATATATATGAAAAATTCAGGACCCCGATGGCTGAACTCCGGCCGTTTCAACAGCTCCGAGTACGGATTTAGTTGTTAAAATTGTTGGAACTCTGCCGTCGGGGTCCTGAATTTCTCACACCCACTCTACTACCTCAAGTATCGAGTACTCTAGTGAGTAATGGTCTAATTGGTTTTTACCGCCTCCATTCTGATATATATATATATATATTATGGAGGCACATGGCTTTGTGGTTAGAGCATTGGCCTTGTAATCGAAAGGTTGTGAGTTCAATTCTCACACCGGGTGATGTGTTGTTTCCTTGAGCAAGACACTTTATTTCACATTGCTCCAGTTTACTCAGCTGTAGAAATGAGATGATAGGGACTGGGGTCCCTATCAATCCACTGTAAAGTGGACGTGTAGGCGCCACGGAAAAAAGCACCCAGCACTCATTGTAAATGAGGTTGGTGTTAGGAAGGGCATCCAGCTGTAGAAATCATGCCAGAATCAGTTCCCGTCCCACCCTTGCAAGCAGGGAAAATCGGACGTAAAATGAAATGATGATGATGATGATGATGATGATGATATTATAGATAACGATGAATCAGTGATGCATTAAAACACAATTTATTAACATATTACATATGTTTCTCCGACGATCAGCTCAAGGCAGGATCTATTATAGATCGAACCGACTCTGCATTCACAATGTCCTCAGATATGTTTATCGTTTTCAAGGCATTTCTCCCAACTCCTGCCTTGAGCTGATCGTCGGAGAAACATATGTAATATGTTAATAAATTGTGTTTTGATGAATCACTGATTCCTCGTTATCGATAATATATACTCTGCTCCGTGTGAGCATCTAGTACTCAAACGGCATACCACCTACAGACGCATTTATTGCAACCTTACAACCACTATATATATATATTAGAAAGTGAGGTTTTTTTTACAAAATGAAAAATAACCGAGGTGTCCTACACGAGTGAAACTATAAGGAAAAAAGATGAAATCGAAAATGCAACTGGAGTCTTATTTTAAAAAATATATATTTATTTGGTTCCTTTACCGGTTTCGCAGTTCTTCTGCTTTTCAAAAATAGAATTGAGTTGTGGAGGGTTTGTGGTTTTTCTCACACACACATATATATATATTGTTATACTTGGGGAGGGTCATATTGTTATAATATTGCCAGAAATAATAACACTCACTGTTTGGTTTGTGTTGGTTTTCGCTTCTGTATCATTTATATCTCCATAGTTAATTTATTTGGCAATCAATGTTTATCATTGATTGACCAACGGTTAAAAATACAGATATAAATATATATATATATAGTCTATCAAAGTTCTTTCGACACACATATGCTATATATATATGGGAAAAGAGCCAGGACTCCGACGGGTGAGTTCGGTCTAGCTGTCGAAACGGCTGGAGCTCAGCCGTCGGGGTTCTGACTCTTTACCTATTACCCACTCTATTACTCTAAGTATCGAGTACTCTGGTGCGTTATGGTCCACCTCGTTTCTCGCCACACTTTCTTTGTTATATATATATATATATATATATATATATATATATGTGTGTGTGTGTGTGTGTGTGTGTGTGTGTGTGTGTGTGTGTGTGTGCATAATTACCACTGAAGCACAAAGATCTTTGAAAATTCGAGCTCCATCGATTAAATTCAGTCTGTATATGAGATTCTTCGAACTCTTTCTGACATGTTGCACCTGCCGCTTCCTGATAGGTTTATCACCGAACATGTAGTGGTGTGGTGTAATCCACTGGGTCACCTAAACACCTCTCTCTAATTACTACGATCTGGAAGGAGTTGGCCATACGGATGAATGAGCCCTGTGCGTTGAACAGGTTTTTACAGTGCATCTCCCTTGCTATCTTACGGGGTAACACCTTTGTAATCCTGTACGCTGGGTCCATGGTAGCATCCACCCGAGATTTGCTCTTCAGATAGACTGAATAAGTAAAGGAAATAACGTGACATATTGCCATTGGTTGATTTATACATACATAAACATATATTTAAACATACATACACACACACACACACAAACATACATACATACACACACACATACATACACACATACATACATACACACATACATACACATATACACACATACATACATAGATACATACACACGTACATACATATATATATACATACATACATACATACATACATACATACATATATATATATATATATATATATATATATATATATATATATATATATATATATATATCCATACATATACACATACATTTTAGCAATGTGAAAAAGATTTCGGATTGTTAAAGGGAGGTTAGCTAGAGGTCATTTGGGGAAGATATTTAATTGAAAGCGACAGAAAGATACCCTGAAGACATATGTGGGATATATTTAGTAGTGGTCGAATTTAGGTTAAGGACAAATTTGAATAGGAAGTTATGTATGTTAATACTTAATAAATAAATACTGACAGGCTAGTCATTAACATCATGTGTGCGTGTGTGTGTGTGTGTACGAGTGTGTGTGTGTATGTGTCTGTGTGTGTGTGCACGTGTGTGCATGTGTGTGTGTGTGTTTTATTAAGTGAGGCATCTGGGTTTAGATGGAACTAGAGAATTTAATGGTTAATTCTCATATGTAAAACTTATATTTAGTTTAAAAAAGGAGGAGAGTTTAAGGCGAGTATATGGAGGAGGGGGAGGGGCAGCTGCAAATTTTGGAATTTATAGAACAGGTGATTAAAATTAGGTTCACCAAACGCATGCGCACACACCCACATGTCACCCTGGTGCAGTCTGCGACTAACCCAGGTTCTGCTGCACGTCTGGCTGAGGAGGCGAAACTCTTCAAATACCGGTCGCTATCCGACAGGTTTGCGGTTGTACACTTGGCAGTGGTGTCCTTGGTCCTAGGGCTACCTCCCTACTCACCACCATAGGTGCTGAGCTGGCCAGCCGCAGGTGTGAGCCTCGTGAGCTGGAATGGCTTTTCCAGTGCGTCTCCCTTGCCGTCCTCCAGGGAAACGCCTTCTCCATTCTGTCCGCCGGGGCTGTGGGGAGGCCACCGATATGATTGACTGACTTGTCATTTTATCAGTCAGATACTCACTCCTCCACTCTTCACCCTAATTCTACACGTAGCAGCAGTATCAGTAGTTGCCATAACAACACAACAAAAATTGAAGGCAGGGATATTATCATTTAGTTGTCGAAACCGTCACGATTGACTGACGATAGCTGATGAAAGAATCATATTGTGTCTTTTTTTCTTTATTTTTTTGTAGTCCTCTATGCGTAAATTTCTTAATGTCTTGCGCAATACTTTCCACATACAAACATACATATATTCATATGTACGTATATGTAATATATACGTACATGTGTATTATATTTTATATTATATTATATTATTGTGCCAAAAGTAGAAACAATTATATTATATTATATTATATTATAATATATTATATTATATTATGCCCGAAACGTCGCAACAACACCCCCCACTCTCACCAAGCGTGAATCTAATAATATTTGTAACATTACTACTCCGTTTGTTTGTTTTGTTTTTTTTCTTGTTTTCTGATATTCCGAACTATATATATATATATATATATATTTCGAAAATATTCTTACTTGATATATATATATATAATAGTAGAACACTGGAGGGTTAGATCCGTAGTAGTAGAGCACTCAGTCCATGGGACGAGTTTGGTAGAAATAGTTCCACAACAGTCACTTCATGCCGAGATCCGCATAAGGTGAAACATGTTCTCGGTATGGTGAACTAATTGTTGTGGAACTACTTATATATATATATATATATATATATATATATATATATATATATATATATGTGTGTGTGTGTGTGTGTGTGTGTGCGCGCGTGTGTGTGTGTTTGTGTGTGTGTGTGTATAGAAGTTAAACACGAAAACAATAATGAAGAGTGCAGTACAAACAGTCTAGGTATTAGGTTCACGCTTGAGAGTGGGGTGGGGGATGACGTTTCAGGCATAACTCGATTCGTACCTGCTATATGGCGGCTACAACTTAGATTCATACCCAATATATATAATAATGAGATAAAGGCCCAAATTCGTGTAAAAAGTTGGGAAAAACTTCCCCTCAGTTATCCCTCGCCTTATCATTGATACACAGATTTCAAACTTTATTGTGATATTATAATCGTTTCAATATCAGTTCAAGGTACAATTATAATCAGAGCCCGGTCCCTCCTCGACATCGCATCAGATATGGGAATTTATATGTGCAAAGACATATCCAGATGTTGAGGGAGATTTGGACCCCGGTCATTAAGATTGTACATAAAAGTAGGCCTGGTTACTCTGGAGTATAATAGTTGTTTCTACTTTTGGCACAAGGCCAGCAATTACCCCAGTACATTACTGGTACTTTATTTCATCGATCCCGTAAGGATGAAAGGCAAAGTTAACCCCGACGGGATTTGAACTCAAACCGTAAATGGAAGCAACTCTATAGTGAAGGCATGGCGACCGACCTAATATATATATATATATATTTAAAGGTTAAACAAGATTGACTGAATAAATCAAATAAATCATGACTACCATGACTGAATCTTAACCATCTACTATGTCAGGGTATGTCATGCATCATCTTATTTTATCTGATGAGGACGTACTGTTGAAGTTAGCTCAGTTCCTCTGAAATATGTATAATAAAATATACTTGATCACACGAATATATATATATATATATGCATTGTAATTTTAAAAACTCAAACAAACAATGTTTTGAGTGGGATTTCCAAATTAAATTGCATTGGTCTCCACAGAAACATTTAGATTTCCTGCGAGAATAAGTTAAGAAACTAAAACGACCATTTTGTTTTGAAATGGATTTGTGACACCTGTGAAATCAGGTATTGGTGGATATTAAGGCGAGTAAACATAGAATAAAGAAAGCCATGCTATTCACTGGTAAAGCAGGATGTGTGGATTTGTATTCTATGTCAATAGAAGTGTTCATACTTGAAAGTAGATGCTGTTTATTATTCAACTCATGTAAGTCAACGAAATACAAGCAGAGGAAGGAAGGGCTTTAATATTCAGTCAAAGTATGTCGATATATAGCATAATGTTATCATGTTTGGATGTACAACTATGCACACGCACAGACACAGGCATACAGATACGGGCACACGCACACACGCACACGCACACGCACACACACACTCACACACACAGGCATATATTCATATATATATATATATATATATATATATATATATATATATATATATATATAAACACATATATATATATATATATACATACATTATATATATATATATATATATATATATATATATATATATATATATATATATATATAAACACACATATATATATATATATACATACATTATATATATATATATATATATATATATATATATATATATATATATATATATATACATATATATATATATACATACATATATATATACATATATATATATATATATATATATATATATATATATATATATATATATATACATACATATATATATATATATATATATATATATATATATATATATATATATACATAGATATATATATTTACATACGTATATATATATATATATATACAAACACACATATATATAAATATATATATATATATATATATATATATATATATATATATATATATACATACATATATATACATACATATATACATACATACATATATACATACACACACACATACATATATATATATATATATATATATATATATATTTATACATATATACAATATAAAGATATGTATGTTATCACGCAGACATACTCACACACATAAACATCATTTATATATATGTACGTATTTATAAATGAGGTATATATATATATATATACATATATACATGCATAAATACACATGATTAAAAACACATATATATGTAAATACATAAGTGTGTGTGTGTGTGTGTGTGTGTGTGTGTGTGTGTGTGCGTGTGAGTGTGTCTGTGTGTGTGTGTATGTGTGTGTGTGTGTGTGTGTGTGTGTAGTTCTGTATTTACTGCATTCAAAATATACTATTCAATGCTAGAGGCTTTGGTATTCAACTTTTACAAATTAGAGACTAAGAAGAAGGGTTTCACTCTCTAACGTCTCTTTGGCCTATGGTCAACTTACATATATACATGTACACATATACACATATACACTCACATATACACATAAATTATATATACGTACACACACACACACACACATACATATATATATATATATATATATATATATATATATATATATATATATATATATATATATATATAACGAAGGAAATGTGGTAAGGAACCAGGTGGACCATAACGCACCAAAGTACTCAATACTTGAGGTAGTAGAGGGGGTAATAGGAACCAGTAAGACCCCGACAGCTGAGCTCAAGCCGTTTCGACGGCTAATTCTGGACTCCAGAATTAGCCGTCGAAACGGCTTGAGCTCAGCTGTCGGGGTCTTACTGGTTCCTATATACATATATATATATATATATATATATATATATACATGTATATATACACATACATACACACACACATATATATATATAGAAATACACACACACATATATATATATATATATACCTTCACATACATATATATACATACACTCATATATAAATACGTACACACACACACACATATATATATATATATATATATATATACATACAAGTACATATATGTATATATATATATATATATATACATATATATATATATATATACAAGTACATATATATATATACATATATATATATATATATATATAAACATTTAATCAGGTTTATGGAAAGTGATATGTCTTTGTCCGTGTAAGGACTCAAGTATAATTTGATATGAAACTGTTATGCAGAGAAATAATTGTATATAAACAATTGTATAGTCTTAAATAAATATGTGAGTTGATGTATTATTTTCATATTACACAATCATTGCCTATATAGAGACACACTCATACCACACACACACACACACACACACACATATATATATATATACATATATATATTGTTCTACTTTGGGAGTGTCATGTTGCCAATGAAAACACGCGCACCTGTTAATTTTCACTTCAATTTATGATAAATTTCCGGTTGGTTGGTCCAATAACCGGAAGGTTGTTTATATATTGTCAAAGCTCTTTTGTCACACAGTCTGTGACCTCCTCAGTGACTAGATTTTTATTTTGTGTCTCTCTTCTTTGTTCTGTCCTAAGTCATCGTTCCTTCGACTGAAACAGTTCTAGTCATGAAGAAGCCATTTCTATATTGAATTTGTTGTATTTACTCTACTAATATATTGTATACCTTACTTACTGGGGTTACCCCTGATTGAACCCGGGACTCATATATATATATATATATATATATATAGGAAAATGTTCAAGACCCCGACGGCAGAGCTCAAGCCGTTTCGACTGAGTACTCTGGTGCGTTATGGTCCACCTGGTTCCTTACCACACTTCCTTCGTTATATATATATATATACTGAAGTACTAGATTTTACCAACACTTACTTTCTTGCTTATATATATATATATATATATATATATATATATATATATATTTATTTAGTTTGTTGGTTCACCACTGGATAGAACTGGTCATTCCGTATGGTCAACCTCGATGTAACATTAGGGAGAGCACTCGACGTAATGTAACTCACCCGTCTTCGTTTGTGTTGTTGGTGGTGCGAGTACGGAGTTAATTATTATAAAATAACAGGAGGCTGGACTGGTGTAGTTCCTTAAAAGGTTTATTATACTATGATCATTTCAATGACCGGGTTCAGTATGAATCCGGTGACATCATCAGGTATTCGAAATTTAACAAAGAAAATATAACAAACAAAATCCATGGGGCTGAAAATCAGAGACACGAGGGCGGCCGAACCTTTAGCAGCTTCTAGCCCGGTCAGCTGCCCTCAAGTGATGATTATTAAGTCTTCTTATGTCCATCTGGTGAAAGGGCATAGGCTTATAGTGTACTACTACCACCCCGTCATAGACAGAGGCCAGCGGTGAGATCAGGTTACATTCAAGCTGGTCAGAAGTGCTAGAAAGTGCCGCGAAAAATATTTAAAAAAAAAACATATATCTTTAACAAAGCTATATATAGGGCGTCTGCACAGCATATTGTAGGGTCAGAAATTACGATTAACAATTAGAAATGTTAAATTTATGTTTAGGGTTAAAAGATGCCATTTAAGATGAAATTTAAAAAGTAAGATTTAGATTTAAAGTTGGGAGATTTAGATAAGAATTTACAGAAGGAGGCGTTTATGAAAAAGTTTAAGTGTATTATAGATAGTCACGATAAAGTTTCAGGGTAGAATATAAAGTAAAGATTAAGCCCATGCTTAGCGGTTATTAACTAGCTACGTCGGACCCCGGGCCAGCCCGGGGCCCAACGGCATGTCAACCGTTCTGAGTATTTTCGTCTAGCGAAAGAAAGGGAAATTTATTTTTCCGAGCACTCCAGGAATGTTAACTGTCTCAAGCACCGGGGTGTTAGCAGGAAGTCCGCCACCGGCGGCTGTCTATTGTGTATACCAAACGGTTACTAGTTATTCACACTGGTGGGGGTTTAGTTAAGTGCTAGTAGAAGGATGCATGATACAATTTAAAGTTATGATTAAGCCTAGAATTTAAAGGTACTGTTTGGCGGTCAATAACCGGTGGCACGGCGGATTCGAAGTCTGACAGGGCCCCAGGGCGAAACATCCGTTCCGAGTATTTTCGTTTACAGAAAGAATGGGAAATTTATTTTTCCAAGCACTCTAGGAAGGCTGATCGACCCGAGCGCCTGGCGTGCAGTCGGGAAAGCCGCCACATCCGTCGGATCATCGCGTGTACCAAACGATTATTAGTTATTCACACTCGAGATGTGAATTTAAAAGTGGCAAAATCTGATGAAATGTGTAAATAGACTATATTTAGTCCCCAGTTAGTCCGGGTTATATGTAGTGTGATTCTTTGGTGAGTAGGGGGAGTGATTAAAGATAAACAGATATAGGGTACAGAGAGTAATATTCTAGGGTCGTGTGCTAATGAGTACAAGGGTAAGTATATAAGGAGAGTAAAGCGAATAAATAAATACATAAATAAAAACATAAGTAAAATGCATAAATAAAATACAGTCATACCTAGGGTGGTAATGGAGGGAGTAAGAAGGAAGTATATAAGAACATATCGAAGAAATCAAAATACAGAAGAAATAAAATACAGATCAAGGTGCAGTAAATGGAGAGTATATAGCACGGTTGGAGAATACATGGTTATACATATAGATATAGAGGATGGAAGAGTTGGAATGGTATCAGGTGATACCTAGTGTAGGTTCGAGTCTTAATTTTCAATGTGAATCCCCAAAGCCTTGAAATATAGGATAGAGAATTCAGTCAATACAATACAGGGTATAATAGAATATATTGATTTTTTGAAGAATCTATGATATATATATATATAGTAAAAAATTGAACGGGAACAAAACAGAGAGGCAGTACGAACAAAGGTTTATTAGTTTCACGCTCTTGAGAGTGGGGTGGTGGTGGGGAACGACGTTTCGGGCATAAGCCCTTCTTCAGGTGAAAAGTGTGTGGGAAGAGAGTTCCAAGGGTGTGTAGGGGAGTGGTGGAGAGACATATAGAAAAAAGGGGGTGAGAGGAAACGGTACAAATGAAATTTGTACTGGGTGCATTTTATCATGACACCAGTACTATCACTAAACACAAGCCATTGTATTGAACCAATCATAAAAGGGAAATACTTTAAAAGCTAATTCTTTAAAGCTCTACTTAGAGTGACAAAGGCCAAGAGAATGCATATATATATATATATATATATATATATATATGAATAAAATTAGTCCTTCATCAGTGATCTTCCAACCTTCATTGGTATTTCATCGCTTTAAAAATCATATACCTCTGGTTGGTGCGAGTAATAACTAAATAAAGTTATTGGGACAAGTAAAATAGGGTGAAACGAGCGAGACATGTAAACAAACAAAGATGGTATTGCAACGGAAAGATAGGAAGAGACAAGTACATGATATCTATAAGCTTAAGCTTGGTGAAATCATGGAATATATATATATATATATATGCATTCTCTTGGCCTTTGTCACTCTAAGTAGAGATTTAAAGAATTAGCTTTTAAAGTATTTCCCTTTTCTTTAAATCCATCAACCATGACCGACCCCCAACCATCTTATAGACACCTGAAATATAGGCATTGTTAGCTTAAGAGAAACTTAAAAATAAGGAGTGGCACCCCAATTTGAACTTGTTTATAGAATTCTTTCTGCCTTTGTCACTCTAAATATAAATTATAGCCTTAAAGAACTAGCTTTTAATGAATTCCCTTTTCTTTCAACCAATGACCTCCACCCATCCCACTCCCCACCCTCTCCTACCACCTGAAAAGATATAAATACCACAACATTTATTTTTGAAAAGCCAGATTCCTGATGATTTCTAAAGAATGAAACAGTTCTAGTCCTGTAGAATCTCATCTATATTAAAACTTTTATACTCTGCTATGTATTGAGTACCTTATTTACTGTGGTTACTTCCGATTCAACCCGGATTAGCTTACCTATATATATATATATATATATATATCCACGAGAGAACTCGGTCTAGTTTCGTTTTGTTCAGTTGCAGTTTATCGTTGTCGATAATGACTGATGGATGATTATAACGGTTAAAATGTACTAAAATACACACACACGCGCGCACAGGCGCGCACACACGCGCACACACGCACACTCACGCGCACACGCACGCACACACACACACACATACACACACGCACACACGCACGCACACAGACGTGCACACAGATTGTTTTGGTCTGTTATTCCTTTGCTGGTCGGAGTGACTTAACTGCGGCCATACCGTTACACCACCTTCAAATTATTTAGTATATTATCATATGCACAGTACTCACATTTTCAAGTCTCGTACTTACTTTATAGTACTTTTCTAACACGAAACAAGCAATTAGCCCTGTCATGGTTGTCATGCATCTCAAGTTATTTATGGGTCATATCTATGTTTATGACAGCAGCTCTATCGGTCAACTTTCTTTATGAGTTTCTGGAAAAAAAGATATCGCCAAGGAACATTATAATTTTGCCAACAAACACTGAATTATGTTCCCAAAAGATTGTGAAATGTGCAATTATCAACTTAAGTGAGACTGAGCACCACACCACGGAATGGGCAAGAAAGTTTATTCCAAAAATTTCTATTAAATTATATGTTGTTTGAAAGAAAATGAGAAATATTGAATAAAATATTGAATGTAAGAAGAAGCGGAGAGAGAGAGAGGGGGGGGGGAGACTTTTACACTCCAGTCTAGGTGGTATATCTCAACTGCGTCCCGCGGACAAAATGTTGAAATTATTGATGCTGGGAACAGCCAACGATACCCGCTGCATGAGCCAATCCACCCCACGGAGTTTCTTCCTCAGTCGGAATGCACTGCTGCCAATTTTACGCAGGAAAACGGTAGGGGACGGAGGATACCAGAGGTCTCGACGGCTACCGACACTAAGATGAATATATATGTATATATGTATATATATATATATATATATATATATATATATATATATATATATATATATATATATATGTATATATATATATATATATGTATATATATATATATATATGTATATATATATATGTATATATATATATATGTATATATATATATATATGTATATATATATATATATATGTATATATATATATGTATATATATATATATGTATATATATATATATATGTATATATGTATATGTATATATATATGTATATATATATATATATATATATATATATATGTATATGTATATATATATATGTATATATATATATATATATATATATGTATATATATATATATATATATGTATATATATGTATATATATATATATATATATATATGTATATATATGTATATATATATATATATATGTATATATATGTATATATATGTATATATATATATATATATATATATATGTATATATATATATGTATATATATATATAATTTCATTTATAACCAATCAAATTACGTTTATTAAAAAAGCCTTTTTTATGTCTATTAAAAAAAGCCTTTTTTAAGTAAAAAGAAATTCAAACACACACACACACACACACACACACACACACACACACACACACACACACACACACACACACACACACACACACACACACACAAGCACACAAATAAACATACATAATTTTACTTTCTTTATTCAATATTAATATCTGAATTCTGACACCCCAGCGAACTAACCATATTCACTGAACCAGAACAATTCTACCATCCAATTTCTCTTGACCATTATCTTTTACTTGTCATAAAATTCTTTAAAAACGCTACAGGGTAGATTTCCAAATAAGGGCACGAAAATTTAATGAAAACTTGTTCACGTGACAGCCATAATTTCATTTATAACCAATCAAATTACGTTTATTTAAAAAAAAGCCTTCGTGAGCGGCTTTTTTTTTTAAAGTAAAAAGAAATTCACACACACACACACACACACACACACACACACACACACACACACACACACACACACACACACACACACACACACACACACACACACAGACACACACACACACACACACACACACACAAATAAACATACATATCTTTACATTCTTTATTTCAATAGAAAATCTGAATTCTGACACCCCAGCGAACTAACCATATTCACTGAACCAGAACAATTCTCCCATCCCATTTCTCCTGACCATTATCGTTTACTTGTCATAAAATTCTCTAAAAAGGCTACAGAATAGATTTCCAAATAAGGGCGCGAAAATTTAATGAAAACTTGTTCACGTGACAGCATAATTTCATTTATAACCAATCAAATTACGTTTATTAAAAAAAAGCCTTCGTGAACCCTCTTTTTTTTAAGTAAAAAGAAATTCAAACACTCCTATATGAAAAAAACAACCTGTGAACCCCCCCCCCCCCTTGTTTGAAGAACTTTGAACGCGAACTGGCGCGAAATTTATTACAATTATTGACCAACCAATCAAATTACTTCTCGAAAAACCTGGCATTTCGAGCCACTTTTTCCATATAAAACAAGTAACATTCAGAGACCAACCAGATGTGAGAAAAACCACAGAGCCTCCATCTCAACTCTACTTTTGAAAAGCAGAAGAACTGCGAAACCAGTAAAGGAACCAAATAAATATATATATTTATTTAAAAATAAGACTCCAGTTGCATTTTCGATTTCAACTTTTTTTCTTTATACTTTCACTCGTGTAGGACACCTCGGTTTTTTTCATTTTGTAAAAAAAAACCTCACTTTCTAATATATATATATATATATATATATATATATATATATATATAAATATATATATATATATATATATATATATATATATATATATATATATATATATATATATATATATATATATATATATATATATATATATATATAAAGAATTAGTATATCTAGCAACAGATTTATACAGATGTATACTTACGCTAGCAAAGATATAGGTTTTGTCTTAGTAACTTTGTGACCAGGAAGGCAGTGAATGGCTTGGGATTTAGTCCACGCTAGCTTTTTTCCATCTACTGAATTATTTTTGTATTCGATCCCTGTGTCCGCGAATCGCCAGGAATCTTAGCCGAGAATGACTCCCTGATGAAGAAAGGATTCTCCATGGTCTCCATTTGGAGACTATGTATATCCCCTTTCAGAAAGTAATTAGTTGGAGTGAAATTTAAGTAAATGAGTTAATTACTATAATTTTCTTATTTTACGTCTTTTATATATATATATATATATATATATATATATATATATATATATATATATATATATATATATATATATATATATTGTTATACTTGGGGAGGGTCATATTGTTGTAATATTGCCAGAATTTATAACAGAACACACCCACTGTTTGGTTGGTTTTCTTTTCTGTATCTTTTATATCAGTTAATTTATTCGGTCCTCAATGTTTACGGTCAAAAATACAGATATAATATAGACACAAACACATTTATATAGTCTAACAAAGTTCTTATTATGTTTCCTCCTATTTTATTGTATGTCTACGCCATCTTTATTTAATCCGTTTATTTATTTATTTATTTATTTATTTTTGTCTTCTCTGCGCATGCGTTTGCGTGTGTGTATAGTGTTTGATGCGTGTTCGCGTTTGGGTGACTGTGTTTTGGTTATTGTATTCTATCTTAGTTTACTAGTGTGTGTTTATATGTTTGTTGTTATTGTGCTTGTGTATGTATTTATTTATTTATATTTCTCTTAGGTCAGTATATATATTTCGTTATTTCGTAGGCCGAAATGCGAATCTCGATAATTTATGTTTGTATATATATATATATATATATATATATATATATATATATATATATATATATATATATATATATATATATATATTTATATATGTATATATATATGTATATATATATATATGTATATATATATGTATATATATATATATGTATATATATATGTATATATATAATAACTAGAGATTGATTAACATATAAAAATACATGAATAATCACAGGAGATAATTTTTGCTTGCGTGTAACCGCGCATAGCTAGTTTAGGCAATATTTACCTTTAATTGTGATTAACCTTCCTTGTATATATCCCATTAAAGAAATATATTTCTCGAATTAATCAGATGGTAAGTCACTGAAAGTGGATATTATTGGATTGTCAACAAGGAAAGTGATAATTTCAGCTATTCGTGCTTACAGAGCGAGATCAAATCTTCAACTATCCGTTACCACATGTTGCGTCCACACAAGATAAGGGTTTCGTTTCAGTGACGTGAAAAGGTATTCGACAACTAGAAATAGAAGTCAAATTCTTTTCAAACGAAATAGCTCAACAATTAAGGAGCCGTATATATATATCTAAGTCCAAAAATTAAGATAAATGAATTAAATGAATTTAATCTAAATCGAAATCATGGGTGTCATGACATAATGCTTGCGCCATATATCCTGGGAATTTAAGCTCAAAGATAAATAAATCTGAGCATATTATAATAACTAGAGATTGATTAACATCTAAAAATACATGAATAATCACAGGAGATAATTTTTGCTTGCGTGTAACCGCGCATAGCTAGTTTAGGCAATATTTACCTTTAAGTGTGATTAACCTTCCTTGTATATATCCCATTAAAGAAATATATTTCACCAATTAATCAGATGGTAAGTCACAGAGAGTGGATATTATTGGATTGTCAACAAGGAAAGTGATAATTTTTTTGGACATAGATATATATATGTATATATATATATATATTATATATGTATATATATATATGTGTGTACACATATATATGTACACATATATATGTATATATATGTATATATATATATGTATATATATATATATATATATATATATATATATATATATATATATATATATATATATACACATATATATATGTATATATATCTGTATATATATATGTATATATATATATATATATATATGGTTACTAAAAACAAGGTTTAGGATTGTGGTTAGGACGGAACAGGAGCAGAAAGGAAGAAAGGAGTTTCCATCGTCAGCTGTAAATGTATCCCGAACCGAGGTTTCGGCGCTGAATTACAGGACATCGGTGTAGTTCGGGTGTGCCCGAGGCCTTTTATTAATCAAAAGGCCAGGTGGAAAAGGAGAGAGAAAGAGAGAAAAAAAGGAGAGAGAAAAGTAATTCCTCTTTCTCTCTCTATCCATCCGTTCGGTTTTGATTGTTGACATGTTTATACGTACCGTGGTGGCCTCTCCGTTCGTTTTTACCACCGTCGCACGTTTTTACCACCGTCGTAAAAAAAACCCTTCTGGATTATCTCCCTTTCCCTTCTCTTCCTCACTTTTGGTTGCCCGTGTGTCTCTCTCACTTTCTCCTGTCTATGCGAGAGGCAGCACGATTATGCCAGCTCTGAGTCGTAGCTGACCACCAGGCTAATGTCTCCCAGGTTGGCAACAACTTACTTTCCCTATTTTTCCACGGTTACTTTTTTGCGTGTTTCTTTCACCTGTGTCTTCCCACGATGGGATCTGTACACTTTTTTTTCTTCTATTCCTTTCCTATTTTTACCCTCTTCCTCTCTCCTCATCTTTTCCTCCCCTATTTTTCCTACTTCCCTCTCTTTCCTTTTCTCTCTTCTTTTTTTCTCTCTTTCTCTCTCCTTTTCCACCTGGCCTTTTGATTAATAAAAGGACGCAGGCGCACCCGAACTACACCGATGTCCTGTAATTCAGCGCCGAAACCTCGGTTCGGGATACATTTACAGCTGACGATGGAAACTCCTTTCTTCCTTTCTCCTCCTGTTCCGTCCTAACCACCATCCTAAACCTTGTTTTTAGTAACCACACAGCTCCCTTCGTTTCATAACTGTTTGTATATATATATATAAAATAAAATAAATAAGTCAAATATTTAAAATTTGGCTTCGTTTATTACTGCTATATATATTTCGGTGACATCCATCTTTGGCTGTAACCTCTTCAGCCAGTCCGAATTGGTGTGGTAGAGACGGGTATACATGTTGTTGAGGTGTTTAATTCCGTCAATACTCCGATATGCCCAGTTCTTATCGGAGTATTGACGGAGTTAAACACCTCAACAACGTGTATACCTGTCTCTACCACACCAATTCGGACTGCCTAAAGAGGTCACAGCCAAAGATGGCTGTCACCGAAATATATATAGCAGTAATAAACGAAGCCAAATTTAAAATATTTGACTTATTTATTTTATTTTATTTTACACTACTCCGGAGTAACCAAACCAACCTGCGCACATCGTCGAGTGCTCCAATGTGCATACTGAGGTGTCGGTAAACAACCAACATATACTAACAAAAATATATATATATAAAATAATATATATAACGAAGGAGTTGTGGTAAGGAACCAGATGGACCATAACGCACCAGAATACTCAATACTTAGGGTAGTAGAGTGAGTAATTAGAGAAAGTATGACCCCGACTGCAGAGCTCAAGCCGTTTCGACGGCTATTTCTGGACTTTAGTACAGAAATAGCCGTTGAAACGGCTTGAGCTCTGCGATCGGGGTCATACTTTCTCCTATATATATATATATATATATATATATATATATATATATATATATATATATGTATATATATATGTGTATATATATATGTATATATATATACGACGCTCGCCAATAAAATCTGGAAGCTTAAGGACAGAAACCTAGAATATAAGATTAGCTGGTCAAAATTATCAGTAGAAAAAGCCTACAGCAACGGTATATCCCACTGCGGGCTCTGTAATTTAGAACTACTACATATTTTAAGGTACGATGGGATGCTGCTTTACAGCAAAATAGAAAGATCTATTTTCTGTAGACATAAAATAGCTACTAGATTCATAAACTTTAAACCACCATGATTTGAACCAGCAATCCCAAAATTAGTACTGAACCACCTAGATTTTAACATATAGAATACACACCTTCGCACTGCTATTAGCTATCAAACGGCCAACTGGTCACTGGATCATAAATCTCTGAACATTTCTTTCGCCCTCTCTCCCTGAAACAGCATCAACCCCATTAAGATAGAACAATCAGCAAATCATTTACAACAAGCGTTTATCGAATATCTCGTCATCCCTAGCCCATAATACATGCATCCAGCAATTAATCTCTAATTTATTGTCTCTTTTATCGGACCCTCTACACACATCTATGTACATCTTGAATCTAGTTTCCCACCAACGAATCCTTATAAGAACACTTACTCAAAAACTACTACTATGTACTGACACGCTCTCACCTATTTATTTGTTTATCTCTTTATATTTTCCATTCTCTCTTTTTCTTACTTTTTAATGTACCCTTTCTTATATTTTACTATTACTTTTTACATCTGTAACTTCTCTATCTATTTACCATACATGTATTATTATTGATGTTATTGTTTAGATCAGGGGTCGGCAGCCTTTTGGAGAGAGAGAGGGCCAAACAGCTATGCAGTGTCATGGAAGAGGGCCATGTTATTAAATATGTAAATAAATTTTCTAGAGGTTTAAAGCAAGACAAGGAATTTAATATAATTTTATTTTAACAAGGCCCCTTATTTTACTGCAGGAATAACAAAAAAAAAAAAGAAAAAAAACTACAAACACATTCAACAAAAAACAAAAAAGCAAATTCCTTATTTTACTGCAGGAATAACAGAAAAATAACTACTATCACAATCAACAAAAAAAAAGCAAATTCCTTGCTACAAACGAAATACAGTTAGAAATGGTAAATGATTTAATGAGACACTTGTTTCTGCTTATTGTGCGATAACATCTCCACATCAGGTGAAATATTTGTCGATGACAGGAGCAAAACATCATCCAGGTGGTCCTCACGCAACCTTGTTCTTAAATAACTTTTAGTATATTTCATTTTGGAAAAAAGTTGTTCACAAGCATATGTACTTCCAAACAATGATATCATCAGTTTCGCATTAGTCAAGATGTTTTTATATTTTCCGCTTGGCAATATATATTTCTTGTAGAAGTCAGCAGTGGATTCGAACTGAAATTTCGATTTCAAAGATTCGTCGCATTGTATGTCAATTAACTCCAACTGATATTCTTCTGCCACTTGCTCCACATCTGTTTCGTAAGGAGTACCAAATAACTTAAATAGAGTTCCATATTGCCGGAAGTAAGCAAAACGAGAGGAAAACTCGCTTCTCAAATCCTTAATAGAGCTCACAAAGATGTCTGGTATTATATCTTTCTTGTGATTTTGGAGACTTGGAAAATGAGAGTAGTTTCCTTTTACAAGTTGTGATTCCCACAGTCGAAGTTTTCTCTCAAAAGCAGTAATTTGACCAAACATCTCAAATACAACCTTGTTCTTTCCTTGAAGCTCAAGATTCAAAGTGTTCATGTGGGTCGTGATGTCCACTAAAAAATCTAATTTGACAACCCACTGTGGATCCTGAAAGTAAGAATTATCTTGGTCTTTGCTCTCTAAAAACATAGAAATCTCTTCTGTCAATGCATATACTCGTTCTATCATTTTTCCGCGGTTAAGCCATCGAACATTTGAAAAATATGTAAGGTCGCCATACTCTGCTTCAATTTGTTTTAGAAATTCTTGAAACTGGCGGTGATTTAGTCCTCTTGACAGTATAAAATTCACTGTTTTCACGACCACTGTCATGATGTCCTTAAAATTCAGTGACTCTGCACATAATGCTTCTTGATGAATAATGCAATGAAGTTTGATTAGTTTTTTATCAATACCTATGTGGTTTTGGAGCAATGCAACACACCCCTTTTTCTCCCCAACCATTGCTGGTGCTCCATCTGTGATTACTCCAGAAAGCTTTGATAAATCTAGATTCATTTCGGTAATCCATTTTATTATGCTTTCCAAAATATCTGCTCCAGTGCTAGTGTCCTTCATAGGAATCAATTGTACAAATTCTTCCACAATATCAAATGTTGGTGTTACACCCCTCACAAACACTGCAAGTTGACAAGTATCCTTCATATCTGTGGTTTCATCGATAGCAATGGAATAATACTCCAGATTATTTAAAATGCCCTCCAAGCCACTTCTGACATTTGCTGCCAGCTCTTCAATTCGCCTTGTTACTGTTCTTGCCGATAAGCTGATCGCAGAAAATAATTCCCTTTTTTCTGGACAAACAACATCTGCTACCTTCAACAATAATTCTTTTAAGAAATCTCCATCTGTAAAAGGTTTCATCCCCATCTGCAATTAGTTTTGACACCTCGTAGCTAGCACGAGTATTTCGGTCACTTTCTTCAACTTTATTAGTGAAAAAGGATGATTGCTTTGTTACATTATTTCTCAGTGGCAGTATCGGTAGAGGGTCGGACGCCATGGTTTCCAGCATAGTTACGTCCCTTTACGATCTGAGTTCAAATGCCGCCGAGATTGACTTTGCCTTTCATCCTTACGAGGTCGATAAAATAAAGTACCAGTAATGCACTGGATAATTTGCTGGCCTTGTGCCTAAAGTAGAAACAATTATTTCTCAGCCGTGCAACTTCGTTTACTCGTGCTTTTACAGTAAAACTGTTGTAATGATTATGACGAATTTCATAGTGCCGTTTAATATTTGAAACTTTCTTCACGGCAATGGTTTCTTGACAAATTAAGCAAACACATTTTCCGAAGTGCTCAATGAAAAAATAGCTAAGTGTCCATCCATCGTTAAAAGTTCGGCACTCCAAATCCACTTTTCTTTTCTTAGCTTCCATTGCCTTGTTTTTGTTCAAACAAAAAAGATTTATCGAAAGGAAAAAGAACAAAAAGTATAATAATCAGAATGAAGAAATAAGAAACAATGAAAACAAATGAAAATGCAAATACAGTAATGCGATAAAATATGATAATTGTGAATAAATTATATAAAACCAGGTTTCTAACGACGTTGTTAGATCAGAGTTGCCATTTGTTTTTTTAAACCACTTTTGACCTAATTCTAATAATAATAATTCACACAATTTATCACAAATAATTAAATAAACGTTATTATCGAATAAAGATACCTACTGTATAGTTGTTATACCACCAGACAACAAACTCAAATGAAAATACTCTGGGAAGGAGGGAACGAAGTAATTTTTCAAAGGACAGCTTTACCTTGTGCCGGGGGGCACAGGTAAGGTCAGGCAAACGAAAACGACAATAATTCACGAGTGATTTTATTGAATGACAATATGGGTATAAAAGCGAGTCATGCGAACCGTAAGGTACTATACCTTCCAGTCGCTGACGAAAATGTATACTTCCAGCCAACATTTGTGTTTGTTGACTGGAACAAAAAACACATACATGAAATCACAGGAAATAATAATACAGGTGATATAATGCTTGGCGGAAAGCCCAGAAAAAGATAGATAAGAGAAAATAATAATAAATGGAAAATATAATAAGGTTACAAAGGTATCTGTAAATATATACGGTATGAGCAGCGATTTGTGATAGGCATCAGGTCGGCACAATCTTGAAGTGAACTACTTTATCTGTATTCGATACTAATTAGATAATTAGTGTCCAGTGTAAGATGGCGCGCCGGAAAAAATCACTCGAAGGCCGGATGTGGGCCGCGAGCCGGCGGTTCCTAACTCCTGGTTTAGATTATACGCTATTTTATTACTGATGTTATTGTTTTAATTATACGCTATTTTTCTATATAAGTCTTGCATCGAGTGAATTACTTTCATATCTACGTACTCTGATGTGTTTACCAGAGGTGAATAATGTATTGGAGATCGAATAACGCAACCTCAAGCGATTAGCGAACTCAAGACCCACATGATCAACGAAACAATTGTCAGTACTTTAAATAAAGCCCTTATTGTACAGCCAACCATGTTAATCTTCATTCTTTAACTATATATGTATATATATATATATATATATATATATGTATATATATATATATATACGTATATATATGTGTATATATGTATATATATATATAACATGTATCCCAGTACAACCTGTCTCATGGTCGGGTCGTTGGCGACTAAACTGGCAGCCCCACCAAGGTTTCTTGGTGAGGAGGGTGACTTTCGACATCCTGCAGGACTAAAAACAAAACCTGTCAAAGGGCAAAGAGCTCTTAAGAGTCAATGGCCATCCAAAATCACCGGGAGAGATGACCCCTTAGCCTTTGTCAAGGCAGAATTCTAGGAGAAGAAAAACTCTGATATAACAACTGCAACCCTGATGATATTCAACGATGTTGATTTGTTCTTTTTGGTAAATATCATCTTGGTTAAGAGAGTCGGACTGGCTTTGTGCAGTGCCTTTGCTCACTATAAAAGCTTCACGGCACAGGCATTGTTTTGTATCTGGTACCATGGGCCCAGCACTATGTGTCAATAATTGTCACAAGTGTAGTGTTTGTACCAGAGTTTTTAAGTCGCTGGCTGGACTAAAAGGTCACACTCGTTCAGCGCATCGGTAGAGGTTCTCCTACATGGATATAAAGTAGTGGCCGTACTCGAAAACGAGTTGGCAGCCACCATATATATATGTACATATATATGTATATATATATGTATATATATATATATAT
>OZ024741.1:38281804-38289304 GCA_964016885.1 Eledone cirrhosa
CATATTCAAAGCAAGGTGCCACAGTTGATATTGACTTCCAGCCGACCCAGGAGGGGTTATACCCGACTGTGAAAAGATTACAACCTCCAGACTCAGTAATCAACACAAAGACTACGTTGTGAACATGTAAACAACGTTGTTGTCATTAGCAGTTTTAGCCACTGCCTCTGTGCGTGCGTTTGGAAACCTAATATTAAATCGCCTAACGCTTGGAACCGGAACCAATGGATGGAGGGTGGTGGTCTGATACGGAAAAATCGACCTGTTACAAGGCGATACCACTGGAGTGTATCATCTTTCCTATAAACAATCCAGATGTGATGCTCCACCACAGCTAACCAACTTTACTTTTTACTGACTCCTGCTTACAAGCTTTCACTGTTATGAATTGATGTGTAGATGTTTTGTTTTGTTTTTTGATCATGCTGAATAACACCCTCATTCATTTCTTGCTGTCCTCTCTCAACCTCCTTAAGATCTATTGCACCATTTATGTGATAAACTTTTGATGTAATTTTTTATGACATTATATGTATCATGTATTATGTGTTATTCTATACAGCGCTGGCCTCGGGACCCCCTACTTTTCCTTTGTCCTTGTTCTGGAGACAGAGCTCGATGGAGCCCGAAACCTTTGATATATTTTTGTTTATAAGCTCCTATGATTCCTGCCCTAGAGTATGGATGAAATTCTGTTAGCAAATAAAAAAATGTATTTCAAAGCACTCTTTGGTTATTCCTAAACGTATAACGGCCCTGTAACATACTAGTTATCCTACATTGAGCTAAAACCACACTGTCATACCAAGGGCAATATATCTGTGTGTCTGTGCACATTAATATACTTGTCAAGGAAACTATATATATAAAAATGATATATATAAATATATATATATATATATATATATATATATATATATATATATATATATATATATATATATATATATATATATATATATATATATATCATTATTATATATATAGAAATGGCTTCTACATGACAATAACTGTTTCAGAAGACATTTCTATATATACAATAAACATACCCATACTCTACCAGCGTATTGAGTACTTTTTTTAACTGTGGCTACCCCCCAACAAAATTCGTATATATGTGTGTTTGTGTGTGTGTGTGTGTGTGTGTGTGTGTGTGTGTGTGCATACACACATATACATAAACACAAATATATACAGAGACACACCCAGTCTGTGTATTTAGGTTATTCAGTTAATTCATTCATTAGTTTAACAGATGAATCTTGGCCCAACAACTATTTAAACGGTTTACTAATTAACCACCTAATTAATATATTAAAACAACAACAACAACAACAAACAACATCAACTAATTTAATAGTAACCTACATGCCAACCAGCCAGCCAGCCAACCAGCTTAACACAATATCCGACCAACAAACCAATCAAGTTGGTAAATTACCAAACCAATCAGCCCGCTATTGAATCAACTGATCCATGGACTAATCAACCAGATAACCAATTACTCGTTCCCATCATTAGACCGGGGCCATGCTAGGGCACCACCTTTAATGAAATTTAGCTGATCCTATCCACTTTCAGTAATAATTGTTTCTACTTTTGGCACAAGGCTAGCAATTAATGGTACTTTATTTTAAAGACCCAGTAAGGATGAAAGGCAAAGCTAACATCGGCGGGATTTGAACTCAGAACGTAAAGAGCCATAGCTCTATGCTGTGGAGCGTGGTGTCTGACGCTCTACCGATATTGCCAATCCATCGCCCTTTCAGTAATAATGCATGCAATTGTCGTGCCTACTATTTATTTTATTGTTATTGGTCATAAAAAACACAGACACATCCAACCATCCATACACACATATACAAGCGTGCTCACCCCCCCCCCCACACACACATTATATATATATATATATATATATATATATATATATATATATATATGACGGTCTTGTGTATAATTTTCCTCTACAAAATTGAACTCATAAGGCATTGGTCAACTCAAGGCTACAGAACGACAGGACATGAATCTACGTGGACACCTTAACTACAAAACTATGTCTACGCGTATATGTATATATATATATATATATATATATATATATATATATATATATATATATATATATATATATATATATATATAAATATATATATATATATATATAATCTAAAATAAATGAATACATTAACAGTGTCTTTGAGAGAGAAAGGGAGAATCTCGACGTGATAGCCTGATCTGTTAGAAAGAGCAGTCAAATTTCTTGCAACTCTCTTAATAAGGAATGGAATAGACTTCCATCGTTTTCGACGATGAGCATTCTATTTGTTCGCTTTATGGGACAGATTGTTCATTAGATTAACGTGTAAGTGGCTGAGCATGCCACAGACACGTGTACTTTCAACGTAATTCTAGTTCCTTGAATTACAAGTATATTCCGTTCGATGGGCTTTCAAACTGTTTCCGTCTGCCCAATTACATTGACAAGCCTTAACACTTTAGCATTTACATTACTCTATATTTACTATTATATTTTCACGGTAAAGGCTTTACCTCACATAATTATCTCATATAATATTGAATCTATGAGATATTGATATTAATTATGTTGAGAACAATGCCTTAACATCAGTATGAGTGGCCAATTAAAGCCGGTTCGAACAGAAAGAAGTGAGAGAATTCTGGCCGGATATGGCCGGTTTAAATGCTAAAATGTTAAGTCAGCCAGAAGCTACGGTGAATGGCGCTTGTCCACAATGACAGATTGGAATCAAATCAGGGACCTTATAATTGTAAAGCGAATGTCTTAGTCAAAATGGCCATGCTGCATTCACCATCATTAAACGGACAATCACACGCACATATATATATATATATATATATATATATATATATATATATATATATATATATATATATATATATCAATAATTCTTTCTAATATTGGCACAAGGTTAGCAATTTGGGGAAAAGAGAAAGTCGATTATATTTGTCGCTAGTATTTAACTGGTATTTTATTGTATCGACCTCGGAAGGATGTATGCAACCTCGTCGAAATTTAAACCCAGAACGTAGAAATCGTAAGTAAATATTGGTTTCTTATATATAGGCACAGGGCCAGCAATTTTGGGGAAGGGGCAAGTCGATTAAATCGAACTCAGTGAGTGACTGGTACTTTATTTTATCGACCCTATAGGGATGAAAGGCAAAGTTGACCTCGGCGGGATTTGAACTCAGACCAGAAAGGGCCGTAACTCTTTGTTGGTCCGACCCACTACCGATACTGCCAATCCATTGCAAAGCAATTTTTCTAACGTTCTAACAGCTCTGCCAATCCACGTGATGCTCAATGATGCTCTACCTTGGCTAACAGCTCGCTTACATCAGAATAAATCTGGGGCTTAACATCAACAATAGCAACTTAGCTGTTCGAGGATAAGAAATCCTTAAAATAAGTACCAGAATTTAAAACCCCAACAAATAATAAATACTGGGGTCAATATGATCGATTAAAATCCCTCCAAGAAGTGAGAATAAAAGAATACTTAAGCAAAATCAGATTTTGTATCTTGTAACATACATTACGTAACGATATGTTCGGCATTAATAATTCACTGCTAGAACAAAACAAGAAACACCACCACCACAAACACCACAACTAAAATACCAAAAACAACAACAAAAACAACAACACCACCACCACCACCAACAAAAACAACAACAACAACACCACCACCAACAAAAACAAGAACAACACCACCACCAATAACAACAACAAAATCAATAACACCACCACCAGCAACAAAAACAAGAACACCACCAACAACAAAAACAAGAACAAGAACAACAAAAACAACAACACCAACAAAAAAAACAACACCACCAACAACAAAAACAACAACACCAACAACAACAAAAACAACAACAACACCAACAACAACAAACTACATTTAAGAAACCAATTACGAGGGAATCGAGAACTACAAGATCGAATGTTTTCTTTCACCCACCCCCAAATAACCACCCCGATCACAAAAAAAAAACCCAAAAGACCCCCAAAAAATCACAAATAAAAAAAAATGAATTAACAAAATTCTTTAAAAAAAAAAAACAACAACAACACATTAGGACGGAATAAAAGAAAATAAATAAACAAATAAACAAATAATTAAATAAATAAAAACATGGCTCACAAATATTACTAAATAAACATAAGTCGGCTATTTCGTATATAAAGATGTATATATATATATTTTCATTGGTTGAAAATTAATACAGGCCAATCTAGATTTCTATTTAGAGTTGAACACATTTAAAATGAATACAAAGCATTATCCTCTTTTACGGTCTAACCGGCTTTTCAAGTTTCATTATATCTAAGGAGGTTGTGCATGACTGGCCGCTACCTTAGGCAAACTTGTCATTATAAGTGACTTAGATATGTAAATGCGTATGTGTGTATGTGTGTGTGTATTATACACACACACACACACACACACACACACACACATATATATATATATATATATATTCAAACACACAAACACACGTATATACGTTATGTGTGTGTGTATATATGTATATATATTTATATATATATATCTATCTATCTATCTATCTAAGGCGGGTAAAATTCCCGAGATCCATGGACGAGTTCTCTCCAGCGGACTCTGTCCCTCATTATCGCTGCCATATCCTGCATCTCCAACAGACCAGTGTCTGTCCTTAGGGCATCAACATATGTTAATGCTGTGTGGGTCTGAGACTCACTCAGATGGTGGATGGGTGCTACTCGAGAATGCTGAGGATGGCTCTGAACATTAATCAGTATACACTGAGGATGAAAAACTCAGAGCTGTATGGGAGCATCCCAAAAGTCAGCTCAAGAGTGACACAGAGAAGACTGAGGTTGGTTGGACATATATATATAAGTATATATATATATATATACTTATATATATATAAATATATATATATAAGTATATATATATATATATATATATATATATATATATATATATATACTTATATATATATAAGTATATATATATATATATACTTATATATATATAAATATATATATATAAGTATATATATATATATATATATATATATATATATATACTTATATATATATATAAGTATATATATATATAAGTATATAGGAACGAGTAGGACCCCGACGGATGAGCTCAAGCCGTTTCGACGGCTAATTCTGGACCAGAATTAGCCGTCGAAACGGCTTGAGCTCAGCCGTCGGGGTCCTACTCGTTCCTATTACCCACTCTACTACCCTAAGTATTGATTACTTTGGTGCGTTATGGTCCATCTGGTTCCTTACCACATTTCCTTCGTTATATAAGTATATATATATAACTATATATATATATAAGTATATATATAAGTGTATATATATATATATATATATATATATATATATATATATATATATATATATATATTAGAAAATAGAATAGCTTTCACCGTATTTTTTTGACTAAAGGAATTTTAGCCTGATAATGGGGTTGAAAACATACTTTCAAAACATACTTACTTGATATATATATATATAAGTATATATATATATATATATATGTAGAAGTTCTATTTAAATTGTTGGGATACAACAACCAAATATTTTTATAACTGATATAAAGCACTCAACAAATTATTGGAGTAAAAATACGATATATTAACAAATGGAAAGTATATTTATAAAACTATATTTATTTCATTATACTTATTTCAAGGACACCAAGTTAAATTATGGTGTGCTTTCATCAGATAAAATATAATATAGATCAGTTTTATAAATAAATATTGACATACCCTTAAAGAATGCGACCATTTCTGTTGGAAGCTCCGGGAGCTTCCAAATATGGTTTTATAAATATAGTTTCCATTTATTAATATATCGTATAGATATATATATATAATTGTATATATATATATAATTGTATATATATATATATAAGTGTATATATATATATATATATATATATATAATTATATATATATATATATATAATTGTATATATCCACGGGTGTGGATTGGCAGGATCTGTAGAGAGTCGGACGCCATGCTTTCCACCATAGTTACGTCCCTTTACGGTCTGAGTTCAAATCCCGTCGAGGTTAACTTTGCCTTTCATCCTAACGGGGTCGATAAAATAAAGTACCAGTAATGTACTGGTCATTGATGGCCTTGTGCCAAAAGTAGAAACAATTATATATATATATACTAAAGGAATCATTTTCCTACACACACACACAATATATATATATTCTCTTCATCTAACATGCTAACCATACTCCCACACACACATTACACCCATACACACACATAACAACCCCCACATACACACAACTCCCTCCCCTATTTCTACTAATATAATCACTTTCCTACACACATATATACACACACACAAAATATATATATTCTCTCCATCTTAACATACTCCCACACACACACACACACATAACACCCATACACACACACACACAACTCCCTCCCCCATTTCTACTAATAGAATCATCTTCCAATACACACACACAAGTACACAAATAAACATACATATCTTTACTCTCTTTATTTCAATAGAAAATCTGAATTCTGACACCCCAGCGAACTAAGCATATTCACTGAACCAGAACAATTCTCCCATCCCATTTCTCCTGACCATTATGTTTGGATTGGCAGTATCGGTAGAGGGTCGGACGCCATGCTTTGACGCATAGAGTTACCGCCCTTGCCATTCTGAGTTCAAATCCCGCCGAGGTTAACTTTGCCTTTCATCCTTACGGGGTCGATAAAATAAGGTACTAGTAATGCACTGGGATAATTGCTGGCCTTGTGCCAAAAAGTAGAAACAATTGTCAAAAAATTCTCTAAAAAGGCTACAGAATAGATTTCCATATACGGGCGCATAATTTAATGAAATCTTGTTCACGTGACAGCCATAATTTCATTTATAGCCAATCAAATTACGTTTATAAAAAAAACCTTCGTGAGCCACTTTTTTTAAAGTAAAAATAAATTCAACACACACACACACACACACACACACACACACACACACACACACACACACACACACACACACACACACACACAGACACACACAAGCACACAAATAAACATACATATCTTTACATTCTTTATTTCAATAGAAAATCTGAATTCTGACACCCCAGCGAACTAACCATGTTCACTGAACCAGAACAATTCTCCCATCCCATTTCTCCTGACCATTATCTTTTGCTTGTCATAAAATTCTCTAAAAAGGCTACAGAATAGATTTCCAAATAAGGGCGCGAAATTTAATGAAAACTTGTTCACGTGACAGCGTAATTTCATTTATAACCAATCAAATTACGTTTATTAAAAAAAAGCCTTCGTGAAAAGAAATTCAAACACTCATATATAAAAAAACAACTTGTGATACCCCCTCCCCCTTGTTTGAAGAACTTTGTAACGCGAACTGGCGCAAAATTTATTATAAT
>OZ024741.1:38309304-38319304 GCA_964016885.1 Eledone cirrhosa
TGCCGGATTTTCCAAGAGAAGTAGTTTGCTTTTAAATCCGGCAATGAGACGATCCTGAAGCTCCATGTCTAGTTGGTCTCCGAATTCACACAGGATTCCCTAGTGTTGTAATTTCAAGATGAATTAACGGAATGACTCGGATTCACCCCGCACCAATGAGTTGAATTTCCCCCTCTCAGTTGCTTAACACTTTTCCTGTTTGAAATGGTTACAAAGAGCTGCCTGTATTTCTGTTAAGGACGCTGGCTTGAAATCCTTCAGATAGATCAATGTCTTCATCAGTGAAAATGCTTCCTTTCCAATTGCAGTTAGGAAAGAACCGATGATAGCCTTTTCTGATAGATTTTCCCTTGCCTCTACCACAAAATTGAAACGATCTAAGTAGACCTGAACTTCTTCAGCAGTCGAGGAAATATCTAAGAATTCGATCCTTCAGTTAATTTGAACGGCTGTAGAAATAATTGTTGAAGTAAGGAATAATTAACAGCAGTAATAGAAGGCTCAAAGAAGATTGAACTCTTGAATTTCATTAGGGATTCCTTCACTCTTCGTCGCCAGTTCAAATGAGTAAAACTAGGTGTCGAGTTAAGTCCGTCCTGAGAGAGGCGGCCGCCAATAAGACTGTCTGGGTCAGAAGTCGTTTACAGTGAACAAAAGGCGTATTAAATAGTATAACCGTAAATGGTTATACTAATGGGGGTTAAGTTGCAGTTTTGTGACTGTGTTTTGTCAGACATGCAGGTGTATTAAGATGTATCTGGGATGTTCCATTATGTTGTGAGAATGGATACAAGGGGTGGGTGGCACTCCTGTGTCCAGATAATGTTTTGGATTCAGTACATTACAAGAATGTTTCAAGAAAAGATTATGTCGGGTTTAAAACTCCTGCTACAAGACAAATCATATTTGACAAGTGTTGATAAGAGGCTTGTATAGTTGTTTAAAGTTAGCAACTACATCGGGAGTGAATGTTTACAGCACAGTAATGTATCCTCATTTTGACAAATAATCGCGTTATTATATTCCATATGTATAATTTAACAGCAGTATCTTGAAAATACTAAGTAAACAAAGCCAAAAGATTATAAATGAGACATCGTCTGATTTAGAAAGGTAAAGTTAACCTCAGCGGGACGTAAAGGGACGTAACTCTGCTGCAAAGCAGAGTGTTCGACGCTTTACCGATATGCTAATAATGATAATAATTCGTCGCTATACTTTTCATTAAAAAATTCTTCTTCTTCTTCTTCGGACACACACACACACACACACACACACACATACACACAGAGTCCTCAAACATTCCTCCCAGTGGATCCTGTCAGAACCAACCATCTCCAAATGATCCAGCTGGATCTCTAAGCGAGACCGGCCGAGCTGACGGATGTTATCCAACCATCTTGCTCGGGGTCAACTCCTGGGTCTCCTGCCGGTTGGTTATGTCCGTAAAATCTGACCAGCGATTCTTTCCCAAGATATTTTAACCACATGCTCATAGTATCGGAACTGTGATCTCTCAATTCAGAGAAGTAGCTGCTCCACCTGGTGTGTCTCTGATTTCCAAGCTATGCACTCTGGCGAGAAACGTTACACCAAAGACCCTTCGAATGAACACCATTTTGGCGGCCTATACTCGCCATCGTATTCTGTCGGTCATTACCCAAGATTCATGACCATAGGTAAGGCTTGGCAGGAGTACCGAATTAAGGATAGCGAGTTTGGCTTTTACACCTACCCTTCGTATGATTACCGAATGCTGAAGCTGGTGCATTACTGCACCAGTTCCTGCAAAAATTAAGAAATAAAATAGAATAGAAAAAAATGTTTACAGTTTACAAAACAAGAACACTTGAATATACATTGAGCATTAACAAACGGGTCACAAATAATTTATTTTCTCAATTTTACGGCGTACTTGGACCCCGTACTGCTGAGCTCCTCTACACGATCGGAATGTTAGCAGCCCGTCTGAGGAAGGAGCCCCGCGAGGTGGGGTGGCTGTTGCAGCGAGTGTCTCCGGTCATTCCCCGCGGTAACACTTTTGCCGTTCTGTCCGCTGGGCGCGGCTAAGGTACTGCTCAGACCGGAGTGTAGGGTCTGTTCCTGCTCCTCTCCCTTTCTCGTGTTGCCTGATTATTATTTATTTCCCTCCTTTGAAATTTCGCTTTTTTTTTTAATTCACTAATCTAAATTTAAATTTCATAATGTTATTCAGTGTAACCATTTCATTACCATATTTACAAGGTTCAACGCCATTGCAGTCATTATTGATTACACTGATCTGACACTGACTGTTGGTTACTGGTTCTGACAGCGGACATTGTACCGGCTGTATTTTACTGACTTTGAGAGACAGATAGAGTGGGGAGAGAAAACTGGAGAAGGAAGAGAAAACTAGAGAGAGAGAGAAAGAGAGAGAGAGAGAGAGAGAGAGAGAGAGAGAGAGAGAGAGAGAGAGGGGGCGAGGGGGGGGGGGGGGTAAGTGTGATAGAGAGAAAGCAAGAGAAAATGAATGAGTGTTGGTAAGAAAGAAAAGGAGCAAAAATACTATTTCATGCATCGATCGAAGAAGGATATAATTTTGCTACCTAGAATGTAGATATTTAGTAAGAAACTGTAAAATAAATTAAGTAAAAAAAAAAAAATCAAAACAATATTAACAGGCAAGGACGCCTAGTTGTGCTAGAAAGTATCGATCATGCACTATATATATATATATATATATATATGAATGTATATATAGTATATTTGGCAATACACTGTATGCTTAATTAAAAGCATTTTGAAGACCTTGCGCTATTATTTTAAAGTAGTGACTATGTCACTTCTTTTTTCAACAAACAAAAGGAGATAAGCTGACAGATCTGTTTCATACTGTTGGTAATCATCAGAGCTTAGCACTCGCTTTGTCTGTTGAAAATTATAAATGTTGGATTCTTATGCGCGGGTTCTGGGGGTGGGGGGTGGGGGGTGTTAGTATTATTAGTTGTAGAGTAACTAAATGAACTATCTTTACTAAATGAACACTGGCGAGAGCTTCAAGATAGTAAAGAATCATCTGTACTCCACCAACATGCTAAAATAGAACATAAGGGTAAATTAGAGAACATAGAAATAAAAATAGAATCTACACACAGAAAAGACGCAATGTTTAGACAAATCACAGAGGTAATAAACATAAATGAACTCCAACCAAAATTAAATAGAAAACATGAATGGAATAGCAACATCACAACTTACAATTAAGGACAAAATGAAAACACACACACACACATAGAACAAACAACCAACCAGTAACATGAAAATAAACAAATAAACAAATAAAAAAACACACAGACACCCGGATGTAACACATGCGCAAACTAAGCACACAACACACACAAAAACAAGATGGCGTAGGACAGAACAAGGGAGAGGCACAAAAACAAAGAAAAGAATCCCCAGTCACTGAAGAGGTCACAGAATGTGTGACGAAAGAACTTTGACAATATATGAACAATCGTCTGGTTGTGGAACCAACCAACCAACCGGAAATTCATAAATTCTTAAATTTATGAATTTAATTTATAATAAATTGGAGTGAAAGCAACTGGTGCGTGTGTTTCTTATTGGCAACATGACCCTCCCAAAGCATATATATATATATATATATATATATATATATATATATATATATATATATATATATATATATATATATATATATATTAAATTATAAAATGAAATATATAAAACTATAAATTAGTTAAACATACAGAAAAAGAAAGCAGAATTGGAAAGGACTATACATGCCATAAATGAGAGAAAGGTGCGGGGGAGCAAGGACTATTAGGCAAAGGAAAAAAGAAAGGGGGAAGGAGAGCAGGTGACAGATTCTACGTCGTTATCACCATCATATGATAACTCTGTTATCACTATGATATCAAACATTATCTAAAATATACTATATTTTAGTATAATCCCACACACACACACATACATACATACATACATACATGATGGCTGCCCCCTCGTTATCGAGTATGGCCATTGGACGATACATCATTATTAAAAATTATTAATTAATTCTATCGTGCAATGCCTGTGCGTGAAGATATTTTTTAAAGTGAGGAAAGACTGTGCACTGAGCCAATCCCACTCTCTGAGCGACAGTAGCTGAAACTCGAAAAGAAGAAAAGATCAACATTATCGGTAACTACTGAGCCGCAGGTTTTATACCGGAGTTAACCCAGTTTCCTGAGATGCCTTCTCCTAGAAGAATGCCCTGACAAAGGCTAGGGGTCCTTCACTCCCAGTGCTTTAACCGCGCGATCAGGTGTCCAGCCCGACTATTTCAATGTCCCCGCGCATATACATACACATGCACCCATGTATGTACACATATACATACATATGTACATGACATACATACATACATACATACATACATACATACATACATACATACATACATACATACATACATTCATGCATACATACACACACAAATACATACATACATACATACATACATACATACATACATACATACATACATACATACATACATACATGTTAGTAACTGCCTCAATACAAATCTTGAGAAGCTGAGCTTCACAGGAACAGAAAGAACACAGCTAGTTAGGAAATTACAAGTAAATCCGTTAATGGAACAGTAAAAATATGTGAAACATTCCAAAAGTTTTGCATCTAATAACTGCATATGCACATGTACAGATACAAAGCGTATACACATGTATACATACAACTCAAAACATCCACATCCACACATACAATAACATCCATACCTACACATGTATGCATGTAGACATGCATACATATATACCTAGTTAATGTTGTGTAAATTCCAATGAGAGAGTCTTGTAACTATGTTAGAAACCGACTCTCTATTTGAAAAAAAATTTGTGAAATTATAAAACCAGAATAACATACATACATACATACATACATACATGGTGGCTGCCAACTCGTTTTCGAGTACGGCCACCACTTTATATCCATGTAGGAGAACCCCTACCGATGCGCTGAACGAGTGTGACTTTTTAGTCCAGCCAGCGACTTGAAAACTCTGGTACAAACACTACACTTGTGACAGTTATTGATACATAGTGCTGGGCCCATGGTACCATGTGACGACAAGTGCAGAGAGATCTACAAATATAAAACAATGCCTGTGCCGTGAAGCTTTTATAGTGATCAAAGGCACTGTACAAAGCCAGTCCCACTCTCTTAACCAAGATGATATTTACCAAAAAGAAGAACAAGTCAACATCATTGGATACCATCAGGGTTGCAGGTGTTATATCAGAGTTTTCCTTCTCCTAGAATTCTGCCTTGACAATGGCTAAGGGGTCATCTCTACCAGTGATTTTGGATGGCCATTGACTCTTAAGAGCTCCTTTGCCCTTTGACAGGTTTTGTTTTTAGTCCTGCAGGATGTCTAAAGTCACCCTCCTCACCAAGAAACCTTGGTGGGGTTGCCAGTTTAGTCGCCAACGACCCGATCATGGGACAGGTTGTACTGGAATACATGTTACCAGTAGCACCAACTGGTGACCTGACACACATACATACATACATACATACATACATACATACATACATACATACATACATACATACATACATACATACATACATACATACATGATGATGGTTACTACTCGATTTCGAGTAATACCATTGCTTGATACTTAAGCATGCGCATGACGGACACGGCATTTTGGTCCTGCTAGGGACTTGCAACGCTATGCATTACAAAAAATGCCACATATCAAGCAATGCCTCTGCTTGAAGCTTTTTTAAGTGAGGAAAGGCTTTGCACGGGGCCAATCCCACTATCTGAACATAGAATGCATTCGCCCCAAAAGTAGAACTGGTCGACATCATTGGATACAAATGAAGTCGCAGGTTTTATATCAGAGTGACGTTCTCCTAGAGAGAGATCTTACTGAAGACTAGGAGTCTCTCGCTCCACAAACAAATATGCCTATATACATACTTACATTTAATTAGCGGTTGCACTAAGAAAGTGTTTAAGCATAATAGAGGTGCATATGAAAATATATATAAACATATACGTTTATATATAATAAACATATGGGTAGCCACTCTATCGAAGAAAAATATATTTCTATTTTCCTCTGTGAATATATCACAAAAGTTTCAGTAAGTTTCCCCATAAACATTTTTTTTTTCGTTCTACCTTGTTTTTGCTCGTTTTTTTTCCGTTGTCTTCTCTTTGTTAATTATTCTAATCTTATTATTATTAATCTGTGACGAACGTGTTCACCCCTACCCCGTCATTAATTTTAACGGATTACTATTTTTAACACGATTTTCTTTCTTCTTGACAGTTAGTTTGACTCATTTCGTTTTCCTTTTTTCACTTCCTCTTTTTAGTCTCACGAAACTATCATTGCTATAAAACACACAATACCTTCTTCTAGTCACTACAGGAAATCCCATGTGTACCTGTTATGGCTTAATTGCTGTAAGTTGTTATTTTGCCCACGGGCAGCATTTTAGCTTGTTTGTCAGACGCTGACCCGAGATGGACCAGCAGTACCGTTGGAAGGAGTCGAAACTGCCTTAGTTCATCTCAACGGGTGAAAACCTTGGAGTCCTGTGTCATTCGTTTGTGTTTTTTTACCATTGTTTCATATTTTCAACAAAAAAAAAAAAATATATTTTTAAAGGTTTCTTCTTGAAGAATTTTTTTTCGTCCTACCTTGTTTTCGTTCCTCTTATTTTTCGTCGTCTCGTCTTTGTTGATTATCCTAATTTTATATATGTAAATAAGACCGTTATTGCTCCAACCAGTCTACTAACCCTCAGCAAACACCCTAAACTGAACGCTAACTTATACCCATGACTCTTGCCAAACAAACAGTACACACCCTCCAAAGTAGTCAGATCATACGTGGACCAGCCATTCTCCCAAACTCTGCTTACGTAACCAGACCACAATAGCCACCTAATGGGGAAGACAGACGTTATTAGGCTATGTATAATTTATTAAGGTAGAGTTAGTCACTTGTTACGTTGGAGATTCTCTTGTGTATTACAGTACTGAATTTACTAGGTTTTAATAAATTCTTAATCCCTACTATATTGATTACTCGTTCTGGCGTTCATCTATACTAAGCCTGCATACATGCCTACAAGAGAATCACATTTTTTAAAGCACATCACAATGATACGTATCCACCAGATTACATCAACCAGTCGACCAGCGAAGATCTAAATAGATACTTTCAAAGGCTCGTCCAGCACCATATATGCGTAACAGCGTAACTCAACGCATTCATACACATGAATAAAACGGCTTCACGCTCTCTGAACCTGAATAAAAAAAAAGAGGAAAGAAAAAATCTGGTAACGCTGTTATAGCAACCTGATCTTGTACCGAATAGAAGGAAATAAATATCGATTCTTGTATAAGTAAGGAATTAGAGATTTACTAGGGATAAAGTAATATTCATTGCTGTGATCATACATATCTTGGTGACATAACTCAGAGAATTTCTAAGTATGAACAGAAGCCTTGCCATACGATTAAGTCAAAGAACATTATCTCCCTTTCCCAATTTTTGTTTAAGCTGGAATTTCCCAAACATTATTTGAACTGCCACCTCTTTTTAGGGAATATATATCATCAGCACCCCCGCCTCAATGTAATGTTGATCAATATATATAAATTGAATATTAAATTTTAATGTATTAACAAAAATCTTAAAGCATTTATTAAATAAATTAATAAACATTGTTGTCTCTGATCGAGACGAAGCGAATGTGTATTTGAATTCATATAAACATGAGAAAATTCATCGCTAGAACAGCCGTTAAAACAGCTAAATTCTGTTAAAGGCAACGATAGGCAAAGATAACCCAGAGGACCGAGACCAGTGGCCCATGGTCGACAGAAAGACAATCCAAAAGGCAGGTGACAAACAGATGAAATATAGAAAAGATTGAGAGGGGAGGAGGACAAGGAGAAGTGTGTTGGAGCACAGAAGTAACTGGAATAAGAAAATAAAGAAATAATTTGTATAACAAAAGGCAGTAGTTTTACAAGCAACTATTAATTCCTATTTAGGTGGCAAATTGGTAGTCTTTAGGGCATCGGATAGACTGCTTTTCATTTCATATTTTAAGTGTCGATAACTAAACTACCAGACCAGCACTGAGATTGATTCTACCACCTTCTGGAAGAAATAGGTTATGTTAATACCTGGAGAGGGATGAGCGCCGCGATGTCACCTCTATGACTTCATTAGAAATTAAGGGATCACTGATAGTGACTGAGGTTATGGTATTACCTGGAGAGGGATGAACACCACCAGGTTTAAAATATTCGTGATGTCACCTCTATGATTCCATTAGAAATGAAAGGGTCACTGACACTGACTAATTTGAATAGCATTTTCCTTTACTTTATCACACCTCTTTCCCTTGTCGTACACCCCTTACCACACCAGCCTTCAAGTACCCTCATTGAGACATTCAACACCCCTAAAGGGAGCAATAGCAGCGTCCACCTTAGGAATTACTAGTTTAACATTTGTTAAAGCATTTATTGAATAACAAAAGGTGGCAGAAAGATTCTCTATGCTAAATCAAAGAAGCTTAGTTCTAAAGGGGTTGAATGAATTTGATTAACTCAAACTATTATATTCTGGTACCTATTAAAGTATTTTCAAATTGTGAGTGACTTATCAACTCAGACAAATAGTCTTTAATGTAATTCTTAGGCAGTAGAAGTAGCATGATACAATGCGTGAAAAGGACATCTTTGAATTACAGGTTCAAGTCATCCGACGGGCTTCCATATAGTCTACACCCACCTACTTCCACTCAGAATGATTGGGTTGATACGGAGCTATAGTAAGAGGCACAGGCTATTATACCATAACGGGCTATCGAACCTGGGTCCTAAGATTTGCGACGAAAACTTCTTAACCACTTCGCCCCCGTTTGTGCGCGCAGCTCCCTAACACTCTCTTTCTTTTTTCCCTCACTTACACACACACACACACACACACACACATACATATATATATATATATATATATATATATATACACACGTACATGCGTTTAGAAACGTGCATATATTATAAATGTATGGTGCCTGTGTGTGTGTTTATATATTTATGCTTGTTTATATGCACGTAGGCGTGTGTATATATATATATATTCATGTGTGTATGTGTATGTGTGACTGTTAATGTTTATATAAAGCTATAAACACAACACAACAACACAGGAGCCAAGCTAAACAAACACATATATAAAACCAGATACCAGACGGTAGGTAATTCGTCCATCTTGTAATTTCTAAAACATGTTCGAAACTTTTTTAAAAAATGGCCCAACCCAATAAAATATAAGAATATAATTCAAATAAAATTCAAATAAAATCCAAATAAAATTCTGAGGTAAAAAATAAATAAAATAAAACAAAGAAGGAAGGAAGGAATAAGAGAAAGAAAGAAGGAAAATTAAAATAACAATAACCTTTCTCGACATTTTTTTATATTTGGTAAAGACGAGGAAACACCCTGGAATGTGATAAATGAACGAGGGGGAGACTGAGTAGAAACAGCAAGATAGGTAGATAAAGAGATAAAGTGTGAGGGAGAGAGAGAGAGAGAAAGATAAGAGAAGGGGAGAGGAGTAGATGGTGAAGCATAAAGACAGAAGGATATGTTAATGATTGAATAATACACACAAACACACACACAATTGTATGTATGTATGTATGTATGTATGTATGTATGTATGTATGTATGTATGCATGCATGTATCCGTGCATGCATGTATGCATGCATGCATACATACATGCTTACATGCATGCATGTATGCATGTATGCATGTATGTATGTATGCATGTATGTGTTATCTCTTTCTCTTAATTTCGAGTATTTTCTTTTGACCGGCCACCTTCCTGGTGGCAAGGTTGTAAAAGAAAAGAAATTGTCATCCCTTGAATAGCAAGA
>OZ024741.1:38324304-38334304 GCA_964016885.1 Eledone cirrhosa
GGTGTATCTTGGATACTGGATCTGTAAACTCCTCATCAAATGACCGCAGATGTCCATCTTCTCCGGGGTGTTTCCACAGTGGGCAGGTGATCTTTACTAAAGAGCACGTTTTCAATGTGTGGTCCGAAACAACAATATCAGGCCGGTTGTGCTTTGATTTGGTAGCAGTTTTCATTTTCAGGTTCCACTAGTATTCCTTAGTGCCATATATTCCAACATATTTGTTTTTAATTTTGTTTTCCTTAGTGCGCTCCAGATGGTTCTAGCTATCACATCGTGTCTCAGAAAGAGGTAGTAACGCGGCGAAATTATTTCACAGTTGGCAATTATGTGGCTAACATCTTTGATTTTTATTTTACATAGCCTACGTATATTGTCGACTGATGGCCCTCTTCTTTTGTATAGTAGATATTTTGAAGGGATTTCCTGTTCCTGTATTGCATAGAGATATCCTTCAATGAGGGGTGTTATAAACTTGCCGGAACTCCATGTCAACAGACATTATTGATAATGGATTGGGTGTGGATTGGCAGTATCGGTAGAGAGTCGGACGCCATGCTTTCCAGCATAGTTACGTCCTCCCTTTACAGTCTGAGTTCAAATCCCGCCGCGGTTAACTTTGCCTTTCATCCTTACGGGGTCGATAAAATAAAGTACCAGTAATGTACTGGGTAATTAATGGCCTTGTGCCAAAAGTAGAAACAATTATTGATAATGGATTGGCAGTATCGGTAGAGGGTCGGACGCTATGCTTTCCAGCAGAGTTACGGCCCTTGCCATTCTGAGTTCAAATCCCATAGAGGTTAACTTTGCCTTTCATCCTTACGGGGTCGATAAAATAAAGTACCAGTAATACACTGGCGAATTGCTGGCCTTGTGCCAAACGTAGAAACAATTATTCATAAATATAGTAGACTAGCTGGCCCGTCCGGTTGGATACGGATAGGTATACCGGCATTTTATCTTTTCAGGAATCCCCCCTCCACTCCAGTGCAAAGATACCGCACGCCCTCTCATGTCTGCGATGTTGGGGTGGGGGGCTTGGTAGGGGTTAACGAGCTCTGATGTTGGGTTTGAATAGTTTTTAGGATTCCCCAGTTCAGCAGCCAGTACGTTAAAAAAATTGATAGTTACAACAATAAAGGCTGAACAGAGAACACATTTTTTAACAAACAATACTTTGTACAACCATAATGGAAATTCAAAGTAACTGAAAATATTTAAATTACATTGTTAGAGCCTCAGAGTATACAATATTTTTGTTCAGCCCTCCGGAGCAAATATGAAGAGATTGTTTGGCGAGCTCACCCTAGAGCATCCTACATACAATTGCCATGGGAGAATCACTGATCTCGTAGCTCGTCTCGCGGAGAAGCTCTGTAGACGTTGACCTCTGGACATTCCTGTCAGGAACAGGTAAGCTGTAGTGACTTAGAGGCCTACCACTAATCTCCAGGACACTGTTTTCAAGATAAATGAGCGCGTCCTTGAAAACGACATCGTATGTTACGTTCGGATTGTGTCTGCGTGTGCAGTGGAGGATGTTCTCATCTAGACTTTCGCGGTGGTTATTCCACCGTGCGAGAGGGTCGGCGAGATCACAGTTGTGCAGCATAATAGCTAAAAGTTTTCGCAGGTGAGAAGGGACTTTTGCAGTTGCTGCTTCTTGCAGGGTGAGGTGCCAATGGCTGTCATCGTATAACATACCACGCATCTAGCAAGCCAAATAGTAAGTGGAACATTGATGGCCATTGATGGTTCTCAGATCTTTTTTTTTGTTTTTGTGTATGCAAAAATATCTCTACACGAATATATATATTAAAATAACAGATTAAAGTTTAAGCAAAGGCTTAACCCTGAACAGAATCTTCTGAAACTAAAAAAATCCGTCTGTGAACACAGAAATAAATATTTCGAAAAACTTTATTTAATGTAGACAGCCAGACATACAGAGACATAATATAAGGGCGCTACGTTATATCTATGTATCTATCTAAAAAGACAAACTAAGAAAAAGAGGGGAGTGTTGTGCGACGATAAGAAAAAGTGAGCACTGTCGTATAACCAGAAGTGTTGACATTTGAAATTTTAAAGAAGTGAATATTTAAATTTCTTTAATCTTTAACAAAATTCAGTAGACAAAAATACCCTCAACTTTTTACTTGGAAAAAGTTACATCTATGGTGCAAATTTGGTGCTGTTTGCTCCAACTTTTTGGCGGAAAGTTTGTTACATACAGACGGCCGTCGGGCTTTATAGTATATATGTATTTCTATATAGCAATGTGAACTGCGACTCAAGGATTAATGATATATTTTGTATATATTTGTGTCGCCAGAGAAGTCAGCAATGATCAAGGAAGAAATGTCCGTACAATGGTGCATCTATATAACCACAACAATGGCATATTATATGATAAACAACACACCCTTATAATTAAACCGTTAACAAAATATCTGTATGTTTTAAACGAGAAAGAGAACGACAATTAGAACGAGAATTTATTTACTTTCAGGCCCAAAATAATTATTTCTACTTTTGGCACAGGGCCAGAAATTATCCCAGTGCATTACTGGTACTTTATTTTATCGACCCCGTAAGGATGAAAGGCAAAGTTAACCTCGGCGGGATTTGAACTCAGACTACAAAGGGCCGAAACTCTTTGCTGCAAAGCATGGCGTCCGGCCCTCTACCGATACTGCCAATCCGTGTGTGGAATAAGCGGGAGTTTGGAAAAGCGCTAATTGTTCTAGGTCGTATTCGTTGATTAAAAACAAAAAAAATTAGTCATTTAGCTTACATATTGAGACCCCAAACCATCCTATTTATTTTATAACGTATGGGATTTCTTGTAATATACTTACATTTTTTGTCATGTATAATGTTTTTTAATGTAAAGGAAATTAATTATCGGAGGTATGTTACCACTTAAAATAAAATTTCGCTGGATATAGATCAGCAAAATTTAATGAGTGGGGGTTGGAATTAGAACTAGAGGAGAGAGTGAATCGGAAAAATTAATAAATGTGGGGGGGGGGGGGATCATTAGAGAGCCGAGAGTACGCGAAGTTTGAGTCTTAGATACTTTTATACATTATACCAGTTATGAGAAAATTCTTCGTATCATGCTTATTGTGGAATTAAATTAAGCTCCAGCATATATTAGCATGAGTCTTCATGTACCGGAATATCATCAGAGCCACGTACCCCCTGATTATTACTGGAATTCTGTAAGAATCCACCTTCTACAATTTTCGGTGGAAGCAGGAGGTGCCTGGCTCTGATGATCGCCAAACAGCATGAAACAGACTGTTAGCTTCTCTCCCTTCTTTAGCCGAAAAGAAGTAAGTGACATAGTCACTACTTTAAAACCGATAGCGTATGGTCTTCTAAATGTTTTTAATTAAACATACGGTATATTGCCAAATATACTATATATACATTCATGTATACATCGCTATTTCAGAGCACCAATCCTAATATATATATGTATGTATAAAGAACGTATGTTTAGAAAACGGCGAGTGGTATTTGAAAATTGAATTGGAAGATTTCGCCGTAATTTTCACTAGATAAACTTGTCGAATAATAACGGGGCGTATATATCCACTGAACGGGAAAAGAGAGGCATCTTTTCCCGTTCAATGGCTTTATACGCCCCGTTATTATTAGACTCTTTTATTTAGTCAAAGCTACGGCGAAATCTTTTAATTCAACTGTCAGATATATATATATATATATATATATATATATATATATATATATATATATATATATATATATATATATATATATATACATATATATATATATATATATATATATATACATATATATATATATATATATATATATATATATACATATATATATATATATATATATATATATATGTATATATATATATAAATATATATATATATATATATATGTATATATATATATATATACATATATATATATATATATATATATATATATATATATATATGTATATATATATATATATATATACATATATATATATATATATATATATACATATATATATATATGTATATATACATATATATATATGTATATATATATATATATATATATATATATATATGTATATATATATGTATATATATATATATATATATATATATGTATATATATATATATATATATATATATATATGTATATATATATATATATATATATATATATATATATATGTATGTATATATATATATATATATATATATATATATATATATATATATATGTATATATATATATATATATACATATATATATATATATATATATATATATACATATATATATATATACATATATATATATATATATACATATATATATATATATATATATACATATATATATATATATATATATATACATATATATATATATATATATATATATATATATATACATATACATATATATATATATATATATATACATATATATATATATATATATATATATATATACATATATATATACATATATATATATATATACATATATATATATATATATATATGTATATATATATATATATATATATAAACAATTAAGTTAAAAATGTACATCTACATATGCATACTGAAATACTAGTGTGTATATGAATACACACACGTATATATATGTAGGTGTACCAAGTCTTTCACTGGTCGCTTTACAGTGAGCGGCCCAGCTATTCTGTATGTAAACACACAGACAAACCAGTTTTTAGAGTCACATTGGTTTTTCGGGGGAACACCTTCCCCCTATTCTCCAGAAAGCCAGACAAGGAATATTGAACTAGTTTCGTTGTTGTTACAACTCATCAGCAATATTTACCTATCTACCGGCCTTTCTGGAGAATTGTAAAAGCACATATCGTTATATGCTTTTTCTATGAAAATTAGTAGTGGGCAGACTAATTTGCATAGAGTGTGAGTACGCACCGGTTCAGCGGAGACGATAAAAACAAATAACGAAACGAAATTAAATTTCGTTTCGTTTGTAACTCACTTTTGTATGATTGACGCTTAAACAATTAAGTTAAAAATGTACATCTACATATGCATACTGAAATACTAGTGTGTATATGAATACACACACGTATACATATGTAGGTGTACCAAGTCTTTCACTGGTCGCTTTACAGTGAGCGGCCCAGCTATTCTGTATGTAAACACACAGACAAACCGGTTTTTAGAGTCACACTGGTTTTTCGGGGGAACACCTTCCCCCTATTCTCCAGAAAGCCAGACAAGGAATATTGAACTAGTTTCGTTGTTGTTACAACTCATCAGCAATATTTACATTTTTTACATAGATGTACATTTTTAACTTAATTGTTTAAGCGTCAGTCATACAAAAGTGAGTTACAAACGAAACGAAATTTAATTGAAATGTTTTGACCAGTATTGGCCCAGGCCATGTCTAACTTAATAGCACCACCTGGCGAAGTCTTTCAATTCAGGATTTGGGCACCATGGCCCATTCGAGAAGAGAATTACTGTTTGCGGAGACATATCCGGGTGTGGGTGGTTTGTCCGGGATTACTTGGAGGAATTTGTCCAAAGACTTCTTGAATTTTGTGTGGTCAGTTTCTGTTTTGACGTGTCCTGGTGTGATGTTGAAGAGAGCAGGGCCGATTGAGGTGAAATAATTGTGCCGTATTGTTGTTATGAGTTGCGATTTAGATTTTTGAATGGGACGGATAGCACGGGGCCCAAGCCTTGGGTGTATCTTGAAGGCGATGCCAACATCATTTGGGCAGTGATGATGGAACATTTTCCACATCATGCAGATAATATAACGCTCACGGCGACGTTGGAGTGAGTAAAGTTTCAGGTTTTCCAATCGACCCCAGTAGTCAAGGTCTGACATGCCATCTATCTTTTTCGTGATTGCCCTTTGAGGAGCTTCAAGTTTCATGATACTTTGTTTCGTGTGGGGAGACCACAGTGGACAACAGTATTCAAGGTGTGGTCGGGCGAAAGTAGAGAAGAGAAGGATAATGGTGCGGGAATCTCTCGACTGGAAGGTTCTGAGGATCCAGGAACACATTCTGCGGGCCATGTCAACTTTGCTACTTATATGCGTGGTCCAGCTTATGTTGCTGTCCACGGTTACTTCCAAGTCTCTGATGTTGTTAGATGCCACGAGAGTTTCCCCGGAGGGAAGGGAGTACGGGAGTTTCAGAGCATCCTCTTTTCCAAAGTGGATCAGTTCGAATTTGTCTTCGTTCAGTAACATGTTGTTCTTTTCTGCCCATTGGGTAACAGCCAGTAGGTCTGACTGAAGGCTTATCCGGTCATCCACGCCATTGATGACCTTTTGGAGCTTGGAATCATCAGCGAAAATTTTAATGTTGCTGTGTTTGATGATGTCAGTGATGTCATTAATATAGATGATGAAGAGAAGTGGGCCCAACACAGTGCCTTGTGGGACTCCACTACTGACTTTGGCTGGGCTTGATTTGACTCCCTCAACTACAACATGTTGGGTTCTGTTTGACAGGAAGCTCTTGATCCACTGCAGCAGCTTTCCAGTGACACCAATATTGGACAGCTTTCTCAGTAGAATGTTATGATCAACCCTGTCAAAGGCCTTGCTGAAATCAAGGTAGATAACATCAGTGTTGGAACCCTCTCCCAAGGCTCTCAAAATGTCATCAAAGTGATGCAGTAGTTGCGTCAGGCAATCCCTTCCATTACGGAATCCATGCTGGTTGGAGTTCAGCATATTGTTACTCTCAAGGAAGTGGGTCATTCGCGATCTCACCACTCGCTCAAATACCTTAATGATATGAGAGGTGAGTGAGATTGGACGGTAATTCACGGCAAGGGATTTGTTTCCCTTTTTGAAAACTGGGACAACAGACTGGGATAGAAGGTTTTCTGGCACATATCCAGCATCCAGTGAGTTCCGCCACAGATTCGCAAGAGGAGAAGCAAGTTGGTGTTGACACGCCTTCAAGACACAAGCAGGGAACCTATCGGGACCTACTGCTGAATTATGCTTGATTTCCTTTATTGCCGCCAAGACATCAGGGGCGCCAAACGTTATGTCCGATAAGGTGTAATGGGGAGCAACATCGCCGATACAGCCCAGATCGGCCATATCAGGATTGCTGAAAACAGAGCAGTATTGTTTCTGCAGTATCTCACCCATGGTTTTAGCATTGTCTTGAAGAGTGCCATTTTCATCAATTAGAGGGCCAACAGTAGAGCCAGTGATTTTGTGTTTTTTTGCAAATGAAAAGAACACTTTGGGATTGAGTTTGATCTTCTCAATGGCCCAGGCCTCTTCAGCTCTTCTCTGATTGTTGATGAGGGACATTATGTTGTTTTGGAGGTTATGTTTTTTAATCTCTAGTGATGAAATGGCAGTCAAGTTGATGTGTTGCTGCTGACAGTATTTCAGCTTGTTGATTTTTTTGTTCGTTCTCTTAATTTTTCTGATGAGCGTTTTTCTATTTCTAGGGATTCTGCTCTTAGATTTGTTTATAGTTCTTAATGGGGTGTGTTTAGCACATATGTTTGTAACAGTGTCCACAAATGTCTGCCAGGACTTTTTGATGTTAGTGGGTGTATGAGTGTGCGTGAAGGACCAGTCGACATGTGCAAGATCATGACTGATCGCTTCCCAGTTTGCATTGTGGAAATCCATAGCGTCAAACGGATGGACAGGAGAGATGACATTGGGTTTGTATATTGGACGGTGGAATCTCAGATCACAGAGAACCATGTCATGATCAGAGAGTAGAGTTTTCTCCACTGCAATATTGTGGATATTGTCAGTGTGATTGCTGAAAATTAAGTCTAGGACGTTTTTGTGGCACCTCGTTGGTTCGAGCACTAGTTGGGATAGGAAGAAATCATCCATGAAGTCAAGAAGCGATTCCACAGCTTCCCTGTCAGAGGTTGAGGCAGAAGAACCTGGTGGCAGGGTGTTTGTGGACCAGTCAACTCCGGGGAGGTTGAAGTCCCCCATCATTAAGATGTTGTCAGGGTGACACTCTTGGATGAAACACTTTATGCTGTTGAGGCATTCCTTGAAGCATGGTACAGGCGTTTGGGGTGGCCTATAGAGCCCAACTACTAATAGGTTGTTGGTTTGACTGAATACAGTGACTGCCTCACAGTATCCATTAGTGAATATGTTCATAGCCTCTGTTGAGAAAGAATTATGGACATAAATGGCAGTTCCGCCCTTTCTTCTGCCAGCGCGATCAGCACGGATGGCTTTGAAATTTTTCACTTTCACCTCGGCTTCCAAGTGGAGGTTACTGAGATGGGTTTCAGTGAGGACGAAGAAAGGGATGTGGTTTGGATGGACATCAATCCAGTCCTCCAGGAATTTGATCTTCCATTTTTGAGTATTGGTGGAAGGGCTGATGCCTTGGGCGTTAAGCAAAAATGTAGAGGCGAGAGTGGATGGTTTTAATTGTTTTGGTGTGTTGTTAATTTGTTTGTTTGTTAATGGCAGCAATGGGAGTTTGTGCAGTGGGGTGATAGTGGAGGGTGGTGCTGGGTGATAGCTCGAATGTTTTTTTCCAGTTCTTTTGCCAGATTAATTATGGCTAAAAAAGAGGAAGAAGTTTCCTGTTTAGAAGACTGTTGGTGACTGTGGTAGTGGTTATTTTTATGTAGGTTATGGTTTTTGTTTTTGCTTTTATTTTTAATTTTATTTTCATTTATCCGACGGGTCCCCGGGAGATGGGTAAAGGGACAATCCCGGTCTAAACACAATCTGTCTCGCAGGGAAAAACGGCAGATTTGTGGATTCCTTGTTTGAGTTATTGGTGGTTGTGTTGGTGTTAAATTAGAGTATGTATTATGGTGGTGGCTGTTTGTGGGGATAGATCGTTTTGTCCTAGGTAAATGGGTGAATTTGCAGCCACTATCCGTACATATTCTATAGCGTAGAGAGTAGCGGCAAATGATGGGGTTTCGAGTGGGTGGGTATGTGGGTGTGGGTGTTGTGAGAGGTGTAGATGATGGTTTGGGTAGGATTTGACGACCTTTGTGGACTGTGGGAGGGAGAGTGCTTGTTCTGGTATTAGAAGGTAAATTCCTTGACATAGCAGTAGACAAAAATGTTGTAGTAGTAGTAGTAGTAGTAGGCAGAGATGTTGGCAGTGGTGATGATTGGACTGCTGGGCCAGAGAAAGGATGTGGCGTTTCATGCTGTGAGACAGAGGCTACTGGGGGGTCAATAGTTTCATTTAGTAGATCGACCATTGTTGATGAATCAAGGAGTGGTTCACACTGTTGTTGTCGTTGTTGTTGTTGTTGTTGCTGTTGTTGATGTTGTTGTTGTAGCTGTTGTTGATGTTGTTGTTGTAGCTGTTGTTGTTGTTGCTGTTGTAGCTGCTGTTGTTGTTGTTGCTGCTGCTGGACAGCATTCGAAGAGAAAACACACCGTAGTTTATCCAAATGTTTATTGATTAATTTAAAAGCAATTTCGATTTGCTTTAATTTATTTTGAATCTGTTGTTCAGATCGAGTTTTCAAAAATTGAACTGTACGTTTAGCAATGTCGTTCAGAGATGAAGCATGTATGTCTTCAGTTTGGGAAAGGCAATGCCATGTGTTTATTAGAATGTCGATTTCATTATCAGACCAGTTCTGTTTGGATTTTTGCTGGTTAGCCATTCTAGTTTTGAGTGTGTGTGTGTTTTAGTTAAGTATTTCAATATATATATATTTTTTTTTAAATTTATTTTTGATTTATTTTTGTTTTTTGTTTTTCTTGTGTGTGAGTGAGAAGCGTATATATATAAATATGAGTATATATATATATATATATGTATATTCTGGTTATTTGAAATTAATTAAGTTAATGAAAAGACGAAAGTATATAATAATAATTTGTAGTTAAAGGAAAATGTACTCACAAGTTCGTGTGTGTGTGTTTTAGTTAAGTATTTCAATATATATATATTTTTTTTTTAAATTTATTTTTGATTTTTGATTTATTTTTGTT
>OZ024741.1:38379010-38381510 GCA_964016885.1 Eledone cirrhosa
TATATATATATATATACATGTATATATATATATATATACATGTATATATATATATATATATATATATATGTATATATATATATATATATATATATATATATATATATATATATATATATATATATATAGGTATATATGTATATATATATATATATATATATATATATATATATATATATATATATATATTATATATATATATATATATATATATATATATATATATATATAGGGTATATATGTATATATATATATATATATATATATATATGTGTATACATATATATATATGGTATATATATATATATATGGTCAGTCTGCTTCTAAGAAATGTAACGTATAAATAACATTTTCTTCTTACCTCCCACCCTTCGGTTCATTCATCCATATATCTATAATCGCCCAGAATCAAAATCTTATTTATAATTGTTTTTCTATAATTCTGTCTCACTGTTCTAAAAATCTTCTCCAGGTTGTTCTAAATAATCTTCTCGCTAACCATTTTGGCCGAACTTTTTTTCCAGGATTCATAGAAATGGCTTCTCTCTCTCTCTCGACCCTCTAAAATCGCTTTCATCCCCACTCTCTCTCTATCATATACGTCGCTCTGTCACTCCCTCTCACTCCCTACGCACCAAATATAAATAAGCCTGTTACGGGGGGACAAAACTCAGAATTTGTCAACTCTTATTGATGGTCAGTCTGCTTCTAAGAAAATGTAACGTATAAATAACATTTTCTTCTTACCTTCCTCACCCTTCTGTTCATTCATCCATATAACTATAAATGCCCAGAATCAAAATCTTATTAATAATTGTTTTTCTATAATTCTGTCTCACTGTTCTAAAAATCTTCTCCACGTTGTTCTAAATCTCTCTATCATATACGTCGCTCTCTCACCAAATATAAATAAGCCTGCTCCTCGCTAACTACCCCATACCCCCCCCCCCCGCCCCCAATCACCACCTTATTATTTGGACCAATCACAAGTCAACGGCCTATGCTATCACCTCTGGTTGCTTTCCGATATGATGGATGGACTAAGGAATTTCTGGAGAGCCTGAAGAATCTGGACACCCGAAGACAATGCCAAAGATAACAACATATTCACCTCATGCTGCCGGACGAAAGGGCAAGGCCCCCTCCTCTTTGTTGAGGCCGCGGATGGCCAACATAACCCCAGCCCCATTCCACCTCACCCCTCCCTGCGCCCCACCCACTAAACGCAATCCAAAACTTCCACCGGGTGGAGAGAGCCACGGCGGCTCAGAACCAAAAGGCTTTGGGGTGCGTCTGGGCACGCAAAACCCACATCACTCGAGGCAGAAAGTAGGCTACAGTAGACGTACTTTTCTCCAGCCCCCCAGGAAGCAAAGTCTCACTCTTTGGAAACCCTAAAGAGTGAGGAGATAGTCTTGGTGCCCTCCTACTGCGGGCAGAAAATTGTGAGGGTCAAAGTGACCCAGGTCCCACCCGACGTGCCCATAACTTGGCTGGCCGCGTCTGTCCTTGCTGGAATCGAGAACAAGACGACCATGTTGCAAGTAGAAAAAATTGGGAGAGAGAACTGGTCAGGTATAGGCATGCAAATGCTTATACAAACTGACCAGGAATGTATCGACGCTATCCCCGATATCATAGACATCGAGGAAGGACTCCAACTCCCTATAAGTGTAGAAGGAAGACGGCCAAAATGTTATCTCTGTGGGTCGAAGGGTCACCTCAGGGCCTTTTTCCCGCAGAAGACAGCGAAGAAGAGGGTCCCTCTCTTCCAATACTTGGTCCGCTGCTACCAAGAGCAGTGCAGGAAACAAACGCAGAAGCCCCTTCCAAGGCCACGGACAACTAAAGCAGCATCATCAGTGGCGGCAACTCCAATAGCTACATTTGAAGTAGCTACACCAGAAACAAAATTGCCGAAGAGGGCTCCACTACCACCACCAACAGCCGTGGAGCACATACCCCTCCCAGACGCCACGGAATCCGACATGGAGTTTGAGGCGGGAGTGAAGTGGCAAACGGTCTGCCACAAAAAAAGAAAAATGAAAAAAACCCTTAGATTCACCCTCCAAAAGCGAAGGTATACAAAGAGGGGTAAAGGCAGCAAGGAAACTTGCAGCAACACCACCACCATCACCACCACAAGCACCACTGACAACAACAACCACACCACCACCAGCATCACCAAAAACACCAACAACGCAAACAAAACAAGACACACACACCAAACAGCAACAAGAAGAAAACAGCAACAAAATCACCCTATCCCCACAAAAAGTACACAGACATAAACATGGCAAAAAAAGAACTCATAAAATATATAAAGCAGCACACAGACATCAGAAAAAACTACTACACCCCACCAACACCAAGAACTCTCCCGACAAACATAAGCATCATTGAAATCTCAATAGAACATTACAAATCTTTAAAACAAAAATTCCCCAACGCAGTTGGAGACTTCAGAGGGTCGGTTACCAAGAGGATATACACTGACATC
>OZ024741.1:38389010-38391510 GCA_964016885.1 Eledone cirrhosa
AGATCGATCTGTGATTAAGCCTTTTAATTCATTACTTTGAGCAATGATCGGTAGGTTTGCTTTGGCAGTGTTGAAGATATTCTGGTGACATGGGTTGTGTGTCATTATAAATGGTATGACCAGTTCTTGGTTTCTTCTTCTTTGGGTTGTTCTAAGTTGTTGTATAGGTATTTTTATAGCCCGCTGTATGCCATTTTCTATAAGTAGAGATGGGTATTTTTGTTTGAGCAAAAATTCTCTTAGTTCTGTTAGGCGTTTGTACCTGGTATTCGTATCTTCTACAATGGTACAAATTCTTCTGGCTAGGCAGTATGGGATGTTGCGTTTTGTATGAGGTGGATGGCACGACTTAAAATTCAGATATTGATGGGTGTCTGTGTGTTTATAATATATATCCGTGGTAATGGTGGTGTCGTTTTTGATTATCATTATATCTAGGAATGGTAATTTGGTCCTACTCATCTCTTTTGTGAATTGGAGAGATGGGTGTAGGTTATTCAGGAGGATATTGAACTCATCCAGAGTATCTAGAGATTCTGTCCAGATGATGAAACAGTCGTCAAGGTATCTCTTCCAAGATTTTTCAATGTACTTTCTAAAGTCAGTACTATATTTTTCCTCTATTTCTTGGTAGAGTTGTTGTTCTAAGTATCCCATTACAGAGTTCGCGTAAACGGGAGCAAACTTCGTTCCCATCGCTGTGCCTCTAATTTGGATGTAATTCTTTCCATTGAAGAAGAAAGTGTTGTTTTCCAGAATAAGTTTAACTGCGTCTAATATAAATGGCGCTGTGAATCTAATGGGAATCACTTCTCTATGTTTTTCCACCCAGTATTTAACCGCCTTTATTCCTAAATCATGTGTAATGTTGGTGTAAAGGCTTACCACATCAAAACTGAGTAGAAGTGAATTCGTTTCCGTGGTTTTGGGAAGATGGGACAGGAAGTCGATATCATCCCGGATGAAACTGGGTATGTGAATACATAGTGGTTTCAAAATAATGTCAACAAAATTGCTTAGACGGTGAGTGGGGCATGTTGGACCAGCTATAATAGGTCTAAGTTTTAAGTCTTTTGGGTGTAATAATTTAATGTACTCACTGTTTTGTTCTCTTACTGCCAGTTGTATTTCTTTTGACTTGTGAACTTTCGGTAGGCCATACAGGTTGCTGGGTTTCGGCTCAAAATTGGTGATGTAGTCTCTTTCCTTATCAGTAAATGAGTTGTGGTATTTTGAAGCCAGGTTGTTGATCTTCTTCATGATGTTGTGGTCTATATTTGACGGTATTTCATGATAGAATGTTGTGTCTTTCAGTTGTTCCTCAACCAAATCCTTGTAGTATTCAGTATCCATTATAACAACTGCACCCCCTTTATCTGCTTGTTTAATTATTATTGTTTTATCATTTTGTATACGTTTAAGTGCAGACATTTCTGATTTGTTAATGTTTGGCCTAACATTAGTATTATGTCTAAGAGGAAATTTAGACAGGATGTCAATGTATTGGTCGAGATAGATATTTCTTCCTTTTGGCGGAGTGAAATTTGATTTATTCTTTACTAGTGATTCATCACTCTCATTATTTTATCAGCGAAGAATTCTACAAGACGTAATTTTCGACAGAATTCTTGGGTATCCTCCTTCAGTTCTTGGTGGTTGACTGTTGGAGTCGGTGTGAATTTCAGTCCTTTTGACAGAATTTGCATTTCATCATTGTCAAGATCTCTTTTAGATAAATTAATTATTTTAGGATCTACGTGTACAGCTGTTTTGGGTATGTTTCCTCCTGGAGTTTTTCTTTTTTCGGTTTTTGTTGTCCTGACGTTAAAAAATGAATTTTTCTCTGTTCAGGATTTATATTCCTGTTGGTGTTCGCTTGATGAACTTTTGGTCGTGATATTATATTTGGTTTCGTTATGTATTTTGTCCTATTTTTGGTATTCTGTATATTATTTTTCTTCCTGTTAGCATTATTTTTAACAATCTGGAAAATGACCTAGGTTTGCTTTCAGGTTTAGATCGTTTTTTCGTCCAGTTTCTTGTGGGCAATCTCTGTTGAGATCTTGAGAATGATCTCCTGGTTTTACTACTTCTCATGGTCTGGTCAAAGGAATACCTATCGTGTTTGTGCTTTTTGTTCATGTTGTGTGCGATAGGGTGTTTTTGTAGAAAAAGCGAAGAGTTATTACCGTAGTTCTTCTTTGATTCAAGGTAAGGTGAGTGTTTGTGTTGGCACGTGTTCTGGCGTATGTTGTGTTGATGAGATTGTCCACTTTTAATGCTTTTTCTCAGGGTTCCAGAGTCTTTACCGTAATTTGCAGCATATTCATCGAGAAATAATTGTTTCTGCTGCCATACCTTTCTTGATTTGTTTTCTTCTTTTGAGATATCTCCGATCCATAGTTCTCGTAGTTTTTCAGCTATAATACCAGTCGTTAGCTTTGAAATTTCAACTTCAATTTGGTCATCAATAGCTTCATATTTGGCTTTGTAGCGGGAT
>OZ024741.1:38399010-38409010 GCA_964016885.1 Eledone cirrhosa
AAGACTCTCTCATTGGAATTTACACAACATCAACTAGGTAGATATGTCTGCATGTCTGCATGCATGTGTAGGTATGGATGTTATTGTATGTGTGGATGTGTATGTTTTGAGTTGTATGTGTGCATGTGTATACGCTTTGTATCTGTACATGTGTATATGCAGTTATTAGATGCAAAATATTTGGAATGTTTTATATATTTTTACTTTTCTATTACTGGATTGTACTTGTAATTTCCTAACTAGTTGTATTCTTTCTCTTTCTGTGAAGCACAGCTTCTCAAGATTTGTATTGAAGCAGTTACTAACATACCCCAGTGCACCTATAATCATAAGCATAAACCTGAAGGTATAATCAGCTTTTAATGTGTTTATTATCGGGGCTATCTTTTCTACGGATTGCATTGTACAGTGTTTTGGCCACTACATCATTCCTCATAGGTAGATAGTACCGCGATGACATCTTTGGACAGCTGCTTCGATGTTAATTCTGCAGTCTGCACTTGTTATCAGATCCAGGTGTTTTGCCAGCATCCCTATCTCTTTTGTGAACAGGTATTTCGTGTTGATTTCCTGTTCTTGGATTGCAAAAGCGTATCCTTCAAAGTGGGAGCCAATATAGCGGTTGTTGGTCCAAGATAGACTACTTTCTTTATCTATATTACTCTCACTCTGGAATTTCCTGGCAACATATCCATGCATGATTTTTTGCTGATAAGCATGCAGTTTTTCATCCATGGATTCACTGCGATACTGCTGAGCGACTTCCCTGGATGTCGGATTTTGATTATCACACAGGGAATATCTTTCGAGGAGTTCCTTCCCAACTCTCATGATCTTATTTGTTTCATGCAGATAGACTTGCTCGAGAGACGGGCTCCTACGCTTCGAGGTTTGTAGATGTCGGAGGGATATGATGCGACATTCAAATGCTGTCTGGACTGATGTTTATGTATGTATGTATGTATGTATGTATGTATGTATGTATGTATGTATGTATGTATTTATGTATACATACAGTTTGTCGCTTTTTCTTATTTCCGAGTTTTTATTTTTAACCGGCCACTTTCTTAGAGGCAAGGTTGCAAAGAAAAAGGGATTTCCTGCCATCCCATGTTCAACCGTTCATCCTTTGAATCATGAGAATTTTCTAGAGATTTGTAAGTTTCAGATATCGTGGCCATATATGAATTAAAGAGTTTCTTTCTTTAAGAATCCAAGTTCGGTCATACTTTAATCTAGATGGCTTGGTATATATCCCGTCGCTCCAATAAGTGTGAACATGAAAGTGTATTTTGGATACTGGATTTGCTAACTTTTCATCAATGACATACAGATATTCCCATACTCTTATATGTTTCTAACTACATTGATATCGAGCAACTGATTTCTACGACAGATCATGTTTTAATCTTTGGTTCCAAACAACGATATCAGGCTCATTGTGTTTTCATGGTGCTTTTTATTTCAAGGCTCCATTTGTTGCTATTTCCGTCTTACGTTGTCAATTCCCGAGTGTTCTGGTTACCACATCATACCCCATCGGAAAGTATTAACGAGAAGACATTTTTAGCGCAGTTGGTAACAATATGGCTAATATCTTCGGTCTATGTCTTGCATAGCCAGCATTTATTGTCAGCTGATGGCTTTTCTTTTTTCTGCAGTGGGCACTTTGTGGGGATTTCTTGTTCCAGGATTGCATGGAGATATCCTTCAAGGTAGGATGTTATGTTATGAATACCTTGTCGGAATACCTTGTCAGACTCTATGATCTGTAATTTTCGTCCTAAGAACCCATGTACAACATTTTCAGTGAAATGGTCTATGCAGAAAATGCTCATGCAGAAAATGCTCATGCAGAAAACCAGAAACATGCCTTCTTAACAAACATTGTAACACACCAGCGGTGGTATATGAAGCAAAACGACTAATATGATCCTGGACATATGTAAGCATGGGCGAGAGGCGTTTCCTTAACCAGGAAACGACCTTTAGGCAGCCATTCAAGAGATCTGCCACGAAACTCACAAACATCGTATAGAATCTCAAATATACGTATTTCTTCATTAAATGGAGGACCCACGAAAAATCGGAACCCTACATAAAGGGATCGTGGAATTGTTATTTATGCACAGATGAAATCATCCAATACGAGATGCTTGAACACCCGTTTTGTTATCTTCGCTGCCCACATGAAATGGAAATCAATTTGAAGGACTGATCGAAACCGGACTGTGGTTATTAAACATTCCTTCTCACGGACGGTTAACTTCCTTACTAGATTACCATAGCATTCCTATGCCATGTCTCTTATTCTATGAACTTAAGTAAACCTCTTTTATTAATTTTAATTGAGTTATCTCCTATACTTTATATATAACTATTAACTAGCCCCTAACTTTCAGGGCACCTAATTACCTCCTCTCCCCCTAGAACTTTTATATGAAATAAGACATTCCGGAAGTCAATCCATCATGATATGGTAGACCGGTACGACAACGACACGTGCGTATTTGTATTATGCAATTGTTGTAGTGAATTGATTTAATTGTATATCATAACTTATCCTACGGACTGAGTGCTCTCTAAACTTTGGATAAGTTGTAACTCAGTACTACTTGTTCCAGAACCAGGCATGAGGGCCATGTAAGGTACTCTCCTGGTGATGATGACACGAATTAAACATCCATTGGTAGGAGCGCCCATTGGCCCCGTAAGGCAATCTCCTAGTGGTGAATGGCACGAATAAAATATTCATTAGTTTGAAGAACCTGTTAGTCCAGTAAGACAACCTTCCAGTGACGGTGTCACAAATAAAAATACCTTTTTCCAATTTGTCCTAAGCCAGCGCGAGAAAGTGGGCTGATGAAAAGTACAGAAAATGTGACAAGAAATTCCGAAACCAGAGAGGACCATCTCCGGACCCTTACCACACAACCAGGAAGGCGCATCAGCAGATCTGAAGAGATGTGACAGTGAAGATCAGGGGATCATGCTAGCATACTCGGACTGGTATGATACAAACAAACAGAGAGGAATTAAAAAACACAAAGTGAATCAAACCTTATAACTAATATAGTAACTATAATTAGCATATACAAATAATCTAGATTTTAGTTTCAACTAATATTAAATATAATTGTTTCTACTTTTGGCACAAGGCCAGCAATTATACCAGTGTATTACTGGTACTATATGTTATCGACCCCGTAAGGATGAAAGGCAAAGTTAACCTCGGTGGGATATGAACTCAGAATGGCAAGAGCCGTAACTCTATGCGTCAAAGCATGGCGTCCGACCCTCTACCGATACTGCCAATCCAGATTCCTACTATAGACACAGGATCAGCAATTTGAGGGAGGGGAACGTCGATTAAATCAACCCAGTGCATTACTAGTGCTTTATTTTATCGACCTCCTAAGGATGAAAAAAAAAAGCTAATCTCGGTAAGGTGTTGAACTCAGAACATAAAGGGCCATAACTCTATGCTAGAAAGCATGGTATCTGACGCTATGGTCTCTAGTTTTGGGACAAGACCAGCACATTCTGAGAGCATGGGAATGCATGTTATGTCGACCCCAGTACTTGGCAGGGGAAGCTCAGAAGGTGAAGTTGACATCAGTGAAATTTAAACTCAGAACAAAAATCCTGTACAAATGTTTCAATTTTGCCAGACGCACTAACGATTTTGCCAATCTATAATAATGATGTTGATAGTTTTAAAGCTACTACTACTACTGCTACTACTACTACTACTACTACTACTACTACTACTACTACTACTACTACTAATAATAATAATAATAATAATGATTTCATTTATTGGCCACAAGGGCCGACATATAGGGGACAATACAAAAGAATGGGACAGTGGGGTTTTACAGAAAAATCGAGTAAAAAATATGAATAACAATAACAAAGTAACAATAAAATTACAAGAAAAAATTCCCCAATAGGGGGGATGACCACCCAGGGTTCGCTCAGGTACCCCACCAATCCTGAACGACCCGACGCTTCGAGAGCACCCTGGATGGGCACCCCTCTCCTCCTCAAATTTACCTACCTACAGTCGCATGACCAGAGTAGGCCCACTCACACGGGCCATTCTCTCCACATTCACCCACCTTTCAGCAAATGTACTGGGAAGCAGCACTTCTCTCTCCACACTTACCTTCCTTTCGAAGTGAAACTTGAAAAATTTGATGAGGGATTGGCCGAAGAGAAAAGTGTCTGTCTTCAGTCCTTTCAACCTCGTCCACCATACAACCTCTTTCGCTACTGCCACCAGACAGAGGGAAATTGCCTGCCCTTCCAGGCCAAAAGAAGGCGGCGGGTCGATCTTCACGGCCAATACGCGGATCCGTTCTACACGCGACAACAGCTGTTCAACATAACTCCACAAGTCAGTAATGCACGGACACTGGACGAGTGCGTGCAGGACGGTTTCGTCGCTCTGCGCGCATCTCGGGCAGGTCCGTCTGACAGCAATTCCGTGCCTGTAGAGTTTATCTCAAACCGGCAGTGCCCCCCGTTAGCAAATTGTCCATCGTCCCCGGCTCAAAAGTCCTCCGGTACAGATTGGTCAGTTCGACTTCGTCGAGGCCCAAAGCTTCTCCGAGTGCGTCATTGCACTTGCCCACCACTAATCCTCTATAGAACTCGAGAGTGGAAGTTCCACTGACCGCATTGCCCGCCTGGTCGAGGGCAGTGAGTGCCTGGCAACATTCCAGATGCCAGTCACCCAGTCTCGGTCTCGTCTTGACCTAGGACTGCAGCTCAGTCAAAGAAACGAGCTGCGGAAAGGCCCGTCTGACAAACGGCGACCACACCTGTTCACCGTTTAGGCAGAATATCTGGAGATGCCGCAGCCTCAGCGCGTGGCTGCGCATCATTAGCCACGGCATGCCCAGCCCTCCACGTAGAGGGTGCTGGCAGCAGATGGACCGCCTTACCAGCGGAACTTGACCCCTCCACAAGAATTTGAAGAGGAGCCGCTCCAAGATGGCGAGGCGCGAACGGGGGCAAGGGACGACGGTCAGACGGTAGTAGATGACGGACGCGATGTACGCGTTAGCCACCTCCCGACCTCTCAGTGATAGCTTCATCCCAGCCCATTTCCGGGTGAGACTGGCTACCCTGCCCGTCACCTCGTCCCAATTCTTTTCCACCTGGAGGTATGGTCCGAACCAAACCCCGAGCAACTTTACCGGTCCGTCCGCCCAGCGCCTAACGTCGCTGTTGGACGACATGGACTTGCCTCTCCAGGTGCCGAGTTGCAAGCCCACCGACTTTTCCGGGTTAAGTTTTGCTCCCGTCAACTTTTCATATTCTTCCAATAAGTTGCCCGCCACCTCGATTTCTGAGGTGTCCGACACCATCACGGTGATGTCGTCCGCAGAAGCCGACACAGCCTTTCCGCGTCTCGGTTCGAGCGGGATGCCCTGCAACAGCTCCAGCTTCCGCAGTAAAGACTCGAGAGTCAATACGTACAGAAGAGACGAGAGAGGGCACCCTTGACGGACCGATCGGGAGACCTGAAACGGTTCCGAGAGGTGGCCATTAATTTTGACCACCGAGCAGGTGCCGCTGTGCATTGCAGCGATCCAGCTTCTGAAGACGAACCGAAGCCAGCCGCCTTGAGGACAGCCTCCAGGTGCCGATGGTCGACCCTATCGAATGCTTTCGATTGATTTAAATTGATCAGAGCCCCACCGAAGCCAGCTTTACACCCTACCCTCTCTATGATGTATTGCATTAGGTGGAGGTTGTCTTGTATGGACCTGGTTGGGATTGCGCAAGTTTGCGCCTCTCCAACCAAATCCCCGACGACAAGCGCCAAGCTCTTCGCTAACACCCTGGCCAAAATCTTAAACTCTGTGCAGAGTTATGGGCCTGAAATTGTCTAATGTTTCCCTCTTGTTTTCGTCTTTCCTTATCAGCATCACTACGCCCCGGCTCACTGAACTGGAAATACTCCCGTTTTGCTGCCAGTTGCAGTAGAAGGCTTCGAGAAGATTGGAGACAAGTCTGGCTTATTTACGTAAAGCTCGTAGGGCAGACCATCCAAACCGGGTGACTTGCGCCTCATGCAGCCGACAAGGGCATCCTGAATCTCGGCTGAAGTAATTGGCCTTTCGCAGCGCCCAGCGTCAGCCGTCGAGAGTTGCGGCAAGCCATCGAGGTAGGGACTGAAGTCCGCCACCGTCTCTGACCCGCCACTTACCCCGAACAACCGAGCAAAATGTTGGCGAACGTCCTCACACATCCGCTTGGAATCGCTCAGTTTGTGTCCGTCTCGGTCCGTCAAAAACCGAATCGTGGTTTTATTACCACGCTGCGCCTCTGCCACGCGGGCCCATCGAACAGCTTTGGTTCCCTCGTTTCTCAGAGCACGCGCCTTAGCTCTGACAATGCAACTTTCGTGTTTCGCATTGAAGAAATGGTCTAATGCCATTCTCGCCGGTAGCACGTCAGTTGCAATGCCACTACCAATAACCTCGTCTAGCTCATCTACCAACTCCCCCTCCTTTCTATTTTTCTCTAACGCTACTTCTTTGCTAAACTCTATCGACATTACTCTAATCTCTCTTTTGAGAGCCCCCCCCCCACCATCTATTGTTGACGACTCCCCCTGTCAACTTTTTCTTAACTAAATTGTTGACCTGGTTCCTGTAAGCCTTACGTGCCGCAAAATGACATGTTTAGCTTCCAGTAACCAGGTCCTAACCTACGCGTCTTATCTAGGTCGACCATACAGATCACAAACTTGTGATCTGAATAGGCGACCGTTTTAAAACGTGGACAGCTTACACTATTTCTGTCTATTTTCCTAATGAATATCCTGTCTATATACGATCTAGATGACCCTATGCGGTTAGTCCAGGTCCACACTGGCGCATCAGGGAAATCTGGTCGGTACCTGTCAGACAGTTGGAACTGGCTGATCAGGTTCTTGAGGCTTTTGCACCCCACCCCGCTCCTATCGGATACTCCCACACAGTCCCAGCGTGCGTCTAAGATGTCGTTCTAGTCACCCCGCTAACAGTAAAGGGCGAGACGTACCCAGAAAGGCTTCCAGGCATCTAAAGAAGTCCGGCCGTCCTGCCCCAGTAGGGGCATAGACGGCCACCAGTCTAAAGGCACCACCTTCGTTATTGTTCACGTCCAGGACCACCAACTTCCCGTCCGGGTCCGGAAGATCGACCTTACCTCGAGATCCAGGCCTTTCCTAAACAGCACTGCCACCCCACCTCCCATTCCCGGCCGGCTAACAGATGCAAAGATCTGATAGTCGTCGAAAATGGGGGCTAGTGCGCGCGTGTCGGAAATCCTGGTCTCGCTGACGGCAATTACATGCATTTCTAGAGACCTGAGGTCGTTGAGTAGGTGACCCTGCTTCCAGGACGATCCCAGGCCTCGAACATTTAAACTTCGTACTCTTAATACGACCATGTTGGCAGGTTAAAAAGAGAGAGGAAAGGTTTACTTACCTTCCGGGCTCTTGTGAAGGTCAGGTGGTTCGACCTCCATAGTTGGTGGGGTTTCTTTTGGTAACCCCTTTAAAAGTTTTGAAGTAGGTTTTACGTTCGGGGTTCCCACGTCCCGAGGAAAGCCGTCTCGTATCTCTTCGTATAAATCGAGCGACATTCGCACCAGAAACAAATCTTCCGGCACGCGAAATGTGCTCGATTTAAAAATTTCCCTCTCTTTTTGTATATTTTCACTTCGTACTACGAGGGCCATCAGTTCCTTGTTGGCCCTCCTGACAAGCACGAAGTTTTGTCTGTTTTGTTGGTGTGATTTTATTTGTTTGCGTAGCTGTGGTGGTAATAGTTTTGGTGGTGTTGTTTCGGTTGTGTCTGTGTTTGTTGTGAGTGCGGTGTCTGTGGTTTCAGATGTTTGTGTGTGTATTTGTTCTTGCGTCTGTTTAGGTTGTTTGCGTTTGGGGGATTCTGGTGATGGTGATGGTGGTGTTGATGTTGGTGTTATTGGAGAGATGTTTGCGTGGGTGGTGTCTACATTTTTTATTGTGGATGATTTTGTGCTTTGTTGAGTTTTTATTCCTTTTTGTGATTCCTTTTTTTGTATTTTGGGGGATTTCCACAATCACACATCTCAGAAGCCACCACATGTCAAGTCCTGGTGGGATTCTGGGAATGCGGAGACGGGCCGTTCTTTTTCCCATGTGGGAGGGGTACATTATGACTTTGCTGGTTTTGCAAGGAGTCATAGCATGTTTCATAGCGAGGGCTTCTGACTTGAACGGCACTGAAATGATGACGTACTGTCTGCCCCTCGCTATGTATTCGGTGTCTTCTCTGATGCACCTCAGCGCGACTTCGACATCTGCTTGTGGGATTAAAGCTGTTCTTTTGGTTTGTGCTGAGATGCATCTGTAATGCACCGTTCTGCGCTCCACTGCCTCAATAGCTTCTACCGGGACAGTTAAGTTGGCCCAGGTTTGTTCTTGCTTGATGAGCTTCCATGCCTGTGCCAACTTTTCATCTTCGTTTGAGAGGTCCATGTTGAAGCATGGCCTCTATTTTGCTGCTGCCACAGCGAAAGTGTTCTTCTTGTTGTCGTTGGGGGTGTTGTTGTTGTTGTCGTTGTTCTTGTTGGTGTTGTTGTTATCACTGTCGCTGTTATCATTGTTGTCTTTGGTGTCACCGTTGTTCTCGGTCCAGTTGGTATTGTTGCTGTTGGTGTTGTCGCTATTTGTTTTCATGTTAGTGGTGTTGATATTGTTGTTGCATATACCATTTTTTCTGTTCTCTGTATTTTCGTTGTCGCTGTTACTGTCATTTCTTTTTAAATTAGAGTTTTCAGTGTTGTTATCATTGGTGTCTTTGTTTACATTGTTTGTGGTAGTGTCTGTTGTATCAATTTCTGTTAATTTCGCTGTAGCGCTCCTCTCAACTTCTACGTCGTTGTCGCATGACAGCAGACATATCGCTGGGGGGCGTGGCTCAGCATGTTTTTTTTTGTTTTTTTTTCTCGATAATTTTCTAAAATGTAAAAAAGTTCAAATATTTTGGCCAAAAGGCCCAAATATGATTCTTTCCCCTTCACAGGGCAAAATCCAAGGGCTTGTATGCCTTACACAACAACAAAAATTTCAATAAATCAGTTTTGACAGGTAAATAAGTGAACTTACGGGAGCGAGCAAAAAGACATCCGTTCGGACTCAATAATAATAATAATAATGGTTTCTTATATAGGCGCAAGGCCAGCAATTTGAAGGGGAAGGGAAAGTCGATTAAATCGACTCTAGTGCATTACTGGTACTTTATTTTATCGACCCTGTAAGGATGAAAGGCAAAGTTAACATTGGTAGGTTTTGAACACAGAATGTAAAGGTGCGTAACTCTATGTCGCGAAGCATGGTGTCCGACGTTCTACCTATACTGCCAATCCGCTGCCCTTAATGTTTCCTCATATAGGCGCAAGGTCAACCATTTTGGGGGAGGGAAAGTCAATTAAATCGAACCAGTACGTGACTGGTGCTTTATTTTATCGACCCCGTAAGGATGAAAGGCAAAGTTAACAATGGTGGGATTTGAACCCAGAACGTAAAGGTCTGTAACTCTATGCCACTAAGCATGTTATCCACAACTCTACCGATTCTGCCAATCCACAATAATAATTGTTTCTACTATTGGCACAAGGCCAGCAATTACCCAGTGCATTATTGGTACTTTATTTTATCGACCCCGTAAGGATGAAAAGCAAAGTTAACCTCGGCGGGATTTGAACTCAGAATGGAAAGGGACGTAACTCTATGCTAGAAAGCATGGCGTCAGACCCTCTACCGATACTGCATGATAATGATAATAATATCAGTAAGGAAAGGAAAACATTTAATTATGTGGTAAATGTAGATAAGTATGGATGTTAGATTCACACAGTGTAGATATTGGGTTGAGTTGGGGGGATTTAATAACATGGTATAGTGTTACTGACACACACATACACACATACACCGCATGAATATATTATGTATGTA
>OZ024741.1:38421510-38436510 GCA_964016885.1 Eledone cirrhosa
CGAGTATTGCTATCGCTTGATACTTAAGCATGAACAGCACAGACGTAGCTTTTTAGTCCTCCTAAGGACTTGCCTACCGCCAGCTATTCCATGAAACACAAAATATGTCATGTTTCAAGGAACACCTGTGCTTGAAGCTTTTTTTAAGTGGGGAAAGGCTTACATACATAAATGTACAATTCATTAATGGAACAGAAAATATGTAAAACATTCCAAAACTTCTGCTTGTAATAACTACATATACACTTATGTTTTGTATCTGTACAACTACATATATACTTATACAGATACAAAACATATACACATGCACACATATAACAGAAAACATCCATATCCACACATGCAATTACATCCATATTCGCGCATACATATCCGCATGCAGACATGCATATATATCTACCTAGTTGATGTTGTTTATATTTCAATGAGTCTTGTGTCTATCTTAGAAACCGACACTCTCTCTATTGGTAAACATTTATAAAATGATAAAACCATAAGAACATACATACATACTTACACACACACACAAACATACATACACACATACATATATGCACAAGTATAGAGATGATGTATATGTTGGGACTGATGACTCAAAGGAATACTGATGGAACCTAAAAATTAAAACCACTAGTAAATTAAAACAAAATCAACCTGATATTATTGTTTGGGACCACAGATTAAAAACATGATTTATTGTAGAAATCAGCTGTCTAATCGATGTCAATGTAGTAAGAAAAAATACTAGAGAAGGAGGATATCTACGGACCATTGGTGAAGAGTGTGTGGTCTCTGTAACCAGAATACACAATCATTTTCACATTATTATTGAATCCCCAGGATTGCCCCACCTTGCGGCACGTTGTGTCCTCGAGCATGACATTTTATTTCACGTTGCTCCTGTACTCTCAGGAGGAAAAATTAGTTGCGATGACTGTCGTGTTAAGTTGTATTGACTAGTTCCTTCACCTGGACAATGGTTGGTTGCGTGTTGAGGGGAGACAGATATGCTCCAGTAACTAATGCCGGTCTTTCACAAAACACCTGCTTGGGCTCATGTCCCGGAGAACTTTTCAGGTGCAAACCCATGACTGAATGTTAACAACCAATTCTCGAAGCACATCCGTGGCTCCCATTTTCAGATTTGGAAAGGATCTTCTCGGAAAATATTCCCCGACTGATGGGTGGTGGATGATATACGCACACAGAAGCTGAAAAACTATCGCAACATGCCATTAGAAGAAAAGCTGTATATATATTATGAGAAGGCTATGCATGGTTATATTGTTGGAAAGCGTCACAGTAATACTGACAAAGAGAACCAATGTAGTCGAATCTTGAACCAACAACCATAATGTTGGCTCTCATTTTAAAGGATATGCGATTGTAATCGAGAAACAAGAAATAAGACGAAATACATGATGTGCTAAAAGGATTGAGATGCAGGCAAAACACCAACCGACATACACTGTGGAATTAACATCGAAGGTGTTACCAATACTATAAGCCAAAGTTTGCCTCAAACCAGGAGGATCATCAGGCCGGTGATTATTCCGGTTTCGTAGCGTGAAGCGACTGAGAGTACAAGACCCCCACCCCCATGGAGAGGACGCCAGTTCATCGCAGAGTTAACCCTCCAGCTATTGCTGGTACTCATTTTCAGTTGAGTATATTAGAGCAAAGTGAAATGAAGTGTTTTGCTCAAGAACACAACACACAACTCATCCCAGGCAGGAATCAAACCCACAATATTATGATCGTAAGTCCAACAACCTTACCACTAGGTCACGTGCCCCCACAACTATAAGCAGCTGTCCAAAAATGTAAATGTCATATTAACCTTTCAGGCATGATGAATTGAGCAAAACATTGTGCAATACAATCCATAAAAAACCAGTCCTGATGTTAAAAAATATAAGATACGGGTATATAAATAGCATAATTATACGTTATAAGAACAAACCTTACTAGAATGTTCCTGTCAAGACCTCAGTAAAATGTATGAACAACAGTTGCTCGGGAGTGATCAACTATTTTACCACTCCAAGGCGATGGATTGCTGGAATTGTTAGAAGTATTTCTTCCAGGTATTTGTTTTCTGAGCTGAAATCCCACTGCAGCCAAATTGTGTTGTAGATATAATCTGTCGCTCGGTTTAAGACCACTACATGGACCTTAGCTGCATTTAGCGAAGTATATTTTGTTGCAAACATTCCGGGCAGGTTAGATTTGTAGAAACAACCTTCCCTCTACCCTAACATCAGTCTCAGAGGCTCTGAAAACGATCATGAGTAATTCGCTTACCTCTCCGGCTAAACTCTTTCCCTCTTCCCTCTGTTTCACTCTTCCCCCACTCTCTTATATATATATAGTAATAATAATAAATTTGAAGACTAAAATCCAAAGAGGGCTCGATAAGGATAAATTTATATCAAATATATAAGAACCGTAGAGCAAATATTTATTAAAATAACAGATTAAAGTTTAAGCAAAGAATCGCTGCTTTCACCCTTAGTTAGTTTCAGAAGATCCCGTTAAGGGTGAAAGCAGCGATTCTTTGCTTAAACTTTAATCTGTTATTTTAATAAATATATATCTATATATATATATATATACATATACATATGTGTGTGTGCGCGCGCACGCGCGTGTGTCTGTGTAATCTAAACTATAATAAAGTAAGAAGCGCTGGACTGCATACGGTTAATGATTTTTTATCCACTTAGTAAAATAAGTTGGATTACTTTGAATAAATAATTGTTTCTAAATTTGGCACAAGACCAGCAATTACCCAGTACATTACTGGTACTTTATTTTATCGACCCCGTAAGGATGAAAGGCAAAGTTAACCTCGGTGGGATTTGAACTCAGTCTGTAAAGGGACGTAACTATGCTAGAAAGCATGGCGTCCGACCCTCTACCGATACTGTCAATCCAACACCCTAAGGGTGGTTTTTCTGCTAGTTCCTGATGATGTGCAGGTATTTATGTATTGTGTATTGTGTGAATAATTGGTAATTAAACGTTTCTGGTTGATTTGTTGTTTACATATGCATTAAAGGTTATCGCCTGTATAAAAACGATCGTGGATATTGAAAATGGATTTAATTTGATAACCATGGTTCTCTTCATTTTCAATATTTATGCTTTGTTACCCAGCATTTCCTCAACAGCAAGAACATTAACCTTCGGAAGAGTACTTCGATTATTTTGAATTACTTATGTGACTTTAAGCGTGCATTGAGCTTTCCTCACCTGGCGAAAAGTAATAGTAGAATATTCCATTATAATCGACTACACATGCACACAAACACATGCATATATAGACAATTATATATATATATAGAGAGAGAGAGAGAGAGTGAGAGAGTGAGAGAGAGAGAGAGAAAGTGAAATTAGAAATAGCACGGAAAATATATTTAAGGGTCTGTCTTTCCTCTTTTTCCTTTCTTTGATTCGTCAAAGTGACATTATTGAAAAAATAAGAGACACAATTCTAAAATAAAAAAAAGACTTTTATAATGTATATAAAGTATTTAAAGTATAACCGGTTTCGATGTATCTTATCAAATGTTGAGTATTACACTTAAAAAGAACTAATGAGAATTAAAACTAAAAATTAAAGATTTAAAATTAAGAGGTAAGTTTTTTTTCCCATCGTCCTTGATGAGAAGGAGACTATATATATATATATATATATATATATATATATATATATATATATATGTGTGTGAATGAAGTAATTCCATCGGAAAAGTCCAGGAAAAAAGAGTGCTCTATGTAAGCAACAGAGCTTAATTATTATTATTATGTAATAAACAACATAAGGCAATTATTCCATTTACCAGTGGTTTCTTAAAAGCAAAAGGTTTTGCTTTCAATCCTCAGAATGAAAAATCCTGGTTTGTTAGAAACAAACCAGGATTTTTCATTCTGAGGATTGAAGGCAAAACCTTTTGCTTTTAAGAAACCACTGGTAAATGGAATAATTGCCTTATGTTGTTTATTACATAATAATAATAAATATATATATATATATATATATATATATATATATATATATAAACCGGTCTAGTGATTTTTAGGATACCAGATGTGTGTGTATATATATATACAAGTTTCGCTACATACCAATAGCAATCAAAGTATAACAATTAAGTTGAATAAATTTATATTAATAGTTTTACTTATTTATACGTTACCAAATCCTCTGTAGGCTGTAAATTTGATCAGCTCTTTCAGATGTGGTAAAAAATAATTTCTTAGGATTTGAAATGAAGAAGCTGGTGGTGCTATATACACTCTAGCGACACGAGATATTTAAAGAACCCAGTCAATGATGACAACGCCACCTTGTGTCTTTTAACAGAGGTGATAGGTGGTTCTTTTGCAACTCTGAGCTTCGCAATATCTCTGTTACAGCAGAAAATATGGACTAATCAATCACTGTGTAATCTGACCGCAGATTAGTGACTATGGCAACGTGTCATGACATTCTCTTACTTTCACTAAATTATTCGTTCACATCATTAGCATCACTCTCCCTTCTTTTCTCTCCCCTCTCTCCCTCCAACTCTTTCTTCCTCTCTCTTTCTCTCTCTTTTTTATTAACATTTGCCTTTACAACTTACAAAGTTTATTCCGTCCAGACTTTCATAAAATTCATCAACACACAAATATATATATTAGTTCACAATCTTTGCTTTATTCACCTTCTTATGATTATTCTTCCATTAAATTCGGAATTTCCATGATTCATCCGCAATTTGAGGAATAAATATTTCGAATTTAGACAATAGATTCTTTCGTTTTCTTTTTTTTTTACATTAGTCAAGCTTTTCATCAAATTTAGAAGAACAGTTATGACTGAAATGATACTTTGTCGAGGTCTTCTCTAACGTCCCACAAAGTATGTACCATAAATCGCCTACCACACATCAAGATTCCACATTATCCCACATTGAATCCCTTATAATTTCTATTCTACTCCCCCTCTCTCTCTTTCATGTTTATTCTGTCCAAACTATCTCCAAACATACATCATATAGTATACAAGGTATACTTATTTCAACTTGTTATAATGATACATTTGTCTATCACAAATGACTCGTAGTTTCATTACATTGCTGATTCAAAAACTTTGAACGTCATTTCAAATCTTAGATTGATGAATGAGTCAATTTTCACGCAAAAGTTGCATTTATTTTCTGTATTCATTTCTTGTCAATGACAAAATTGAAGGGTAATTGGTATAGAGTTAACGTATTAATGAGATTTTGTCGAGTATTTAGCAAGGGCTAATTAGGTGTTCTTGGGTATAATCCACTTTAACCAAATCAGCTTCATTTTTAATACGATCGGAACACACATACAGACCCACATACAGACCCACATACCTATACACACATTGCGAACTGTGCAGTGTAGCTGTCTGCAAAAATAATGTGTATGTATACATATACGTACCTATATATAACTTTGATACCTTTAATAGGTTTCGGCCAGTATTGGCCCTGGCCATGTCTAACTTAATAGCACCACCTCACGAAGTCTTTAAAATCAGGATTTGGACACCATGGCCCACTCAAGTAGAGAGTTATTGTTTACGGAGAAAAATCCGTGTGTAGGAGGTTTATCCGGAATTTCTTGAAGGAATTTGTCGAAAGACTTCTATAATATAGTATAATATTGTTTAAATGAGCACAAAGAGCACAAAGAGATTCAGAAATCAACGAATACTCGTTATTCAGCCACCGACTGTAGTTTACGTAACGTTACGATAGTTTACATGGGACCTGGTTTCGATGCATAAGGGTGGGACCTGAACTACAGCTGCATCAGTAGCTTGTAATGTTCTAACTACTATCAATAGATAAAAACAGGACGGATATACGAAATACGGGAGTATCGACAAAAGGACAAAATAAAATGTCAAGAAAAAGACGTACAGTAAGAATTTGTCTGTAACAAGTAGACGGTTGCTGTGGCAAACAAAATAATTAAAAAATAAAATAAAAATAATTGGAAAACAATGTGAACACACACACACACACACACACACACACACACACACACACACACACACACACACACACACACACACACACACACATATATGTATATATATTCACATTACTTTTTATGGGGAAAAAATGCTTGTGAAGTGTTCTTTTTAGATTACCTCATTGGAATCTACTCCTCTTTATATATATATATATATATATATAATGTAGGAGGTGAGTTTTATTGTAGCACAATAAAGCAATGCAAATATCGGATAAGTAGCACTCAACAGTTTATAGGACTGGAGTATAAATAATATAAGATCAAAAGATGGTTAAAAGAGTTCCATGTATTTTATTATGCGCATTTCAAAAACAAATATCATCATGGGATGATACTTGCGTTCTCATCAGATAAAATAGGAAGACATGATATGAAGTTTAAAAAACACTTGCGAGCAGTGAAGTGTTCAATCTACATATGAAAAATAAAATAAGATGGATATATGAGATTGGGGAAAAAGAAAGAAGGAAGGGAGAAGGAAAAGGTAAAGAAGAGGAAGAAAGAAAATAAAGTATGACGGGGGAGGAGTATAAGAAGGAAGGATGAGAGAGGAGGAGAAATGAGAGAGAGAGAGAGAGATAGCCTTTAATACTGAGAAACACTGTCTTACAAAGAGAAATTTAAAAAATCGTTGTAAGATAATACATAATTAAAAAAAAATTTGAAATTAAAAGTTAATGAGGTTTATGAATGGTGATGTTTATGATTAAAGAAAGAGGAATTAAGAATAGTATTTATTTAAGGTTTATATATTGAAGGGTTTAATAATATGTGCGAAAAGGAATTTATTAATATGTATTATTAAAATAAAAATATTAAGGAGATAAGGTGAATGAAGAAGAAATTAAATGAATTATGAACTTAGGGGTAGGGTCTAAGTTTGTTTCTATGTATTGTAATATGAAAAAGTAAATGATAGGTTTAATACGAGCACGAAGGAGAGAAGAAAGAAGAACAATTAAGGAAGAAAAAATATATAACGTCAAAAATATATGTTTACAAAATTTACTAATGGTAATATTAGTATATAATAAAAATATAGTTTGTATGGCCAAGAATAGAGGGAAAATACTATAGTGAGTAATAATATGAATTAAGAAGTAATTGAGAAGTAAAAGTTACTGATTAAAGATTAGAAATTAAAAAAGAAAAAAGGATAAAAGGAAAAAAGGATAAAAAAAAGAAGAAAAATAGGGGACCGCTAACGACATAGAATGAGTAAATTGTATACTATAATATACCGAAATAAGGTAGAAAGCTGGGTATATTTGTAAAAGATATAAAAGCGTTTGAGGAAAGAAGATTTTAAACTAATTAGGTAGTGAGATAGCTGTATACTTTATGGAAAGTTCTATGGGATTTATGCAAGCAGAGCGAAAATAAATCCGTACGTCTATTTATTATAGAATTAAAATTAGAGATAATGGTAAATTTCTCGGCTAGGCAGAGATTACATGTTCTGGATAGGGAAGAATTCCGGTAAGGAGAGGCGTTGTAAACCTTCCTCCAAGAAATGTTGTAGTTAATATTTTTTCTTTTAAGGACCATATGAGTTCTGAGAGTGCCGTGTTAGTTCTTTTAAGTTGGTATTTAAAAGACGAATTGTGATTATAAAATCTTGCTTTAAAGGAAGTGGGAGTGGAACCAAATTTTTATCAAGACATTGGTTATTAAGAGGACATTTAGTTCTAACAGGGCAATTACAATTACGATTAGAGAAATTACCAGAGTTATTAACAAGTGACCTAGTATTATTTATAGAAGGAATTGGATTGGAGAAGTTATTTACGATAGGTGCCAAAGTTTCCTGATTTAGATTGGTGTTATGAACGTTCGACAAAGTTACATTTGACGTCGTATTTAAATTTACTGAATCTAGCCTAGAGTTAGCATTGACGCCGGGTTTACTATTGCTATTATTATGACGCTCAGTGTTGGATGGATATAATTTATTATTTAATATTTTATTATTATGTTTAGAGATAATGTTAGACATGTTGGAAGTGGTGGAATAAGTGGTGGCCTTGTGCCTAAATCAGAAACCATTATTAATAATTAGGCTGCGGCAATGATGATGCACCGCATTAAAGGGATTTAGTCGAGCAGTTCTTAGTTTATTTATTTTGTTGTTTTTGTGTTCATGTCTAGTATTTATATTCTCAATGTCTTTTCGTAGGAACACAAACAGTAAACACAGCCACACGAATACGTACATACATACATATAACTCAGCACTGCTCCTTTGAAGGAGGTTGAGGAGACTAAAGATCTTGGTCTGCTGGTCGAATCGTCCTTCAAACCATCAAAGCATTGCATTCAAGCCGCAAACAAGGGAAGGGGCTCTCTTTTTCTTATTCGACGTTCCTTTACCAAACTCACTCCAGAAATGTTCAGGCCTCTCTATGTCGCCCTCGTGAGACCGCACCTAGAATATGGCATCCAAGCATCAAACCCATATCTCATCCGAGATATCCATGACATGGAGAGAGTTCAACGACTAGCGACTCGAATGGTACAGGGTCTTCATGAGATCCCTTACGAAAGCGGGCTGCAGAAGCTGAACCTCTTCTCCTTGGAGCGTCGACGGCTACGAGGCGATCTCATTTTGGCTTACAATCTCTTCAATGGCCATTACAATCTCCCTCAAGATCTCCTATTCACTCTGGCACTTGAAAGGGGTCTACGTGGACATGACAAAAAGCTGTTTCACCGCCGCTTTCGCCTAAATAGACGGAAAGCTGCTTTCTCGATCCGCATCTCTGGACCCTGGAATCGGCTTCCAGAAGAAGTAGTCAACGCGCCAACCACGCAGCAATTCAAGGCGAAATTGGACCGGTGTTGGACCACTGTGTTTCCGACTGTAAATTTTGCCCCTCTCTCCTCCTTACATGGCATCTGAAACATCTATGTTTTATTTTCTGCCAAATATATTGAATTGAATTGAAAAATACATACATACATATATCCATACATACATATATATATATATACATACATACGTACCAACGTACATATATACACACATATACATATATACATATATGATGGCTGCCCCTCGTTATCGAGTATGGCCATTGCATGATATACCATTATTAATAATTATTAATTAATTCTATCGAGCAATGCTTGTGCATGAAGATATTTTTTTAAATGAGGAAAGACTGTGCACTGAGCCAATCCCACTCTCTGAGCGACAGTAGCTATAACACGAAAAGAAGAAAATATCAACATCATCGGTAACTACTGAGGCGCAGGTTTTATATCGGAGTTATCCCAGTTTCTTGAGTTGCCTTCTAGAAAAATGCCCTGACAAAGGCTAGGAGTCCTTCACTCCGAAGTGGTTTAAGCGCGCGATCGGGTGTCCAGCCTGATTATTTCTATGTCCCCGCGTATGTACACACACATGCACCCATGTATATACACATATACATATACATACATATGTACATGTGTATATACATATTTACACACTTTTGGATGGCCGTTGACTCTTATGAGATCTTCCGCCCTTTGTCAGGTTTTGTTTTTTGTCCTGCAGGGTGTCCAAAATCACCCTCCTCACCAAGTAAACTTGGTGGGGTTGCCGGTTTAGTCGCCGACGACCCGACCATGCGACAGGTTGTACTGGGTTACATGTTACCAATAGCACTCAAGAGTGACCCGACATAAAATATATATACATATATACATACACATATACATACACATACACATATGCATATATACATACGTGCATACACACATATACACACACATATATATATATATATACATACGTAAACACACACACACACACATATATATTCAGGGATACATACATACATACAAACACTTATATACACATATATACATACGTACACACACACACACATATATACATGAATACATACATACATACACACACTTATATACACACATATACATATATATATACATACGTACACACACTCACATATACATATATACATACGTAGGCACACGCACATATATACATGGATACATATACACACTTATATACACACATATACATATATGCATACGTACACACACATATACATGAAAACATACATATATATACACACTTATATACACACATATACATATATATATATATACATACGTACACACACACATATACATACATATACATAATTACATGTTTATCGTCGTCTGTTTTTCGTGTACCATTACATACTGACATGGATTGGACAAGTTGTTTTGCGACAATGTTTTACAGTAAAATGCCCCTCCTGGCACTACCCCTTTCGTTACACCTTACGACATGCGAGGATCTGTGTTCCCATCTTAAAACCCATGATACCTGTGGCAAATTCATACATACATACATACATACATACATGGTGGCTGCCAACTCGTTTTCGAGTACGGCCACTACTTTATATCCATGTAGGAGAACCCCTACCGATGCGCTGAACGAGTGTGACTTTTTAGTCCAGCCAGCGACTTGACAACTCTGGTAAAAACACTACACTTGTGACAATTATTGACACATAGTGCTGGGCCCATGGTACCATGTGACGACAAGTGCAGAGAGATCTCCAGATATAAAGCAATGCCTGTGCCATGAAGCTTTTATAGTGAGCAAAGGCACTGCACAAAGTCAGTCCCACTCTCTTAACCAAGATGATATTTACCAAAAAGAAGAACAAGTCAACATACATACATACATACATACATACATACATACATACATACATACATACATACATACATACATACATACATACATACATGTATACACACATACATACAGAAGGCATGCACAGTAGTGGAAGTTAGCTGCCCAGCAGATGCCAATATAATATCAAAGATTAGCAAAAAAGAGAATATTTATGCAGAACTGATCAGAAATCTGCAGATACTCCACCCTGATTACACCTTCAGATTTATACCTGTGATTATTGGGGCACTGGGATATGTTAGTAACTGCCTCAATACAAATCTTGAGAAGCTAGGCTTCACAGGAACAGAAAGAACACAACCAGTTAGGAAATTACAAGTACAATCCATTAACGGAACAGTAAAAATATATGTAAAACATTCCAAAATTGTTGCATCTAATAACTGCATATACACATGTACAGATACACACATACAACTCAACACATCCACACATACAATAACATCCACACATGAATTCATGCATGCATGCATACATATCTACCTAGTTGATGTTGTGTAAATTCCAATTAGAGAGTCTTGTAACTATGTTAGAAACCGAATCTCTCTCTATTGGCAAACATTTGTGAAATTATAAAACCAGAAGAACATACATACATAATTACACACACACATACACATTCAAATCATTGGGTTGTAGTATAGGCTAATAATCTTATCAGTACACAAGTGAAACTCCGGAGTAACGAGACTCAACACTCAGCTATATAGAAAGAATATTTCTCTCTCTCTCTCTCTCTCTCTCTCTCTCTCTCTCTCTCTCTCTCTCTCTCTATATATATATATATATATATATATATATATATATATATATATATATATATATATATATATATATATATATATATATTATTCAGAATATTAATAAATGAAGACATTCACGTAATCAAAATATATGTTTTATTATATATATTTCGAAGGTACTGTGTTGTTTTTTCAGTACGTCCTCGTCAGATAAAATACATGAATTGATGTATGACATACCTTAACGGTCTTGATGGTTCAATTCCAGTATTGGCAGTACTGGAATTGAACCATCAAGACAGTTGAGGTATGTCATACATCAATTCGTGTATTTTATCTGACGAGGACGTACTTAAAAAAACAGCACAGTACCTTCGAAATATACTTAATAAAACATATATTTTGATTATCTGAACCTCTTCATTTATTTATATTTTGAATAATATTAATAACTCCAGAAAACTTACCTTTAGAGTGTTTTTAATCTATTGTAAAACTATACTCTTTGAGTAATCAATGAACCAAATTAATCTTTGGTTATATATATAAACCTTAAAAGCATGGCATGATGCGTTGTGTCCTTGAACAAGATACTTTATTTGACGTTGTTCCAGTTCACTCAGCTGTAAAAATCAGTTGCGATGTCATTGCCTTTTCCTTGGACTATATCGGTGGCATGAAGGGGGGGGGGGGGTATGTATGGGTGACTGCTTGTCTTCCACAAACAAACTTTGCTCGGACTTGTGCCTCGGAAAGGAAACATTCTAGGTGCAAATCACATTGTCACTCCTCACCGAATGGAGTCTTTACCCCTTGCAAGCTTTTCCCCCTATATATATATACATATATATATGTGTGTGTGTGTGTGTGTGTGTGTGTGTGTGTGTGTATGCAGTATATATGATTTTGATTTTAATTTTGATTTTAATTTCAAATCTTTAATTTTTAGTTTTTAACTCCTATTAATTCTTTTTAATTTTTATTTCAATACTCAACATATAATAAGATGAATTTTACCAATACATCGAAACCGGTAATACTTTATGTACTTTTTATACTTTATAAACATTTTTTTAAAAAGAATTGTCCCCCTCATTTTTTCAATAATGTCATCTTTTCAATAATGTCACTTTGACAAATCAAAGAAAGGATAAAAAAGAAAAACAGACTCTTAAATATATTTTCCGTGCTGTTTCCAACTTCACCTTTTCTATATATCCAGTGTTTTGTATAGAAGCTTACTTCCCTTTTCTAATATATATATATATACAACATGTTCAAACGATCAAATTTTAGTTTAGAATGATCTAAACTAAAATTTGATCGTTTTAACACTTTGTATCATGGCTCTGTAAAACACTTGAAAATTTGCATTGAGCCTTTTGTCATACCGGTAACCAGCTAGTACTTAGTACTAGCCTCCATATTTATAATTGTATTAAACATATATAAATATAAATATTCTTATTACTATATATATATATATATATATATATATATATATATATATATATATATATATATATAAATGGAAAAAATGAAACGAAATTTCATTTCTCACTCTTAGTACGGCTGTTACTTAAATATAAGTATGTATACGTACATACATATATGTGTACAGACGTACAGTAGTATGTATATATATATACATACATGCACACATATATATATGTACGTATGGGTTTACCGAACATTTATTATAATGCTCGGTTTGTTTGTAAACAAACAGCCCGAACTAAGCCGTACAGTATTTAGCAACCATCGTTGCCCTTTTGTTCACAACTGACATATATGTATGTACATATACATACTTATATTTAAGTAACAGCCGTACTAAGAGTGAGAAATCAAATTTCGTTTCATTTTTTCCATTTATTGTTTTCGGTGCGCCCAGCCGATTAACTCAGTCGATATGCAAATTAGGCTGCTCAGCCGTTAATATGCATAAGGAAAGTATATACTTTCAGACGTTCAATCATCTGGCAGGAAGGTATACGATGCTGACGATAGCTAATAAGCTTGAAACTAGTACATCGTTCCTTTGTCAGTGTTGAACAAAAGAGCAACGATGGTTGCTACACACTGTACGGCTTAATTCTGGCTGTTTGTTTACAAACACACTGAGCATTATAATAAATGTTCGGTAAGCCTATACGTACATATATATATATGTATGTATATATATACATGCTACTGTACGTCTGTATACGTATATGTATGTAGAGATACATACATACTTATATATATATATATATATATATATATATATATATATATATATATATATATATAAATGGGAACAGGTTCTTTTCACGACCTTTATACTAGTTACTCATGGTAGGAAGGGCAATGTCCATATCTATATTTACTGTATACATATATTGTATATATATATATATATATATATATATATATATATATATATATATATATATATATATATATATATATATACAATATATGTATACAGTAAATATATATATATATATATACAATATATGTATACAGTAAATATAGATACTCCTACCATGAGTAACTAGTATAAAGGTCGTGAAAAGAACCTGTTCCCATTTATATGAGACATGAAATGATTTGAACTCGTATGTAGGTCTTCTCATATGTCCTTGTTAGGAATGGGTACTTAATCTAAAAGTTATAAAACATTTTCGAAACATGGAACAAAATCGGCTGACGAGGTTCCTCTAAGTGTTTAGCTTCACCCTTCACTGACGGTCACAGTTCTTGAACATTGAACAGATGAAAAAAGAAAAGAGTAGAAGCAAATATCTACATGAAATTTGTGTCGAAAATGTTCTTAATATATTTACATTTTCTCTTCATATATTATATATCTACTGAAACTCTAGAACGAATCGATATTATGTAAAGTAGTGATATATATATATATATATATATATATATATATATATATATATATATATATATATATATATATATATATACATATATATATAAATATATGTATATATATATATATATATATATATATATATATATATATATATATATATATATATATACATATATATATATACATATATATATATATATATTTATATATATATATATATATATACATATATATATATACATATATATATATATATATGTATATATATATATATATATATATATATATATATATATGTATATATACATATTAATATATATATATATATTTATACATATATATATATATTTGTTTTGTAAGGTTTCTGACATGACCCTCCCCGTATATATATATATATATATATATATATATATATATACATATATATACATATTAAATACATGCCTATTTACAGATGTAGCATTTTAGTATTTTCTAACTTGTTCACATGTATGCATTGCAATGTGTTGATGAATCTACCTACGTGGCATCGATCAAAAGGAAGTTACGTACCATTAGAGGTATCGCTCTACTGCCTTCAGGAGGCCGTTTCACACAACACACAGTGAATAGAAGGC
>OZ024741.1:38444010-38456510 GCA_964016885.1 Eledone cirrhosa
TCCATAGCACAGCCATACACAAATCTACACATACATACAGTAGTATATATAATGACATCATAGCACAGACATACACACATCCTTACATCCATACAGTAGTATATATAATGACATCATAGCACAGCCATACACACATCCATACATCCATACAGTAGTATATATAATGACATCCATAGCACAGCCATACACACATCCATACATCCTTACAGTAGTATATAGAATGACATCCATAGCACAGTCATACACACATCCATACATCCATACAGTAGTATCTATATAATGAAATACATAGCACAGTCATACACACATCTATACATCCATACAGTAGTATCTATAATGACGTCCATAGCACAGTCATACACACATCTATACATACATACAGTAGTATATATAATGACATCCATAGCACTGCCCTACACACATCTATACATCCATACAGTAGTCTATATAATGACATCCATAGCACTGTCATACACACATCCATACATCCATACAGTAGTATATATAATGACATCCATACCACAGTCATACACACATCCATACATCCATACAGTAGTCTATATAATGACATCCATACCACAGCCATACACACATCTATACATCCATACAGTTGTATATATAATGACATCCATAGCACAGCCATACACACATCTATACATCCATACACTAGTATATAGAATGACATACATAGCACAGTCATACACACATATATACATCCATACAGTAGTATATATAATGACATCCATAGCACAGTCATACACACATCCATACATACATACAGTAGTATATATAATGCCATCCATAGCACAGTCATACACACATCCATCCATACATACAGTAGTATATATAATGACATCCATAGCACAGTCATACATACATCTATACATCCATACAGTAGTCTATATAATGACATCCATACCACAGCCATACACACATACATACATACATACATACAGTAGTATATAGAATGACATCCATAGCACAGTCATACACACATCCTTACATCCATACAGTAGTATATATAATGACATCCATACCACAGCCATACACACATCCATACATCCATACAGTAGTCTATATAATGACATACATAGCACAGTCATACACACATCTATACATCCATACAGTAGTATATATAATGACATCCATACCACAGACATACACACATCTATACATCCATACAGTAGTATATATAATGACATACATAGCACAGTCATACACACATCCATACATCCATGCACTAGTATATATAATGACGTCCATAGCACAGTCATACGCACATGCATACATCCATACAGTAGTATATATAATGACATCCATAGCACAGCCATACACACATCTATACATACATACAGTAGTATATATAATGACATCCATCGCACAGTCATACACACATCTATACATCCATACAGTAGTATATATAATGACATCCATACCACAGCCATACACACATCCATACATCCATACTGTAGTATATATAATGACATCCATAGCACAGTCATACACACGTTTATACATCCATACAGCAGTATATATAATGACATCAATAGAACAGCCATACACACATCTATACATCCATACAGTAGTATATATAATGACATCCATAGCACAGCCATACACACATCCATACATCCATAGACTAGTATATATAATGACATCCATACCACAGCCATACACACATCTATACATCCATAGAGTAGTATATATAATGACATCCATAGCACAGCCATACACACATCTATACATCCATACAGTAGTATATATAATGATATCCATAGCACAGCCATACACACATCCATACATCCATACACTAGTATATATAATGACATCCATACCACAGCCATACACACATCTATACATCCATACAGTAGTATATATAATTACATCCATCGCACAGCCATACACACATCTATACATCCATACAGTAGTATATATAATGACATCCATACCACAGTCATACACACATCAATACCTCCATACAGTAGTATATATAATGACATCCATAGCACAGTCATACACACATCCATACATCCATACAGTAGTATATATAATTACATCCATAGCACTGTTATACACACATCCATACATCCATACAGTAGTATATATAAAGACATCCATAGCACTGCCATACACACATCCACACATCCATACAGTAGTATATATAATGACATCCATAGCACTGTTATACACACATACATACATCCATACTGTAGTATATATAATGACATCCATAGCACAGTCATACACACATCCATACATACTGTAGTATATATAATGACATCCATAGCACAGTCATACACACATCCATACATCCATACAGTAGTATATATAATGACATCCATAGCACAGCCATACACACATCTATACATCCATACAGTAGTATATATAATGACATCCATAGCACAGCCATACCCACATCTATACATCCATACAGTAGTCTATATAATGACATCCATAGCACAGCCATACACACATCTATACATCCATACAGTAGTATATATAATGACATCCATAGCACAGTCATACACACATCCATACATACATACAGTAGTATATATAATGACATCCATACCACAGTCATACACACATCCATACATCCATACAGTAGTATATATAATGACATCCATAGCACAGTCATACACACATCCATACATCCATACTGTAGTATATATAATGACATCCATAGCACAGCCATACACACATCCATACATCCATATAGTAGTATATATAATGACATCCATAGCACAGCCATACACACATCCATATATCTATACATCCATATAGTAATATATATAATGACATCCATACCACAGCCATACACACATCAATACATACATACAGTAGTCTATATAATGACATCCATAGCACAGCCATACACACATCTATACATCCATACAGTAGTTTATATAATGACGTCCATAGCACAGCCATACACACATCCATACATCCATACAGTAGTCTATATAATGACATCCATAGCACAGACATACACTCATCCGTACGTCCATACTGTAGTATATATAATGACATCCATAGCACATCCATACACACATGCATACATCCATACAGTAGTATATATAATGACATCCATAGCACAGCCATACACACATCCATACATCCATACATCCATACACTATTAAATATAATGACATCCATAGCACAGCCATACACACATCCATACATCCATACAGTAGTATATATAATGACATCCGTACCACAGTCATACACACATCTATACATCGATACAGTAGTATATATAATGACATCCATAGCACAGCCATACACACATCCATACATACATACAGTAGTATATATAATGACATCCATAGCACAGCCATACACACATCCATACATCCATACAGTAGTATATATAATGACATCCATAGCACAGTCATACACACATCCATACATCCATAAAGTAGTATATATAATGACATCCATAGCACAGCCATACACACATCTTTACATCCATACAGTAGTCTATATAATGACATCCATAGCACAGACATACACACATCCATACATCCATACTGTAGTATATATAATGACATCCATAGCACATCCATACACACATCCATACATCCATACAGTAGTATATATAATGACATCCATAGCACAGTCATACACACATCCATACATCCATACAGTAGTATATATAATGACATCCATAGCACAGCCATACACACATCTTTAGATCCATACAGTAGTATATAGAATGACATCCATAGCACAGCCATACACACATCCATACATCAATACAGTAGTCTATATAATGACATCCATACCACAGCCATACACACATCTATACATCGATACAGTAGTATATATAATGACATCCATAGCACAGCCATACACACATACATACATACATACAGTAGTATATATAATGGCATCCATAGCACAGCCATACACACATCTATACATCCATACAGTAGTATATATAATGCCATACATAGCTCAGTCATACACACAGCTATACATCCATACAGTAGTATATATAATGACATCATAGCACAGCCATACACACATCCTTACATCCATACAGTAGTATATATAATGACATCCATAGCACAGCCATAAACACATCCATACATCCATACAGTAGTATATATAATGACATCCATACCACAGCCATACACACATCCATACATCCATACAGTAGTATATATAATGACATCCATACCACAGTCATACACACATCTATACATCCATACAGTAGTATATATAATGACATCCATAGCACAGTCATACACACATCCACACATCCATACACTAATGTATATAATGACGTCCATAGCACTGCCATACACACATCTATACATCCATACAGTAGTATATATAATGACATCCATAGCACAGCCATACACACATCTATATATCCATACAGTAGTATATATAATGACATCCATAGCACAGTCATACACACATCCACACATCCATACAGTAGTATATATAATGACATACATAGCACAGTCATACACACATCTATACATCCATATAGTAGTATATATAATGACATCCATACCACAGTCATACACAAATCTATACATACATACAGTAGTATATATAATGACATCCATAGCACAGTCATACACACATCCACACATCCATACACCCATCCATACATCCATAAAGTCGTATATATAATGACATCCATAGCACAGTCTTACACACATACATACATCCATACAGTAGTATATATAATGACATCCATACCACAGTCATACACACATCCATACATCCATACAGTAGTATATATAATGACATCCATACCACAGTTATACACACATCTATACATACATACAGTAGTATATATAATGAAATCCATACCACAGCCATACACACATCCATACATCCATACACTAGTATATATAATGACATCATAGCACAGCCATACACACATCTATACATCCATACTGTAGTATATATAATGACATCCATAGCACAGCCATACACACATCTATACATCCATACAGTAGTATATATAATGACATCCATACCACAGTCATACACACATCTATACATCCATACAGTAGTATATAGAATGACATCCATAGCACAGTCATACACACATCCACACATCCATACACTAGTGTATATAATGACGTCCATAGCACAGCCATACACACATCTATACATCTATACAGTAGTATATATAATGACATCCATAGCACAGTCATACACACATCCACACATCCATACAGTAGTATATATAATGACATACATAGCACAGCCATACACACATCCATACATCCATACAGTAGTATATATAATGACATCCATACCACAGTCATACGCACATCTATACATCCCTACAGTAGTATATATAATGACATCCATAGCACAGCCATACACACATCTATACATCCATACAGTAGTATATATAATGACATCCATAGCACAGCCATACACACATCTATACATCCATACAGTAGTATATATAATGATATCCATAGCACAGCCATACACACATCTATACATCCATACAGTAGTATATATAATGACATCCATAGCACAGTCATACACACATCTATACATCCATACAGTAGTATATATAATGACATCCATAGCAGAGCCATACACACATCCATACATACATACAGTAGTATATATAATGACATCCATACCACAGCCATACACTCGTCTATAGATCCATACAGTAGTATATATAATGACATCCATAGCACAGTCATACACACATCTATACATCCATACAATAGTATATATAATGCCATCCATACCACAGTCATACACACATCCATACATACATACAGTAGTATATATAATGACATCCATAGCACAGCCATACACACAGCTACACATCCATACAGTAGTATATATAATGACATCCATAGCACAGCCATACAAGCATCTATACATCCATACAGTAGTATATATAATGACATCCATAGTACAGCCATACACACATCTATACATCCATACTGTAGTATATATAATGACATCCATAGCACAGCCATACACACATCTATACATCCATACAGTAGTATATATAATGACATCCATAGCACAGCCATACACACATCCATACATCCATACAGTAGTATATATAATGACATCACATCACAATCATACACACATCTATACATCCATACACTAGTATATATAATGACATCCATAGCACAGTCATACACACATCCATACATCCATACTGTAGTATATATATAATGACATCCATACCACAGCCATACACCCATCCATACATCCAGAAAGTGGTATATATAATGACATCCATAGCACAGCCATACACACATCCATACATACATACAGAAGTATATAGAATGACATTCATAGCACAGTCATACACACATCTATACATCCATACAGTAGTATATATAATGACTCCCATAGCACAGCCATACACACATCTATACATCCATACTGTAGTATATATAATGACATCCATAGCACAGCCATACACACATCCGTACATCCATACAGTAGTATATATAATGACATCCATAGCACAGCCATAAACACATCTATACATCCATACAGTAGTATATATAATGACATCCATAGCACAGTCATACATACATACATACATACATCCATACTGTAGTATATATAATGACACCCATAGCACAGGCATACACACATCTATACATCCATACTGTAGTATATATAATGACTTCCATAACACAGCCATACACTCATCTATACATCCATACAGTAGTATATATAATGACATCCATAGCACAGTCATACACACATACATACATCCATACAGTAGTATATATAATGACATCCATACCACAGTCATACACACATCTATACATCCATACAGTAGTATATATAATGACACCCATAGCACAGCCATACACACATTTATACATCCATACAGTAGTCTATATAATGACATCCATAGTACAGCCATACACACATCCATACATCTATACAGTAGTATATATAATGACATCCATAGCACAGCCATACACACATTTATACATCCATACACTAGTATATATAATGACATCCATAGCACACTCATACACACATCTATACATCCATACAGTAGTAGATATAATGACATCCATAGCACAGCCATACACACATTTATACATCCATACACTAGTATATATAATGACATCCATAGCACAGTCATACACACATCTATACATCCATACAGTAGTATATATAATGACATCCATAGCACAGCCATACACACATCAATACCTCCATACAGTAGTATATATAACGACATCCATACCACAGTCATACACACATCTATACATCCATACAGTAGTATATATAATGACATCCATAGCACAGTCATACACACATCCATACATCCATACTGTAGTATATATAATGACATCCAAAGCACAGCCATACACATATCCATACATCCATACAGTAGTATATATAATGACATCCATAGCACAGTCATACACACATCTATACATCCATACAGTAGTATATATAATGACATCCATAGCACAGCCATACACACATCCATACATCCATACAGTAGTATATATAATGACATCCATAGCACAGTCATACACACATCTATACATCCATACAGTAGTATATATAATGACATCCATAGCACAGTCATACACACATCTATACATCCATACTGTAGTATATATAATGACATCCATAGAACAGTCATACACACATCTATACATCCATACTGTAGTATATATAATGACATCCATACCACAGTCATACACACATCTATACCTCCATACAGTAGTCTATATAATGACATCCATAGCACAGTCATACACACATCTATACATCCATACAGTAGTATATATAATGACATCCATACCACAGCCATACACACATCTATACATCCATACAGTAGTATATATAATGACATCCATAGCACAGCTATACACACATCTATACATCCATACAGTAGTCTATATAATGACATCCATACCACAGGCATACACACATCTATACATCCATACACTAGTATATATAATGACATCCATAGCACAGCCATACACACATCCATACATCCATACAGTAGTATATATAATGACATCCATAGCACAGTCATACACACATCCATACATCCATACTGTAGTATATATAATGACATCCAAAGCACAGCCATACACATATCCATACATCCATACAGTAGTCTATATAATGACATCCATAGCACAGTCATACACACATCTATACATCCATACAGTAGTATATATAATGACATCCATAGCACAGCCATACACACATCCATACATCCATACAGTAGTATATATAATGACATCCATAGCACTGCCATACACACATCCACACATATAGACAGAGACATTTACCATTTTGTCTAACTTCCCATGAAGTCTTCTTCTTACGTTTGAAAATAATTCTCTCTCCATTGATGAAAATATTAAAAAATAAAACCAAAAGAACATACATAATAATTGTTTCTACTTTTGGCACAAGGCCAGCAATTAAATCTTTTACGATTAAGGTAATTATCGTCCGGCGACATTTTAGTCGCTCTCTCGACATACAAGAGATGCCGGGTTCGATTCCCCGCAGGCATTTCTGTCCCTTTTCCGTCTCTATTAATGTACCTGATTGATTAAAGCTATTATTTATACTTTGGTTTGGCAGTATCGGTAGAGGGTCAGACGTCATGCTTTGCAAGCAAAGAGTTACAGCCGTTTATTTTCTGAGTTGAAATCCCACCGAGGTTAACTTTGCCTTTCATCCTTATGGGGTCGATAAAATAAAGTACCAGTAATGCACTGGGATAATTGCTGGCCTTGTGCCAAAAGTAGAAACAGTTATAGTTCTCTGCATTGAGGAGGCTAAATTTTCAAATATCCTCTTTCCTCGTGGCTTTCTGCTTCAGCAAATATAAGTATTGTAGTTAGATAATGATTTCTAGTATAGGTACAAGGCGGATTTGGAGGGTTGGGAAAGTCGATTAAATCGACCTCAATACGTTACTGGTGCTTTATTTTATCGACCCCGTAAGGATGAAATGCAAAGTTAACCTCGGTGGGATTTGAACTCATACCATAAAGGGCCCTAATTCTATGCTGCAAAGCATGGCGTCAGACCCTCTACCCATACTGCCAATACATAATAATGGCATTTTGGCTTTATTATACAGAAACTCCGTAACAGGATGGCTGCAGCTTGATAACGACTGTCTTCCTCATTTTGGTGACTGTTGCGGTCCGGCTACGTATACCGAGTTTGAGAAGATGGGTGGTCCGCGTTTGGTTAACCGAATTTGGAATTTGGAGAGTGAGTGAGATTTGGTTTGACAGGAGTCAGGGGTACAGTTTGGCCTTTAGTTTAGGGTGTTTGGTGAGTGTTAGTGGAGCAATGACGGTCTTATTTACGTATATATTTGTGTGTGTTGGACTTTCAGCGACGTGTGTTCCAGCTGTTCGACAACAGAGTAACCTGCAGGTGAGGTTAATGCGCATGGAATTGAGCATTTCATAGACACTTGTATCCTTAACATACTTCTCAGGGAGATTCGGCGAACACAGTGTATGACATGACTAACTCTGTGAATTAGAGGTACAACTAGTTTTTATCAACTGAGCTGGCAGGAACAAATTGGAATAAAGTGCTTAAGGACGTAACGCACCGCCGGAAATCAAACTCGCGACCGTACTGTCGTTTGTGAAAGACCTAATCAGACAGCCAGGCGCATTCACATTTATACATACATATACACATGCAAACATACGTGCATACATACATACATACATACATATATGCATACATACATGCAAAAATACAGGCACATATCCATACATACATACATACATATAAACAAACCTTTTACCAAAATGCTAAGTACTGCGTTCGTACTCGGGGAACATATGATTACGAAGCGAATCTTTTCAACCACTTGGGCATGCCTGCATCATTAAATATTTATATCTATATACTGTATATGTTTGTATGTATATATATATATATATGTATGCATCTCTCTATATATATGTATGTATGTGTATATATATATGTATGTGTGTATGTATATATATATATGTATGTATACATATATATATATATATATGTATACATATATATATATATATATATATATATATGTATGTATATATATATGTATGTATATATATATATATGTATGTATATATATATATATGTATACATACATATATATATATATACATACATGTATATATATATATATATATATATATATATATATATATATATATATATATATATATGTATGTATATATATATATATATATATATATATATATATATATATGTATACATACATATATATATATACATACATGTATATATATATATATATATATATATATATATATATATATATATATATATATAGAGAGAGAGAGAGAGAGAGAGAGAGAGATAGACTGCTTTGAGGTTTTACATATTGTTTCATATTTCATGCATTCGCAACTGACTCACAAACTGCACCCAATGTGTATATGACGGCTACTTCAAAGTAAGGCCGCAACCTTACATCAAAAAGGTATCTCAGTTAATATGCGTAGTCTAATGCTTGTGTTTCATTGATATGCACCTAAGTATCTTATAATATAACTCTATTCTGGTGCATTCACATACACATGCATTCACAAGTGTGCAAACAACAAAACAAATGTGCATACACACTATAACACCCTCACACATGTTCATATATCAATATCCATATAGATTACTTCACTTAATGTGTCTCGACTCTATTATATAGATGCTTTCCAGGAAGCAAATCAGAACGTTGAAAGCCTTCCACATTCGATGTATGCAGTGTATCTTTGGAATCTCTTGAAAAGACAAAAATATTCATACTGAAATCTTTAGGTGCGCTCAATCCATTAGCATTGAAGTACCAACTACGTTGGACTGGGTAAGTAATCGGTTTAGATGAATCCTGAATACCAAGAATAGCGTTTTAAGGTGAGTTACCTGCGGAATTTCCTCAACGTTGTAGTCCCAAGAAGCGTTGGAAAGACCAATTGAAGGGCACCTTAACTATCTGTGAAGGAGTCGCTGTGGACCGAAAAATGATATAGCTGTATATGATAGTATGCAATAGTTCGAACGTGAATGCCCTAAGCGAAGGCAGCCCGTCACCATTGACGAATTCAGTCACCTATAAGAATGTAGGTTTTTTATCTACTTCCGGCTTGTCCTGTATCTCTCTCTTAGAGGCGTGATCAAGATATCTGACGGAGTGCAGCAACGTCATCATCGAATCATCATAAATCGATTGACGGCCAATCACTATATCTTACTGATATATATATATATATATATATATATATATATATATATATATATATATACATATATATATATATATATATGATGTCACATAAAATTATATGTGTACTTGTTATAGCTTAATTGATATAAGTTAATATTTTGTCTTGTTTGTTAATCCACTGAACAGTGCTTTAGCTTGAGTCAGACGCTGTGACCCCAAGTGGACCAGCAGTACCGTTGGTAGGGTTCGAAACTGCCAAAGTCCATCTCAACGGCCGATGACCCCTGGAGTCCTCCGTATTTCGTTTGTATTATTATTTTTTAAAAATAATTTTAAAATAATATATATATATTTTTTAATTTTCCCTTTTGCCTTGTTTTCGTTTGTTGTCTTATCCTAACTTAGTTAATTTACCTAAGTTTATCATATATATATATATATATAGGGAGAATGAGATGTATATATATATATATATATATATATATATATATATATATAGGGAGAATGAGATGTGCATATATATATATATATATATATATATACATATATATACATATATATATATATAAACACACTAGCAAAAACATTGCCCCCGGGCAGATTTCTGCTTGTGTAAGTATACGTGTATTTCGTAATGTATTTATCAATGAATGTAAAAGGAAAACGACATTTTTGACATGAAAATGATACCAACTTGTGCTGACGTATTTTGTCTTGCTGTTTATATAATCTAATACAACATATAATTTCTACAAGATGGTGACCTCAAACGTAATTTATCAAAGATGTCATATGAACCAATATTGGTTTCTAATTTAGGCCAAAGTCCAATATTGTGGAGGAAGGGAGAGTAGATTACATCGACCTCAGTTCATTACTGGTACTTTATTTTGTCTACAAAGTAAGGCAAAGTTAACCCCGGCAGGCCATAAAGGGCCATAAACTCTATGCTGCAAATCATGTTGTCCAATGCTTTACCAATGCCACCAATCCACCGCCCTGTAGGCACCAATAATCAGTGGAGGTATGATTAAAATAGCCCAGCAAAGCACATTCGATGAGATTCGAAGCCATGCTAATTTTCGAATAAACAAGTATTGTTTTTTAAATTAACTTTCGGATATCCCATAATCTTTCAATTAAAAGAGCGCAGTGTAGTGAATCGCTTATAATTAAAAGGCAAATTTCTTTCGCGGCGGGATTACGATATGAACCTGCAACGACTTGTTTGACTTTGCAGTTTATTTATTTATTTCAATATTTAACTACAAAAAGG
>OZ024741.1:38464010-38476510 GCA_964016885.1 Eledone cirrhosa
TAGTAATAATAAAAGTGATGTTGATGTTGATGATTACTGAAGATTTTTTATAAAAACCCTAGTAAATCCTATTTTCATCATTTCTAAAAATAGCAAAACAATTGAAGCTTTGGATAGGGTCAAATAGATGTCGTTATACATGCTCAATCAGACCTGATGCCTAAACTAATCAGCTTTAGTAATCTAGTGAAACCACACAGCGATTGGTCGAAATACAGTTTGCAAAACTTAGCATTCTGTAGCCCCTTTTTACTGTATATAAGGCTCAGATTTTAGCCATCTCATTACAGTTGAATATTGACAACTTGACTGTCACCACTGAATATGAACCTGCGATTGCGAAAGCATGAAACTACTTGTTCAATTAACACTTAACATTTAATGTTCTACCATAATATTTCATTCTAATATCATTATAATTTTAAAGGATTGTAAATAAAACGAGTAAATCAGACAAAGTTGGAATTCCTTTTATTAATATAATCTTCTATACACAATAATACACACCCGTGTATATATATATATATATATATATATATATATATATATATATATATATATATATATATATTGCTCTATATGGCTGAATACAATAAATGTAATCTGAGTTTCTCGAATATTAATAATAACAATCGATTCGTTTGCAATTATGCAAACAAGCCTCATGTCAGTTGAATGAACCCGGAAATATTAGTGTCTGCAGTTCTGTTTACATGCCAACACACGAGCAACAATGAGGGGTTCATTCTACTGACACGGCTTTAAAAATGAGGCTTGTTTGCATAATTGCGAATGAATCGATTGTATTTATTTATATCCATCAACTCAGATTACATTTATTGTATTCAGCCATGTAGAGCGAAAAAAGTACTCTTTATATATATATATATATATATATATATGCAGCGATTCTTTGTTTAAACATTAATGTTATTTTAATAAATATATATATATATATATATATATATATATATATATATATATATATATATATATATATATATATATATATATATATATATATATATTTATTAAAATAACAGATTAATGTTTAAACAAAGAATCGCTGCATTCACCCTTAACGGGATCTTCTGAAACTAAAAATATCAATCTGTGACCGCAGAAGTAGATATTTCGAAAAACGTTGCAACCGAAGGAAGACAGGAAGACGATACTTTGGTTCGTGGAAACGTTCCCTGGTAAAGAACGGGAAAAAATGAAGATAATACGTCATAATTAGGAGCGAGGAAAACAATTACAATTACTTCGCTTGTAACGTTTTTCGAAATATTTACTCTGCGTTCACAGAGTGATATTTTTAGTTTCAGAAGATCCCGTTAAGGGTGAAAGTAGCGATTCTTTGCTTAAACTTTTATCTGTTATTTTAATAAATATTTTCTCTATGGTTCTTATATATTTGATATATATTTATCCTTATCGAGAAAACTGAACTATCCACAAGTGTTTTTTAACCTTCATATCATGTCCTCCTGTTTTATCTGATGAAAACACAAATATTATTGCATGATGATATTTGTTTTTGAAATGCGCATAATAAAATACATGGAACTCTTTTAACCATCTTTTGTTCTTATATATATATATATATATATATATATATGTGTGTGTGTGTCAACCGTTTCTTCCATAGATTATAGATTCCATAGACTGGTGGTTTCCCTATTTTATTGATGGCGCACTATCTCTCTCTAGTGTTACCTTTTCAACATATTGTATTTTATATATATATATATATATATATATATATATATATAAATATATATATGCATAGATATATATATATATCTATGCATATATATATGCATATATATATATATATATATATATATATATATATATATATATATATATATATATATATATATATATGCATATATATATGTATATATATATATATATATATATATTTATATATATATATGTATATATATATATATATATATATATATATATATGTATATATATATGTATATATATATATATATGTATATATATATATATATATTTATATATATATATGTATATATATATGTATATATATATATATATATTTATATATATATATATGTATATATATATATATATATATATATATATATATATATATATATATATATATATATGTATATATATGTATATATATATATATATATATATGTATATATATGTATATATATATATATATATATATATATATATATATATATATATATGTATATATATATATATATATATATATATATATATATATATATATATAAATACGTATATATATATATATATATATATATATATAAATACGTATATATATATATATATATATATATAGTGACGAAAACATAAGTCAATTGCATGAACTCATAGTCCTTTATTTACTGCTATATATATTTCGATGATAGCCATTGAATGTCTATGACCTCATCAGGAAGTTTGTCAGTTCTTAGATATGCCAGGACATATGAGCTTGTTAGGAATAATTTAATATTGTCACCAGGAATAGTCTTAATTCTCATTGGCCAGTTTGTAGGTGCTAGTAGGGTTAGTATATGACCTCAAAGAGGCAGGTGGTGTTGTAAAGTTCAAACCGTCAGGCAAGATGACAATAGTTCCATATGACTGATTTTCACACAAAGCATTCCTGGTCAGATATATATTCAATTAAGGTTAATAGTATGACTCTAACCATTATTTTAAGTATTACAACCCCACATTAATTCCTCAATTTGTATGTGTGGATGTGTGTGTGTGCCTGTGGAGGTGGGTGTGAGTGTACGTGCAAGCCAACCTACATAAGTAAATTTTCTACTCTAACCATAATTTTCAGTAGCACCACTATACATAAATTCCTCAATTTAAGAATGACCTGTAGTATCTATTTCATACTATTAACCTTAATTGAATATATATTTGACCAGGAATGCTTTGTGTGAAAATCAGTCATATGGAACTATTGTCATCTTGCCTGACGGTTTGAACTTTACAACACCACCTTCCTCTTTGAGGTCAAATACCAACCCTACTAGCACCTACAAACTGACCAATGAGAATTAAGACTATTCCTGCTGACAACATTAAATTATTCCTAACAAGCTCATATGTCCCAAGGCTCTGATACCATCAACACTATAAACACAGAGCTGGCATATCTAAGAATTAACTAATTGCCTGATGAGGTCATAGCCATTTAATGGCTATCATCGAAATATATATAGCTGTAAATAAAGAATTATGAGTTCATGCAATTGACTTATGTTTTCGTCACTATTATAACTCCGGAACTTATATCTTCGTTGAGTGCTCCCTATCCGCATACTGAAGTACTGGATTTTACCAACACTTACTTCCTTGCTTATATATATATATATATATATATATATATATATATATATATATATATATATATATATATATATATATATATATATATATATATACACAAAGTGTTAAAACGATCAAATTCTAATTTAGAACACTTATTAGTTGACAATTATTTCTTCCAGAGGCAAGTCTGGAATCATCGGAGCATAAGGAGTATCGAAAATGTGTATATATATATGCATATGATAATCGGAATTAAGAGTATTCCGCAGTTCACAGTAATAATAATCATATTAGCTCAAAGAGGAATAGAGAATTTTCTTCTGAGCTCAGATACAAATATATTACACAAAGAGAAGTGTGTTACACAGTGAGATGTGTGTAAAGAATTATTACAAGTGAGTTTTACCGTTACTGTATAGAAAACAATATCTACAGGTTTAGCAATTAAATAGAAAAAAACTAAGTCAGAATCAAATCACTGAAGTAGAGTTTTAAATTACCAACCTTATAACTATAAGTTTGCTGATACGAATCAAGTTCGTTTCCCCACAGAAATGTGCAGTTTAACAGCCACAGGTTTATCAGTCAGCAAATGTGGATTCTGTTTACTACACATCTAACCTCATGGATAGAGAGAAAGCTGATATACACGCTGCCCAGGATAGGGCGAAATCACGTGTTATTTGCATCAAATAACGGCTCTCATGGATTGGGGAAAATGCTAAAGAGTGCAGCCCAAACATTCGAATTTATTAGCTCAACAATTTGGAGTTCGTTAAGTGTACGATAATCGGCATTAAGAGTATTCCGCAGTTCACAGTAATAATAATAATATTACCTCAAAGAGAAATAGAGAATTTTCTTCTGAGCTCAGATACAAATATATTACACAAAGAGAAGTGTGTTACACCGTGAAATGTGTGTAAAGAATTATTACAAGTGAGTTTTACCGTTACTGTATAGAAAACAATATCTACAGGTTTAGCAATTAAATACACAGATATGTATATATATATATATATATATATATATATATATATATATATATATATATATATATATATATATATATATATATATATATATATGTATATATATATATATAAAAGAAAACTTTTTCGTTCTACATGGCTGAATACAATAAATGTAATCTGAGTTTTTCGAATATTAATAATAACATTCGATTCGTTTGCAATATATATATATATATATATATATATATATATATATATATATATATATACAATATATTAACAAATGGAAACTATATTTATAAAACCATATTTATATCAGTTATAAAAATATTTTGCTTGTTGTATCCCAACAAATTAAATATAACCTCTACATATATATATATATATATATATATATATATATATATATATATATATATATATATATATATGTAGATAAATATATATATATATTTTTTTCTCTCTCTCGTCTACGATTTCACAGAACTTATGTTTACCGAATTCACGGACTAGACCCCTTTTTCCTCCCGTTAGACCTGTGCGAAATTCATTCCTTGCTCACATTTCAACCAGGTTTGATGGTTTTTATTCTCTCTCGTTCACGATTTCACCGAACTTATATTCAGGGAAATTTGGGACTTGACTCGTTCTTCCTCACTTTTCGTTGCTTCACCGTCTTTGTTTGTTTACACTCTCGCTGTTCCCTTTATTTACATGTCCCAACGTCTTTCTTTAGCCGTTGCTCGCACCAACCGGAGGTATATGGTCTTTAAAGCGAAGAAATACCGATGATGCTTGGAAGAACACTGATGAAGGACCACTTTATTCATATATATATATATATATATATATATATTATAAGTACAGATATATATATATATATATATATATATATATATATATATATATATATATATATATATATATATATTATAAGTACAGATAAAAGTTTATGCAAAGAAACTCTGCTTTTACCCTTAACGGGATTTTCTGAAAGTGAAAAAAGAAAAAAATCAACCTGAGGACGCAGAAGTAAATATTTCAAAAAACGTTACAACCGAAGAAAAACAGGAAGATGACATGTTAGTTCATGAAGACGTTCTCTGGCGATGGACGAAAGATGCGAGAATAATTACGTCGTTATGTGGAGCGAGAAGAAGAATTTCTTGCAAAGACAAAAACACATTTCTGCTATATATATATACTGGTCTCCCTATTACCCGAACATGGAACCTCGTTCTTCCCCAAACACTTACATTCACATCAACACACACACAGACACGTACACCTACACACATATACACATGCCCCCTTGAGTTCTCCCCGCTCGGATCCCTTGCCTCCCTCTTCCTTCTCCCCCCCCCCCCTACGTCCACCCACCACCACCACCCCTACAGGCGTCACACCCTTTCACCACTTGTTTCATTTTCAATTTTTAACCCCCCCCCCCCTTTTAATGTCTTGCCACTACTCTCCCTTACACCCTCGGAACTCTTTTCCTGCCCAATTTTTCTCTTCATGAAAAGCTTATGCCCGAAACGCCGCCCGCACCTCACTCTCATGCGTGAAACTATTATTAACAGTTTGTACTGTCTCTTCGCTTCGTTTTTTTTTTGTTTGTCTGTTTCAATTATTATATATATATATAATGGGTAGTTCATTAGATTCGGGGTTGATTAACAATGAGAAGATCGAGCTGGAGTCATGTCTATAGCATTTATATACATCTTGAGCCACCCATCTGTGAAATGATCACAACTCTTTATAATCAATAAAGACATTAATATATATATAGCATTCAATTAAAAATCGATTGACATATACATATATATATAATAAATGATGTGTTTATTATATATATATATATATATATATATATATATATATATATTAGCTCTTCCTTCTATGTTGTTTACTTGTCTCACTCGCTTTACGCGTTTCACTTGTCCCAATAGATTATTTTAGTTATTGCTCGCACCAACCTGAGGTATATGATTTTTAATGCGATGAAATACCAATGATCGTTGGCAAATCACTGATGAGGGACTAATTTTATAATATGTAATCCATGTGCAACCATGCAGTATTCTTCTCCCCATGTTTTTCACACACACACACACATATATATATATATATATATATATATATATATATATATATATATATATATATATGTCAATCGATTTTTAATTGAATGCTAATAAATGCTCGGATTTATCCCTTAGAATCTTTGAGTTTATTCTACAGAGGGTATGGCGCATGTTTCTCAGACATGACATCCTCAATTTAATGTTGGTTATATATATATATATGTATATTCAGGGAGTGTAACATAAAGTTACTGTAGGTTCAGCCAGGTGAGCACTCGATGTTTAGATTCACGTAGGTAGCGAAGTGTAGAGCTAAACAGAGCGTAAATATAATCATACAGGAACGTTTTGTTATGCCTTCATTACGTTTATTGATTGGTGACGCGCGTTTTGCTACTGATCAGCTCATTACAACAGCAGAGGTCCGACGAGCTTTTGATTCAAGAGTCAGGCCAAATCGATACAGATCGAACCTTGAGCTGATCAATAGCGAAACACGCGTCACCAATCAATAAACGTAATGAAGACTTAACAAATCGTCCTTGCATTATAATATATATATAAAACCTGTATATATATATATATATATATATATATATATATATATATATATATATATAGAGAGAGAGAGAGAGAGAGAGAGAGAGATCCCGTTAAGGGTGAAAGCAGCGATTCTTTGCTTAAACTTTAATCTGTTATTTTAATATATATATATATATATATATATATACAGGGTTTACTATTCAACATTTTAATTCTAATTGTATTGCTTTTGTTAATATTACAAACTGTAACCTCCTTCATTATTTCTGATAGGGCATTTTTTTTCTTAACAAGAAACTTTCGAATTGAACTATACATTTGAAATAAGGGACCTACATATGTTTGGCGCACGTTGTTGTTGTGTGTGTGTGTGTGCCTGTATATGTATATATGTATATGTGAATGCACGTATATATCTGTATATGTATGTGTATGTATTTATGTATGTATTCATGCATGTATATATGTATGTATGCATATATGCACGCATTTATATACGTATGTATGTATGTATGTATGTATGTATGTATGTATGTATGTATGTATGACTCCGTCAATATGTTCGTGCGATTAAATTTTCACTCAGAGAAAGAGGGATTGGGAAAACCGTTAAATAATCTGGTAAGATACCTTGTGGCATTTTGCTTCAGGTCTTATATTCAGAGTTGACATCCGACCGAGGTCAGAGAGAAGCTGTTAAATTAAGACGCAGACGGTACAAGTACAATATCCTGTCTATTGTATTATCTATAAATTCCTGTCTATAATAAGTCTGTCTGTTTGTCTCTCACTTTCTCACAGAGAGGGAGAGAGAGGGGGAGAGAGGGGGAGAGAGGGAGAGATAGAATGAGTGGAAGAGAGATAGAAAGTGGGAGCGAGAAAGAAGTGAAAGAGAGAAAGAGAGATAGTGAGTGGAAGAGAGAGTGAGAGAGTGGGAGAGTGAATGGAAGAGCTAGAGAGAGAGAGAGAGAGAGAGAGAGAGAGAGAGAGAGGGAGAGAGAAAAAGAGAGAGAAGAAGAGTGGGAGAGAGAGAGATAGTGAGTGGAAGAGAGAGAGAGAGAGAGAGAGAGAGAGAGAGAGATAGAGAGAGAGAGAGAAAAGAGAGAGATAGTGAATGGAAGAGAGAGAGAGAGATAGACAGAGAAGGAGAGAGAAAAGAGAGAGATAGTGAATGGAAGAGAGAGAGAGATAGACAGAGAAGGAGAGAGAAAAGAGAGAGAAAGAGTGAAAGAGATATATAGATAGAGAGAGAGAGTCGGGCAGACGGAGAGAGGCAGTAAGTGAAAGGATGAGGTGGAAGTAGTAGAAGCGATATAATCACTGAGGGGTTCTAAGAATGAGAAAACAAGCAAAATTATCAGTTATCCATAAATCTCAATCTTAACCCTTCTGACACCAAACAGCTTGAAACCGTTCCTGATTCAATGATAGTAAGCTGTTTGTTTTAAAGTGTTCATATTTAGATTCATATCTGCCATCATAATTTTATGTAAAAAAAAAAAAATTTTATGATTCAATCACCTACTTAATAATGGAAAATCCTAGTTTTTTTTTTTTTATCAAAATTAATTTAAAATCATAAACGGTGGATATGGTGGCTTGGCAGTATCGGTAGAGGGTCGGATGCCATGCTTTCCAGCATAGTTACGTTCCTTAACGATCTGAGTTCAAATCCCGCCGAGGTTGACTTTGCTTTTCATCCTTACGGGGTCGATAAAATAAAGTACCAGTAATGCACTGGGTATTTGCTGGCCTTGTGCCTAAAGTCGAAACAATTATTAGAAATATAATTGTTAAATTTGTAGAAACATTAGAACGTTGGACAAAATGATTTGTAGTGTTTATTTACGTCCCTTCACTTTCTAAGTTCAGGTCTCGTGGTGGTTAACTTTACTTTTCATACTTCTGGAGTCGATAAAAATAAAGTACCAGCCAAGTACTGGCGTTGATTTAATCGATTTTGCCCACCTCACAAAACTAACGGCCTTGTGTCAAACTTTCAAATAATATTATTGTTTTCTTACAAAACGCGTAATTGCTCCTCGAAAATAAGAAAAAAAATCAAACAAACAGCATGGTGGAAGAAAAGAAGGACGTAAGGGAAGTGAGGAAGAAAGACAATGAAGTGAAGTCGTGTACCGAACGAGTAAACGAACCCAAAGCATCGACAAATTTTAATGCTCATTCGCTCCCATCCCAAACGCCTCTACTTACCACAGACAATACCCAGCTCTCTATCACTGAAAGCTTGCGCTAACCGAGACTGCTGCTGTGTGCATGTAGCGTGGTTCTATGTAGTACTGCTGAAACTGCCGACAAATGTAGCTGTAACCCGAGAATGGTGAGAAAGGAAGCCCAAGCTACCGTTTGCACATTTATTTAATTCTCGATATACACCATCACACAAGGATTGTGTGAAAAAGCCGTGACGCAACAAAAACAAATTCTCGCCAAAGAACAAACAATTTTCATTGGTTCCTCATTATTTGGTTTGATTTTCTAATCTTTGATTCTTGGCAATCTTGTTTCTTCAAGTAACTGAATATATAAAGGAATATCTATCTATCTATCTATCTATCTATTTATCTATTTATCTATCTATCGTGCGCCCTTGTGGTTAATAAAGAAATCTATCTATCTATCTATCTATCTATCTATCTATCTATCTATCTATCTATCTATCTATCTATCTATCTATCTATCTATGTGTATGTGCGTATTCTTTTCTTTTTGTTGTTCTTTTACATTTTCAATCAGTAGGCTGCGGCAAAGCTAGGGCACCGTTTGTACATATATTTTCAAGTCTTGCACTTAATTTGTCAATCTTATTTTGTTGAACTGCTAGGTAACGGGACACAAACCTGAATACATGGACACACATACAGGCACACACACACACACACACACACACACACACACACACACACACACACACACACACACACACACACACACACACACACACACACACACACACACACACACACACACACACACACACACACACACATATATATATATATATTTGTAGTAAGGTTTCTTGGATGTGCCCATAGGCGGTATGCCGGTTGAGCACTCTATGCTCCTTCGGAATAGAGTATGATAATATGGAAAACGAAAAATCAGTGATGCATCGGAACACAATTTATTACGTATTACAATTGTTCCTCCGTCGAACAGCTCGAGCTGCGATCTGTTTGTGGATCGAACCTAACTCTGCATTCGCAAGTTCCTCAGATACGTCTAGTGATTTTGAAGCAAATCCTCCTTATTTAAATTAACTTTATCTGTTCAACGCTTTATAAGAGTCTGAGAGATCGGCTTCTTTCTTTATATATATATATATATATATATATATATATATATAAAGAAGCCGATCTCTCAGCCTCTTATAAAGCGTTGAACAGAAAACGTTAATTTATATAATGATGTGCTCATGCGCAGGATGCTATAGAATAGCATATAAAATAGGGCAAAGACTCTGAAAAGAGGAAAAAAGAAGTTGCCTTTGGCTGCTATAAGGAATCGAACCCCACATCTCTCAGATACCGGCTAGGCATTTTAACCCATTAAGCCAAGGGACAGTGACAACGCTTACTGTCTTAAATTAGCTGAATCCCAGCTTTCAGATGTCGACAGACACCATATGTAAATACAGAAACAGTGTGTATACATAGCCGGTCACTCGAACTCTTATAAAGAGCTGACAATATAAAGAATGATGAACTCAAGCACAGAGATGCTATAGAATAGTTTATAACACACACACTCACACACACACACACACACACACATATATATATATAAAAACATATATTGTCGGGCACCCTGCTGACGAATTGTAATTATCCGGGAATGTGTAACATTTACTGATGTTACGTAACCTTCTGCATACAACTCTTCTAATAACTGTTATAGGCGGATGATTGTAATGAAACGGAATTCCATCCAGGGGAGAGATCAGTGTAACCAATATCTGAAATTGCCATAAAACTCACTAACTAATTGTGTTAGCTCGGATATGCAAAGAGCAGCCTATCAACTGCACATTTGGTATTTCATTATTGAGTGTGCGAGCTATGATCGGTGGTCACTAAAATAAATTTGGTGACTTCTTAATCTTTCTCTCTCCCTGTCTGTCTTTCGCGATATATATATATGCGACCTGCTTTGCGCAGTTTGCGGCCCTCAATCTCTCTCTCTCCCCCTCTCTCTCTCTCTGTCTCCTATATATATATATATATATATATATATGTATGAGTATATATAAATACAGGGAGTGTAAGGTGAAGTTACTGTAGGTTCACCCAGGTGAACACTGGATGCTTAGGTTCACGTTAGTGGCGAGGTGTAGAGCTCGTTCATCCCGTCATTACAACAGCAGAGATACGGCGAGCTTTTAATTCCAGAGTCGGGCCAGATCGATACAGATCGAACCTTGTAAACGTAATGAAGAATTAACAAATCCTCGTTGCTTTATATATATATATATATATATATATATATATATACACACATACATATGCAATCTACTTTGCGCGTTTTCCGTCCACCAAATTCCACTCACAAGGCATTGGTCACTCCGAAGCTATATTAGAAGACACTTTTCCAAGGTTTCACGCAGCGGGACTGGGTCAGTCCCAACTAGTTACGAAACGAACTCCCTAACCACTCAGCTATGTTTTAAATTTCTTTTATTCGTTGTTATTTTTCTTTTCATTATTTAATTAGTCCAGGACGGTGAAAACGTTGGTTGTTAAATACGTGAGAATAGTAAATTGAATGCCTTGCAGAATTTACTAACATCCCTTTATGTACTGAGTTCAAATCGTATGTTTTGTGAATCAGGTTGAAAATACACCTTCCTTTAATCATCTTGTCTGACCTGTCGAATATCCCCGTCCGACGGGGAGATCTCCCACCCACTTTGGGGTGGGTGAGAGATATCTTCTCGTGAAAATTGGTATAGCTTTCATTATATAAAATCTCCCCATTTTGCCTCATTTCTCTCCCTTTTGGGGCACTTTTTTTTCGTGATTCTCGCCCTTTGGGTTTTTAGAGGCTGGCTGTTCTGTTTTTATGTTCTAAGTTGAAATCGTATGTCCTGTGAATCACGTTCAAAGTACACCTTCATTTGTTTATCTTGTTCTGAATAGCAAAGCTCTTACTTGTATAGTTTGGCATTCATGTATGCTTCAATAATTTATTTTAGACACGATATTAGAAGACAGACCCCCCGTGAACATTTGTAATACATTAATTACACGAAGAACTGATTAATATGCAATTATTTCATGGAAGAATCGTTTTAGCTGTGCCACACCCCACAGAAACAAACAAAAACACAAGCAGAAATATCACGCTCCGGTCGGTTTCCCTCTACCGTGAATTAGCCTATGTGTGTAAGTATGTATGTGTTAGTGTTAGTGTGTGTGTGTGTGTGTGTGTGTGCGTGTGTGTGTGTGTGTGTGCGTGTGCGTGCGCGTGCGTGCGTGCGTGCTTTAGTTTGTTTCGTAATTAATATATCAATGAAAACAAATGTATGAAAAGG
>OZ024741.1:38484010-38494010 GCA_964016885.1 Eledone cirrhosa
TTATATATAAACTGCATTAGGAGAAAACTAGTGACAGAAAATTAGTATGTTTATTTAAGTGATCGCCAACGGAAGTGTTGACATCACACACTCTCTCTTTCCATATATATGGTAGTTGAAGTGGTGGTGGTGGTGGTAACGATATACCGGAAATGCAACTTTGAAAAGAAGTCAATTTTATATTATTTATTTTTACGAAATTATTTTTGTTTACGAAATTTAGTAGATAAATTATGTAATATTCCTTCATTATTTATTCAAAGTAATCCAACTTATTTTACTAAGGAGATAAAAAAAAACCGTACGCAGTCCCGCAGACCTTCCTTTATTATAGTTTAGATTATTAACAGAAAAAAGTTACGCCTCTTTATGTTCTGAGTTCAAATAACGCCGAGGTTAGGTTTGCCTTTCATCCTTACGGGGTTGATGAAATAAAGCACCAGTAATGCATTGGGGTAATTGCTGGCCTTGTACCAAAAGTAGAAACAATTATAAATAAAAAAAAATGGTTGTGATTTTTTGTAATTGACGCGCAAAACTACATCTGTGTAGAAATCTTAGGAAAAAACTGTTCTTCAAATAGGAAAAAAATCCTACCAATCTACTACCCTTAACATCAACAACGACAACAATAATAAAAATGACGACGATGATGATGATAATGACGAAATTTATTTAAGCAGGAAACAAGTAAGCGTAAGAGCCTATTCATAAAATCTCGGTTACGTACGTAATTTAGTGAATAATTTCTCAGTACATAATTTTTGTACATTATATTATACATAGAGAGACCTATATATTCCCATAAGAAAATGATTTAAAATTAGGTGCGGCCGTATTGCGGGTTTATATAGTAAGTTTTTGGTGAACCGAGACCATGACCCATATTCAGTAAACCACAATGAGACATGTCTAGCGTATTTGTTGCGGTTCTTTACGTTTTGAGTTCAAATTCCGCCAGACGCAATTTTACCTTTGATCTTTCTGGTGTCGTTGAAATAGATAAAAAAATAACCACCAGTGACGTATTGGCGCCGCCAATTTAATCTACCCCCCCCCCCCCACAAAAAAATGGTTGGCCTTGTGCCTAAATCAGAAATCATTATTATTTCGATTGGCAGTATCGGTAGAGGGTCGGACGACATGCTCTGACGCATAGAGTTACGGCCCTTGCCATTCTGAGTTCAAATCCCACCGAGGTTAACTTTGCTTTTCATCCTTATGCGGTCGATAAAATAAAGTACCAGTAATGTAAAATAAAGTACCAGTAATTGCTGGCCTTGTGCCAAAAGTAGAAACAATTATTATTAGAGAATCGAGGTCAGTGGTTTAGCAGAATCGTTAGAGCGACGGATGAAATTCTATGCTGCATTTAGTTACGGCTCTTTATGTTATAATTTTCAAATTCAAATTACGCCGAGGTCCACTTTGTCTTTAATCCTTACGTGGTTGTTAAAATAATGTGCCAGTAACGCACTGGGGTCGATTTAATCGACTTCTCCCTTCCCTTTAAATTACCGGCCTTGTACTAAAAGTAGAAACAATTATTGGCGATGAAGTGGCTGAATCGTTAGAACATATGTCAAAATGATTTGCGAGATATTTACGTTCTGAGTTCAAATCCTACCAAGGTCAAATTTACCTTTCATTCTTCCGAGTTCGATCAAATAAAGTACCAGTTAAGTACATCGTGATACAATGTATTTTAGTTTGCTTGTTATTTCTTAATCTATTTAGAGAACTGTTTTGTTTAAATTTTCATAGTATCCTGTGGTTAAATTCGTCGATTTCATTTTCTTTTCAGCCCCTACCCCTGGGATATATTTGTATCTTACATCATATACGGTTCCGTTTTTTTAAATTTAAAAATGGCAGTAATTAACTCACAGTCTATCCACAAAATGGATCAGCCAAAATTGTTCATCTGCAAAAGAAAAGAACCAATACGTAGCTTTTATTGCGGATTATCACGTCACCTTTTCCCATTTGGCTGGAGCGAACGCCTACATCATCTCCGTAATCCATTACTACCTGAACATCGTGCTTTCAACCATTTCACCTTTGATCGCATGCGTTTCACCTCTTAGGTTTTCCTTCTTCGGTGTTCAAAATCACTGCAGAGAGAACTAGTTATGCTATGACTGGTGATTCGCAGATATGGGCTGAGACTGCGACATCATTCTTGGGCGTTAATGAAAATCATTGGAGGACTTGTCGGGTTTGTCCCAATTGAGCGCAGGGTGACGAAGCCGTCCTACACGCACTTGTTTAGTATCCTAAAACGCTGACTTGTTGACCTATATCGAACAGCTGCTGATTCGTGTAGAACAGATCTGGATAAGTCCATTGTAAAGATTGTCCCAACGCCTTCCTTTGACTAAGAAGGGCAGGCAGTTCTTATATGCCTGGTAGCCTTGGCTAAAGAGGTTGTGTAGAGAACGAAATTAAAAGGCATGAAGATAAACACGTTCCTGTTTGGTCAAGCACTAATTTACTTCAAAAGGAAATCGTGGAAAGGGAGGGAAATGCTTCCTTCCAACAAATTTGTCGAAATGTGGATGAGAGTGGCCAGCATGATTTAAGTGGGCGAGCCTGCTTTGAGAACGTATTAGCAGATTGGAAGTGAAAAACTAGATATATGCCTTAGTGGTCAGAGTGACTGTGGCTTTTAATGTTTTTTCCCACATGCAGCCTTCGGAAGTTTCCTCGCTATTGACGAAGTTTATTGTTACAGCTTTTGATTTTGTTTTTATTTCCTATTTTTAATCATTACTATAAACAGTCTATATTTATATTTTTGCGCCGTCTTTAGTTTTTCTTTACAAAACACATCACAGACAGGCACACCCCCAACCACACACTTTGTGGTTAATAATTGTTTCTACTTTTGGCACAAAGCCAGCAATTACCCAGTCCATTACTGGTACTTTATTTTATCAACCCCTTAAGGATGAAAGGCAAAGTTAACCGCGGCGAGATTGAACTCAGAATGGCAAGGGCCGTAACTCTATGCGTCAAAGCATGGCGTCCGACGCTCTACCGATACTGCCAATCAACCGCCCTTTGTGGTTGATAATGGAATCATTATTATTATTATTTGTTTTCCAAGATTTTTTTAATATAAAATCGTGTGTTGAAACAGATATTGTTATATTTGGAGAGGGTCATGTCTTAATATTGCCCCCCCCCCTCCCCTCCCCAAAGTAAAACACACTGTTTGGATTGGTCTCAGTATATGATTTTATATTTCCATAAATAATTTAACTGGCAATCAATGTTTATCATTGATTGACCAACAATTAAAAAGTTCGAGACAAACTCTACAGCCACAGAAGTACTGTCAGGCGGACCTGTCCGAGATGTGCGTAGATCAACGAAACTGTTCTGCACACACTCATCCAGTGTCCCGTGCATTACCATCTTGTGGAGTTTTGTCGAACAGATATCGCATGTAAGATGGATCGAGTTCATCGTGAAGATCACCCCGCCGCCTTCTTTTGGGCGGGGAGGGCAGGCAATGATCTTCTGTCTGGTAGCAAAAGAGGTTGTGTGACAGATGTGGCTGAAAGGACGGATGACAGTGATAATTGTATTGTTTATTGTTATTTGTTATGCTGGTTTTTACACTATTTTATGTACCTCCGCCCCACTGTCCCTGTGTTTATATCGTCCTACATGTTCAGGCACTTGTGGCCAATAAATAAATAATAATTATTATTAGTGTTGTTCTTAATGTTAGTGGATTGGCAGTATCGGTAGAGCACCGGACACCCTGCTTCGTGGTATAGAATTACGGCATTTTACATTCTGAGTTCAAATCCTGTCGAGGTTAGCTTTGCCTTTCATCCTTACAGGGTCGATAAATCAAGTACCAGTAATGTACTGGAGTCGATTTAATCGACTTTACCCTATACCTTCAAATTGCTGGCCTTGAACCTAAAGTAGAAACAATTATTAATGTTGATTATACGTACGTATGTGACGCGTTGCTTCTTGGTGTAAAGAGGAAACGATTTATTTATTTCACGCCTGCATTGTTTCACTTGCGTAATCTTGATCATGGAAAACGCTTGAACGTCACAGCTTCCTATTTCATTCTTTTTCCACTAAAAAATGATATTTCATACGTAAAAGTCATTTTAGAATAACAAGCAGCTAAATATAAATAAACAATTCCAAACACATACACAATTTTTGAGGTGTTCGTACATACAGACAGACCCTAGGAAGCACACACACACACACACACACACACACACACACACACACACACACACACACACACACACACGCACTAAGAAACACACATCTCTTAGATATGTGTCATATGCTAATGTATAAAATGTATAAAATGTCATGCTTAAGCGAGCATCAAATGATTTGGAGCGTGAATTTGTCTTACATGAAAAGTTGTACAAACAGCATATTTTCTATAGCTGCACCTATTTTCCGTCACACAGTGAATCGGAAATGATGTTTATCTAGGTAATCTAGACATAAGGTCATATATTATTGCTGTAGGGTAGAATATAGTGGATTATATTGACATGGGGAGTGATGAAAGACAAAGTCCCTCTTTTGTGTGATTTGAACTCAGGGCGTAACTAAATAACGAGACAGATTTAATCATTTGTCGGTCTATCGAATCAGCCACCGTCATCATCTTTCCTAATTAGAAATATTAGCTTCTAATTTTAGGCTCAGAACCAGCAATTTTGATGGCCTGGGTGGGCTAAGTCAATTAGTTCGAACAAGTATTGACTGTTACTATATTATATATTTTATGGATCCCAAAAGGATAAAGAAGGAAAGTTGACTTCTGCGGGATTTGAAACCAGAACATAAATATATATATATATAGCTTAAAATGGAGTGGGAATAAGAAGAAAGCAAGAACGGGGGGGGGGGGGGGGGATTCCTCATCAGTTGTCTACTGGGGGTCTCGGATATTTCTACGCTTTAAAGACAAGATATCTACTGCCCAGAGCGTCAATAACTGGATACGTTATTGGGGAAACGGAGGAGGGAGGGACGGAAAAAAAAGGGAAGAGAAGAGAGAAAACAGTGAAAAAACAACAACAATGCGACCAACTGTGAAGGCGAGAGAAAAGACACACGTCTGACCCCAGTGAGTTGTAAGTGAGAAAAGGACTACTAGAGGGTGGGGCGAGGTAAACAATGAGGTGGCAAGTAGAGAGAGGATGAGTGTAAGTGAGAGCTACCTTAAGCTACCTTAAATAACAACTACACAGCCATTTCTATTCTCCATATATTTTATCATGTTTTCGCTGTGACCCTTCTTCTCTCCCCTTCTACCTACCTATTTCGCTACTATTTACTCTCACCCCTCTTTCTTCCTCACCCTTTCTCCCTCTCACTTTCACTCATCCTCTCTCTGTCTGCCACCTCATTGTTTCCCTCGCCTGACCCTATAGTAGTCCTTTTCTCACTTAAAACTCGCTGGGGTCAGACGTGTGTCCTTTCTCTCGCCCACACAGTCGAGTGGTTTTGGATTTTCTTACCGTAAGTTGCTCGCACATTGCTCGGTTTGTTGTTTTTTGTCGCTGTTTTCTCTCTTCTCTTCCCTTTTGTTTTCCTTCCCTTCCTCCTCCGTTTTCCCAATAACTTATCCAGTTATTGACGCTCTGGGCGGTAGATATATTGTCTTTAAAGCGTAGAAATATCCGACACCCCCAGTAGACAACTGATGAGGAAAACTCTCCCCGTTCTTGCTTTCTTCTTATTCCCACTCCATTTTAAGCTACCTTAAAAGCAACTACACAGCCATTTCTACTCTCCCTATATTATATATATATATATATATATATATATAGAGAGAGAGAGAGAGACAGACAGACAGCAATACATAGACAATGGTCCTCAAACTATAGTCAAGGTCTAATACGCATGACGCACTTGATAACCTTACAGCTGTATAAAAACAAATACACACATACTTTTTCCTATATCTTCAATACTTATCTCTTCTTCAAAAACACTTCAACATAGTAGCCTCAGGCTGACCCCCCCCCCCCCCCCCTACACCTTTTTTTCAAGATGCTGACTAACAGCCCTTGCTTCCTCTCCTGTCTAACGTTTTCCTCGTTTTCGTTTTTTTTCTTACTCACGTCAATCTTCCTAATACTTCTCCCTTCTAAACATCCTCTTTTTTCTCTCATATTGTATTTTCTAATGAAAGATTGACGTCTGAAACGTCAAAATACTTTTCATAATATCAAGCATAAAACTAATATATCATCATTGGATTGTATTGTTTTCGTTTTATTTTATTAATTTTTCCTTGTTGACTTTTCTTATACATATATGTGTGTATTTGTGCGTGTGTGTGAGTTGGTGTGCACGCGTGTGTGGGTGTGTGCGCATGAGTGTGCGTGTGAGTGTGTGTGTCTATGATCTTCGCGCTAGTGAGTCTTGTCTCAATAATTTCACATAAGTAATCAGAATTCATACAAAACTTTCACTAAACAAAAGCTTCTTTTGGCTTAATTTTTTTTGATCTTTTGTGTTTCAAATTACTTTCTCTTTTTAAGATAGAGACTTTGAAGACTAAGTGAAAATAGTAATTATGAGCCGGAGGTGTTTCTGATGTTGTGAAAGACGATATTAACTACAACACCCATCATGCATCATATAATAGTTATGTAGCGATATTTGGCATCATGGCTGAACAGTTCAAAAGTTTGAATCATATCACAATACCCTGGTAGTTATCCATGAAAGGTGACCAAGTCTTCTTTTATAATTCCATTCACATTTATGATTCTTTATTATTATTCTTCTCTTCTTCTTCGTTCGCTTATTCTTGAGAAGGTCATGGAGGCAGAGTCCTCAAACACTCCCCTCAGCGGGTCTTGTCAGAAGCAACCGTCTCCAACTGATCCGGCTCGATTCCCGAGCGAGACTAGCCAAGCTCATAGATGTTATCAAACCATCTTTGTCGGGGTCTACCCCTAGGTCTCCTACCTGTTGGTTTTGCCCGTAAAATCTGTCCGGCGGTTCTTTCCTGAGACATTCTAACCACATGCCCATAGTATCGGAGCTGAGATCTCTCAATTCGGAAAAGTAACGGCTCTCTCTGGAATGACTCTCTGATCCCCGAGCTATGCACTTTATCGAGTAACGTTACTCCAAATACCGAAAGAATACGATCGCGAAATCAAACGGCCCGAAATGGGATTCCTCCGAAGGGTCATCTTTACTATTGAAATATTAAATCATTTCAACTACTTAACAGCTATTCTATTTCATCGGCTTCTGGATGATGTAAGGCAAAATTGATCTTGACTTGGTTTGAAAATAAAGGACTGTAATTGAATACCACAATATAGTTTATCCAAGGTTTTACCAATTCTACGCAGAAAACCGGAACAAATATCATCAATTTTAATCAACACTCTAACAACAGAATTTTGTGTAGCGAAACATGACTGCTTTCGGGCCCAGAGTCGTGTGGAAAGAACTCTCTCAAAACTCAAGGAGGCTAAAGTTTTTTTTTTTCTAATGCAGGCTCTTAGATACTCACGTGCCTCTCCCTGGTTATCCGGGCCTAGAATCGTTGTAGAGGCTGAACCCCACTCATTTGAAGCTCATCTTACGACTATATCACCGTAGTTGCAATCACGTCGGATAGAAAACTTGCTCTATTTATTTCGGTTCTTTGCGCTCAAATTCCACTGAGGTTAACTTTGAAACTCATCTCAATGTCGGGGTCGACAAATAAAGTATCAGTCCAGGACTGATATAATTTCTTCTTCTCACACTCCGTATCTGTCCCTTCTCTCTCTCACACACACACCTCTCTCTCTCTCTCTCTCTCTCTCTCTCTCTCTTTCACACACACACACATATCTCTCTCTCTCCCTCACACACGTCTCTCTCTCTCTCTCTCTCTCTCTCTCTCTCTCTCTCTCTCTCTCTCTCTCTCTCTCACACACACACATACACACACACACACCTCTCTGTCACACACAGACACCCACTTACTATTTCTCCCTGGAAGAATTCGACTATGTTCAAATGGATGGGCTTCGCTTAGAGTTAAAATGTGTTAAACGATGGCTTCCCCTAGGACAGTATCAGGAGATGTGGGACCCCAAAAAGTAATCAGTCCCTACAGTGCCACAGTTTACATGGTGGTATATATTCTCAGTGGCAGTTTCACAGCAGAAAGAATTAATGGCTTGTATATAATAAACAAAATCATTACAAAGAAAGCATGCCTTTCTTGTACTTATTTATCTACCCCGTTCTGGTGTCTGAAACACTTTTCTTGTTATATGTCGAGCAATATATCTGACCTTGCAATATGAATAATGGTGTTTTAAAAATAATGGAGATTATGTAAATGCTGAGATAACATTTCACTCGGCGTCTGCTACGCTTCAAATCTCTTAAGCTACAGGTGATCATTTTTTTTTGTTGTAAAGAATATCTCTATACGACTGCAAAAATAATTGTTTTGAAAGACATTTAAAACAGGCGAACAGTGTACATTTTGCAATAAAAACATCACACACACATATAGACACACCACACACATACACATACACACACAGCTTTCTCTCATACACACATACACACACACACACATCTCACTCACACACACATACACCTCACACACACACAACCACACATACACACACACCTCACACATACATACGCACACACACACAAAGACGCGCGCGAGCACACACACACACACGTACACTCACACATACATACACACATAAATGTATAAATACATACAAAAATGTTTGCATACACGATCATATGAATATATTCATAAGAAGGTTTAGGAGGCCGACGCAGAAAATAACTGCAATTACAGTCAATTGCCATGAAATAGCTTATAAAAATTGAGTATCGACCCTTAGTGACGGAAAAATGTTGACAGCGGCCACTACCAAGAATTCCGTATCTCTGTGAAATACTGAGTTCGTTACTTCGTAGCGGCCATTGGAAACATTTATTTCTAAAGGTCTTTACCCAGTTTTTATAATCTACTAGCAGTGGTACCCGGCGTTGCACGGGATAAGGTATTTTGGAACGCGGGCAACTTGCGAACTAAGCAATCCTATGTCTTTGCGGCTGCAGTTCAAAGAAGACTTATCCGAGGACTACAAACGTCGGGCGCAACTGTAATACTCTGACATGGAATGAACCAATTGTGCTTTGATTGACATTGAGGACAGAGTTGCATCACTCGGTGGAAATGATTTGAGGTTTTTCACCTAATGAGGGCCCTAGGCCATAAAAAAGTTGGATTTTCTTTGCTCACAATATGAAGAAGAGACTGACTAATACATAGTTACAATTTCAAGGTAACCGGTCTAACGTAACGCCTAAAAAAACCCTAAAAAGCTGAACAAACGCAGTTTTTCACCTAATACAGGCCCTAGGGGATCAAAAAGTTGAATATTTTTATGTGCATAACACTCCCTGAAACATAAGTAATACACATGTAAAGTTTGAAAAAAATCGGTTGGGTACTTCTCGAGTTTTAGGGATTCAAACTCACAGACACACACACAGACAGACATCCTCAGTTTTATATATAGAGATTTTGTAACAACTGACTGTCCCTGCAGTTATTTTCTGCGTCTGAGCTTCCTATATCTTATAAATTTATGTCCTCAGCGCTTAGTACGCACCCACACAAGCTCCAACACACACAGCAAACTGCAATTAACGAAATACTTCCATCTGTTCTCTGGTGGTATCCTGCATCTCACAGACTGTAGTCTATAGAGCCATGTTCACATAACCAGACGACTTCCAGAGAAGATATATGGACCTAAAAGTTAATGAGTTCAAATGTAGATTTACTCAGTTCGTAAAATCCTTTAGGTGCAGGAAGAGGGCGAGCTCTACCGCACTGTCCTGTTCATGTAGGGCCTCCGTGACGAAGGGCACACATTTGCAGTATTATGTGGAGTATTCTGGACAAAATACCCCCATACCATATCGCAGGGGGCAACAG
>OZ024741.1:38499010-38521510 GCA_964016885.1 Eledone cirrhosa
AAGACATAACATATTGTAATATTGTACATGTTTAGCGGAATGAAGATATATAGGGTATGTTCGGTTGTATACTCACGTAATCTCCCGAAGAAGTAGAACAGCATCTGGTTTAAGTATTCCTCAACAGTAAAGGGGATTTGTTATTATGTAGTTGATGCATATGTGGACAATCTTCATATAAATATGCATAGATTCTATTGCCCGATAAAAAAATCTCTCTCTGGTGTTGTGCTACAAAAAAAGTATCCATTTTATTTCCACAACAACAACCCATTTTTCTACTGAAGCTATGGTTCCTATGATAGGCCCCATACTCATCACAGGGTCGATTTTGAGGCATTATGTTTTTAGCCAGATATCTTTTCTGTCGTCAAGACTTTAGTCGCCTTTTACGCCTTGCTGGGATACTGTTTATTATTAAGTTACATTAGGGTGGTAGATTGGCAGTATCGTTAGAGCGTCAAACACCATGTTTTGCAACATCGAGTTATGGCCCTTTATGATCTGAATTCAAATCCCGCCAAGGTTAACTTTGTCTTTCATCCTTACGGGGTCGATAAAATAAAGCACCAGTCACATACTGGGATCGATATAATCGACTTTCCTCTCCCCAAAATGACTGGCCTTGTGCCTATACTAGAAATCATTATTAAGGTGGATTGGCAGTATCGGTAGAGGGTCGGACGCCATGATTTGATGGATAGTGTTACGGCCCTTTCCATTCTGAGTTCAAATCCCGCCCAGGCTAACTTTGCCTTTCATCCTTACGGGATCGATAAAATAAAGTACCAGTAATGCACTGGGTAATTGCTGGCCTTGTGCCAAAAGTCGAAACAATTATTAAGTTACATTAATAGAAATGGATATGACGGTGAATTGGCACAATTGTTAGAACGTCGGATATCATGCGTTATGGTAATCGTGTTGGCTATATGCGCTCTGTCGGATATCATGCGTTACGTTATTCGTGTTGGCTATATGCGCTCTGTGTTCAACTCCAACCGAGATCAACTTTACCTTTCGTCATTTCAAGGTCGACAAATATAATACCTGTCCGGTAATGAGGGCGATTATTCCTCCCTGTCACATTCTTTCTCTCTATTTCTTACTCTGGAAGAAATCAGTTTATGTTCAAACACGAAGTGAGATGTGCTCTTGTTACGATGGTGCTCCTACAACTCTAGCAAGGGTTGAGCACCCATGGACAAATGGGTGGAATAGAAAAGACTTGTGGGTGAAATTAGGTAGTCGGAAACTGTTTTGAAGCTTGTCGGGTGGATTGTATCTGTAATTCTAAGAGTCAGCCATATATCATATTTTGTGCCACGCTGGTTCGATATAGGAATTGCGTTAAGGGTACACGTATCTGTGGAATACTCAACCACTTATAGGTAAATACATGTTCAGCTGACCGAACAATTGAATGCTCATCTTCGAAACCACAGGAAGATCCATTATAATCACACTCCCCTCACCAGCATTACCACCAGCACCATCTTAACTATCACCACCACTACCACCACCACTGCCGCCGCCGCTGCCACCACCAAAGACACTTTCGCAGCTGCCACCACCACCAAAGGCGCTATCATCGCCGCCACCTCCGCCACCATCAAAGTCGCTCTCGCCGCTGCCACCACCACAACCTCATCCACCCCAACACCCCAACACCCCAGCCCCGCAGGAAACTTCAGTATTTTGGTTATGTCATCAGGGACAAAAATCTGACTACCAACATCTTTGAGGGACGGATACAGGGGAAGAGGGCCAGGGGACGGCTGAAAAAGAGATGGACAGATGATATTAAGGAATGTATAGGAGGAGGTTTGGTGGAATGAATGGCAATGGCAAGAGACAGGAAACGATGGAGGGTGCTGGTCCATAAGTCCATGACGTGCGACCCTCAGATATGAGGGTGGGATGATAAGGAAGATCAAGAAGCTCGCTTCACAGAGGTTTGATACTACTGTGTAACGATATTTTGGCTAAGTGCCTGTTACCATAGTTGTAAGTGAAATTAGGTAGACGGAAACTAGTTGGAAGTCTGTGAGATGGACTATACAAGTAGTTCAGAGAGACAGTTTTGTCCCAAAATGTGGCCCGCCTAATCTCTCTGCGAATTATATTAAGTTACATGTGTCTGTAGAATACAGTCACTTACACGTACATTTAACAAATAGGTTATTCCCTTGATCAAACAACTGGAAAACTCTCCGTTGAAACCGACGGATGTCCATTTACTTTTTAAAGATTATTATGAATTAAATAGGTGGATTGGCAGTATCGGTAGAGGGTCGGACGCCATGCTTTCCAGCATAGTTACGTCCCTTTACGATCTGAGTTCAAATCCCGCCAAGGTTGACTTTGCCTTTCATCCTTACGGGGTCGATAAAATAAAGTACCAGTAATGCACTGGGTAATTGCTGGCCTTGTGCCTAAAGTAGAAACAATTATGAATTAAATAGATCCAAAATATCTTAGTTCAACATTCTGTGTTTTAATAAATGAAAATTAACATTTCCAGTGATACGCTCATTTCATTGTTGTTTCATCATTTAGTCAGCAGTAGAAGAATACCTCCCATATGACCATTCTCAGGGGTTTTGAGATTGTGGAATAAGGAAAGGAAGTTATCCTCCCACTGGAGACCTAACACAAATGTTTAATCACACAGCCATGACAGTGTGAGGTTGTTTTACATTTGACTCGCCTTGGGACTACACCAGCTCAAGAGTAACATTTCATGTTGCAGATTCTATCGATGTTAGAAATCCGTTATCCTACTCTTTTGGTGTACTTTGACTTGAAATTGATATTTTCTATTGTAGTACCCTGGATGCAGTATGGTCTAATAGTTAAGATGTTCACTTCACAATCCTAAGATCCCGGGTTTAATCTCGCTGTGTGACATCTGGGAAGTTGTCATTGATCCAACCTTTGTGTGTGAAGGTAGGTTGGTGGAAACTGTATAGGAGACATTCTAATTGTATCTAACTCAAATATCTGGCTAATCTTGTCACATATATTGCAGTGCTGTCTGAGAACTACATTAATGCTACCTTGTCTACAGAACATTCAATCGCTTAACACGTTAAGTTGATCGAACTGCATGCTCATCATCGAAACCAACGATAAATCCATCAAATGAGTGCATGCATGTACGTGTGTATATAAGTGCGTGCCTTTGTGTGAATGTGTACATGTACGTGTGTATATAAGTGCGTGCCTTTGTGTGTGTGTGCGTGTGTGTGTGTGTGTGTGTGTGGTGCTGGTTTTTTGTTAGACAGTTTTGTATTTCTCAATTCTAGTTATTTGCTTTATCTTTTATTTCTCTCAGTTGGCACATATATTAATATATATGTTCTTATATTTACCGTATATGCTCGTATATAAGCCGAAAATTATGTGATAAAAATCGATGGTAAACGGGGTCGACTTATTTTCGAGGTCAATATTTTGACGATTTTCACCAACTTCAAAATTCTACGTAAATGAAGTGCAGAAATATTTTCGCTTTGACGGTGAATATTACACAGGTTTCATTTTCGACATGAATATGGCCTTCAAAACGATTAAAAATTGTAAAAAAATCATTACGTAATGGAGTTGTGAAACAAAAACTATACTCTAAACGGCACCCTCCGAGGAAACGCCTTCTCCATTCTGTCCGTCGGGGCTGTGGGGAGTCCAGCACGTGGAACCCCATTTGCTTACCATACAGAGAGATGGGGAGGGAGATAGAGATGGAGGCGATGACAATGGGAGTTCGGCTCTTCCACGTTCGGACCATATCCTTGTGGTTGTGTTCATTAAGCAGTTAATCAGTCATTAAGCTCCCTTTTGCATCTGTCTGACGGTCACTTAATTTGTCTGTCAGTCAACGACACTTAACATTTTAAATATCAAAATATTTAAACTTCACGAGAATTTCAAAACCTCACAATCTAGATATAATTGTTTCTACTTTTGGCACAAGACCAGCAATTACCCAGTGTATTACTGGTACTTTATTTTATCGACCCTGTAAGGATGAAAGGCAAAGTTAACCTCGGCGGGATTTGAACTCAGACCGTAAAGGGACGTAACTCTATGCTTCAAAGCATGCTGTCCGACTCTCTATCGATACTGCCAATCCACCGCCTAATCTAGATATAATGTGTTAATTATCTGCCTCGGCTTATAAATGGGGTTTAGGTTTTTGCTTATTTTTCACACATGAGATAAGTGTCGTCTTATATTCGAGTATATACAGTAGATTTCTTTCTCGCAATATTATATATAAGTTGATATGATTTATCGTCTTGAAATATTGCTGTTAACTCTGACATAATTCTATGCTTCTCCAACACAACAAAACAAGCAGATGTTGTACACCATTCTATGCTTCAGTAACTTTTATATAATCTGCTTTTTCACTACTCTCTCAAAATCTCTTCTTATCTATTTATGTTTACACCAACATAAACAGTAGCAACCAAATGAGAACAAGTAGTAGTAGTAGTAGTAGTAGTAGTAGTAGTAGTAGTATTGGCAGTAGTAGTAGCAGTAGTAGTAGCAGCAGTAGGGGCAGCAGCATCAGCAGTAGTAGGAGCAGCAGTAGTAGTAGCAGCAGCAGTAACAGCAGTAGTAGTAGTAGTAGTAGTAGTAGTAGTAGTAGTAGTAGTAGTAGTAGTAGTAGTATTGGCAGTAGTAGTAGCAGTAGTAGTAGTGGTAGTAGTAGTAGTAGCAGCAGCAGTAGGCGCAGCAGCATCAGCAGTAGTAGGAGCATCAGCAGTAGTAGCAGCAGCAGCAGCAGCAGCAGCAGCAGCAGCAGTAGTAGTAGTAGTAGTAGTAGTAGTAGTAGTAGTAGTAGTAGTAGTAGTAGTAGTAGTAGTGAATAGTTAGACCTACGATAGAGAAGGGCAATTACATACTTAAATGAGCCTTTTGTTTTATTTTTCACCGGCCTCACGTTTATTTTCCCATGTCGGTAGGAGTTGACTGAAGGTCGGAGCTCATTCCAATTTCATGTGGTTTAAAACTACTGAGACAACAAAACCCTCTCTTGCACAGGTCACCAGTCAGTGGCAAGGTTAACCCAAGCTAATGATGGTACTAATTTTCAGCAAAGTGAACTGGAACAGCGAGAAATGAAGTGCATGACTCAAAGACGAAATGCACCACACAGTCTTGAATCGGACCGCGATGACCCCACTCGGTCACGAATCACCATGGTTTCGCACCTAGAAAGTTCCCCTCCGAGGCACAAGCCTGGGCAAGGTTTGTTTTGTGGAAGACCATCGGAGATATGACCTTACAATCGTAATACCAACACGATAACTACTTGCTGCGCGCCTTCAAAAATCATGAGTAAGTGTTTCTAGCGTCGGCATCAAATATTAAACAAGGAAGTGCTGTCATAGCCACGGGAACAAATATGTTCTAAGTCTTCTGTGTGGGGATAACCCCCTATCTTCATTCCACCAACTTCAGAAGTCATGGGCACTGTCCTTCCACGTTTCTGACTAAGTCATTACAAACATTAGTGATATGAGTGCAACAATGAATGTTCCAGTTGTTCTATCAACAGAACAGTTTATCCACCAACACATGATTCCACACATATATATTTTCGAATGAGGTAGATGATCCACATAGTCGATATTTGGCGTTTCTTGTCGCGTACGGTCCTTCAAGCGATGCAGAAGCTGCAAATAGGAGCTACGTTTGGTTCGCAGAATAAAAGCATGGAACATCAATTTGTTAAGGGCTTTTCATTAGTCGGCTCTGATTAGGTGACCAGGATCGCACGGGGCAAGAAACTCCGAGTTGCAACGGAGTGCGTCATTAGCTCCGACTGAATGAATAATTTATACTGTATATGTATTGATTACATATTCTCCCGTTTGTTTACGTATATATTAGGTAGGTGGTATATATATATATATATATATATATATATATTGGTAAACGGAATAGAAAATGCTGACAAATTGTTCACAGTTGAAAAATGGTTTAATTAGGAATAAAAGAGTATTAGTGATTGTATGGGTTAGTATTCAGTTGTGGTTTTAAGTTTTAAAACCACAACTGAATACTAACCCATACAATCACTAATACTCTTTTATTCCTAATTAAACCATTTTTCAACTGTGAACAATTTGTCAGCATTTTCTATTCCGTTTACCAATATATAATAACTTGTGTGTTACACCTCTATTCTTTTAACTATATATATAGGTGTGTGTGTGTGTGTGTGTGTGTATAGTATATTTGGAAATATACTGTCAAATATACTATACACACATTCATCTATACATCGGTATTTCAGAGCACCAATACTAATATATATATATATATATATATATATAATATATATATATATTATATATATATATATATATATATATAATATATATATATATTATATATATATATATATATATATATATATATATAATATATATATATATTATATATATATATATATATATATATAATATATATATATATTATATATATATATATATATATATATATATATATAATATGTCTGGACCTAGCTGTTGAAACGGCAAGATCTCAGCCGTCGGTGTCCTGTCTCTTTATAACACATACACACACGCACACACACACACACACACACACACACACACACACACACACACACACACACACACACACACACACACACACACACACACACACACACACACACACACACACACACACACACACACACACACACACACACACAGGTGTATATATTTATATATATATATATATACAAATATATATAAAGTTATATCTGTACGTATACAGAGTGGGTATATAAATTTTTCATAAATTTGGACTGCTTGTCTCACTTAATATATATATACAATATATTAACAATTGGAAACTATATTTCTAAAACCATATTGATTTTATTATACATATTTCAAGGGCCACCAATGGTGGCTTTCATCAGCTTTCATCAAACTGTTGAGTGGTTTATATCAGTTATAAACATTTTTAAGCTTGTTGAATCCCAACAAATTAAATATAACCTCTGCATACATTTGAAAACACAAGTAAAGTAGTTAATTGCCTAGATATAACATTAGACTTATCTACGGGTATCTACCAACCTTACCATAAACCCAACCAAAATTTACACTACATACACTCACAATCTAATCACCCTAAATCTATCCTTAAAAACCTAGCATATAATATATCACTTAGAATTTCTAACCTTTCGTCCAACCAATATGTATTTGATAAAAATGCGACCTTTTATAACGAAGCTCTAGCTAGAAGTGGCCACAAAAATAAATTAGTATATATACCTTCTACCAATAACACTACAAACATACAACCTAATATTACCAACAAACACCAAATGAATCGTACACACCTAAATGCCACTCACACTATACCCCAAAATACCAACATAAAACCAAATTTCTCTAACTCCTCTAATATACAGTATAGTAACTCTCAAAAAACTACTCATCCTACAACTCTAATAAATGTTAATAATAAAACTCCTAAAAAACAAGCTAAAACACCTAGACCAATAAATCTAACTAAAAATGTGTGTGGAGAGGTCATTAACAATAATTCTCCTAGTAAACATCAGGATGCATCCTATAAAAACAATAAACAACATAGAAACCGTAATAGACGAGTCACTTGGTATAATGCTCCATTTAATTTACAAGTTAAGGATAATATACCTAAAAAATTCTTTAATATCCTAGAGAAAAACTTCCCGCCAAACCACAAATACCATCAAATCTTAAATAGATCAACAGTTAAATTCTCCTACTCAACAACCAAAAACATAAAACAAAATATAAGTGCCTATAATGCATATAAATGTAAAAAAACCATAAGTATACCACCAGTACATCAAACTAGCCATAATATCTCCTCAGATACAGGATTCACGAAAAGTTGTAACTGTAGAAATAAGGCAAACTGTCCATTAAAAGGAAATTGCCTTGTTAATAACATAATATATAAATGTAAAGTTAACACTAAGGACTCTATTTATTCATATATAGGAGCTACCTCTAACAATTTTAAGGTAAGATTTAATACCCACAAACATAGTTTTTAAAATTCCGCACTAGCTAATACAACATCTCTAGCTGAAAAAATTAATAGTTATAGAAAGAGGAAAATAGAATATGACCTGACCTGGAGTGTGCTCAAAAGGGCCACCCCTTATCAAAATAGTAGAAGTGAATGTAGATTGTGTTCCCAAGAACTTTTCGAAATAATGAAATCTAAGGATATCCTATTAAATAAGCGACAGGAATTAATAATATCGTGTAATCATAAACTGAGAAAAACATTTAAATACTATAAACCTAATTAATATACACTTCAGAAATTAATATATAAATTAATTTTAATTTAGTTAACCTATAATTAATATTCTACTACAGATGAATTACAAAATTCTGCTTTAAATATTATAAACCTAATTAATATACACTTTAGAAATTAATATATAAACTATTTTTAATTTAGTTAACCCATAATTAATATTCTACTACTGATGAACTACATAATTTGGCTTTCCTTCTTACAAATATCATTTCCTAAAACTGATACCATTAAGTAAACATATATATTGCTTTAACTTCAGGTTATGACTCTATGTTCCTTGAAACCTATATATATTTACTATTTCCCACTAATAAATTTAACCCCCCCCCCCAATAATTATATGTATATGTAAGAGTGGATGTGTGTGTATATAAGTGTGTATGTATGTATGTGTGTATGTATGTGAGTGTAAAAAAATATACATATGTATATATATATATATATGTGTGTATATGTGTGTGTGTGTGTATATATATATATATATATATATATATATATATATGTCTGTGTGTGTGTATGTATATATACATATGTATATGCGTATATATATGTATATATATATATGGGTATATGTTTGTGTGTGTATGTGTATGTATGTGTATATATATATATATATATATATATATATATATATATAAATATATGTGTGTATGTGTGTGTGTATGTATGTATATATATGTAGGTATATATATGTATATATATATATATATATATATCATTTTTATATTCTTTTAATCTCCCCTCAACCTTAACAGCATTTTTCAACTACATCTAACTCTTATTTATCATATCTATATGTATTAGTATAATTTTATCAATATAAATATACCCATCAATTAAATTAATTTTATATCCTTTTCATAGATGTATTTTTTTCACTAACATCCTTATCTTAAAACTCTGGTCACCTTAGATATTTATATTAGCATTACTATTTTATAACAGCAAATGCTTGTATACCTTCTACTGACCACCTGACCTAGTTTCACCCCTAAAATAAGTTTCAATTACTACTATTTTACCATTTGGCCAATTATTAACTTTCTATTGGTTAATTCTAAACCTCTTACCAAACAGACAGAATATATTTGATCTTTGTTGGTTTTATGGTTTTATTCAATGAACAAATAAAATTATTTCTGAGGTCAACATATGACCTACTTCTTCCCTAAAGTAATCCTTCATTCATAATACTCTTTTCCATCCAAAACTGAAATCTACCTTCCTCTACCCATAATTTAAGGTTCTTCTAATACTATATCACTATCTTGACCCTCATTATCTCCTGATTGGTCAATTCAAAACCTGTTCCCAAACAGACCTATTGTATTGAATCTTTGTTCTTATCAATAAACAAGTATCATTATTTCTGAAGACAGCATATATATGTGTAGGTATGTATATTCCCTCTGATAGTTTGTATAAATATTGTACATAGATCTATAGAATATGCATACCAACTCTAACACATATATATCCTAGAAACGATCGTAAAATAATGAAATTTTTTTTAATATAAGGAACTGTTTCTTTGTTTATTCATTATTTTTTTAATAATTTATCTTGACTCTGTTCTCCGTTTATTTTTCACCGAAAGTAGTTTTTGAATGCATCTTCTCTTTTCATGATATCCGGATTACATTGAGTTCTTCATACGGATTGGACACTACCGTAAACTTTTAGTAGATTTATCTACATATATATATATATATATATATATATATATATATATATATATATATATATATATATATATATAGTCATGCACAACTTTCACGGCTGGAGCCGTGAAAGTTCCATGCATGTTGACAACTAAGACATAATAATTACTCTAACATATATTTGTGCAAATACATATCATTTTGTTGAATTTATCATTAATGGGTTGATAGAAGAGAAGGAAAATATAATTATCTTATTTCGTTTCAAAATCTAATTATTAATGATTTCTAATTTAGGCATTAAGCCAACCATTTAAGGGAGATGATAAGAAAACATTATAGGCCGTGGATTGGCAGTATCGGTAGAGGGTCTGACGCCATGCTTTGACTCATAGAGTTACGGCCCTTGCCATTCTGAGTTCAAATCCCGCCCAGGTTAACTTTGCCTTTCATCCTTACGGGGTCGATAAAATAAAGTACTAATCATGCACTGGGCAATTGCTGGCCTTGTGCCAAAAGTAGAAACAATTATATTATATTGACTGGTAATTATTTCATCGATACCTGAAGGATGAAAAGCAATGATGACCTCAGCACTATTCGAACCCAAAACGTAAATAGCTGGAACAAATAATTGTTTCTACTTTTGGCACAAGGCCAGCAATTATCCCAGTGTATTACTGGTACTTTATTTTATCGACCCCGTAAGGATGAAAGACGAAGTTAACCTCGGCGGGATTTGAACTCAGACCGTAAAGGGCCGTAACTCTATGCTACAAAACATGGCATCCGACCCTCTACCGATACTGCCAATAGCTGTAACAAATAATGGTTTCTTATATAGGCACAAGGCCAGTGATTTGGGGGGAGGAGAAAGTCGATTAAATCGACCCCAGTGCGTGACTGGTACTTTATTTTATCGACCCCTTAAGGATGAATCACAGTTAACCTCGGCGGGATTTGAACTCAGACCGTAAAGGGCCGTTACTCTATGCTACAAAACATGGCATCCGACCCTCTACCGATACTGCCATACATGTTGTATAGCAACTTCACGATTCTGCCAATCCACTACACTATCCAACACCCAATAATTAATAACATTACACTTTCGTAGATGTGTAATTATTACACCATTCTATTATTAGAGATATTGTACAATTAATTATTATTATTATTATTATTATTATTATTATTATATACCATTATATTAATACTTCCTCAGTTTTAATGATATATTGCCCTCTTTATTTTCTTTGCTTATAAAACAAAAATATCAGTTAATTACCCAGTCCTAGAGAATGCAGCGTATAAACTATCCATGAATAATTACTGCTTGTAGTAAATAAATCTTCTTATTAAAAATCCTTAAACCTATTGTTTATTGTCATGAAATCAAGGCCTTTGTAAAATAAAAGTAAATTTGAATCACCAGGTAGCCGTATAATTGTAGATATTAACGTTTGCTCTTGTCTAGCAAGTGACAATTAATTGCACTAAAGCGCTTGCGTTAAATCATTGACAATTTTCGATTGAAAATTTTCAATAGAAAAAAAACTGCATTCTTCGTTATACACTCTTCCTTACCGTAGCCACCATTGTCACCTCCATTAACCCGTATCCCATCAGTTTAACAGTCAGTCCATTCTTCCGTATATCACATACGTGTGTGTATTTTTCCGCATCTGATTATATAACTATAGAGATCTTTACTTTTCCAGCCTCTCACTGATACCATATTCTTCCGTTAATTATTCTTGTCTCTCTTTCTGATTTTGCTAGCCACTTTGCTCACTATTCTTCATCTCCCTTCAACAATACTTTTTAAAGCGCGTGACACACAGGTCTAGTCCGGTAGAAGCCATTTTTGTATTAAACATGATATATATATGTATATATGAATCTCTCTCTCTCTCTCTCTCTCTCTCTCTCTCTCTCTATATATATATATATATATATATATATATATATATATATATATATATATTGTTATACTTGGGGAGGGTCATATTGTTGTAATAATATTGCCAGAATTAATAACAGAACACACTCACTGTTTGGTTGGTTTTCGCTTCTGTACTTTTATATCATTTAATTTATTCGGTCCTCAATGTCTACCATTGACTGACCAACGGTAAAAAATACAGATATAATATAGACACAAACATTTATATATATATAGTCTAACAAAGTTCTTTCGTTGCACATCTGCAACATCGTCAGTGGTGCTATTATGTTTCCTCCTATTGTATTGTATGTCTACGCCATCTTTATTTATTTATTTATTTTTGTCTTCTTCTCTGCGCATGCGTTTGCGTGTATACATATATACATATATACATCTCTCTCTCTCTGTCTATATATATATATATATATATATATATATATATAAGTCAGTTTTGCTTTATTTTTCTTTCAATGACTTCCGTTATTTGACTGCCTTGAAGAGATTTAGTCGATCCTATCGATCCCGGTATATAAATATAAATTGTCAAACCTGATATTTATTTTGTCGATGATATTGTATCACTAAGTAAGTCCAAACACACATACATACATACATGCATACATACATGCATACATACATACATACATTCATACATGCATAGATGCATACATACATATATACAAACATACAGGTAAAAATATAAAAAAAATGCTAAAGCCAGAAGAACATGCATACATGCGTCGCATGGTTTCCGCCTACCAAAATAACAACAACAATGACATCAACGATTATGGTTTCTAATTTTAGGGTGAGCAGGGAAAGTCGATTACGTGGGACCCCAGTTTAAGGATCCCATCGGTCACTACCAACCATGGTTTTGCACATAGAAAGTTTCCCTCCGAGGCCCATGCCTAGACAAAATTTGTTTGTGGAAGACCAGCAGTCGCCCATACATACCAGTCTCGTCTCTCCACGCCACCTATGTTGTCCAAGGGAAAGGTAAAGACGGATACAACTTGGCACCAGTGATGTCGCAACTCATTTCTACAGCTGAGTGAACTGGACTAACCTAAAATAAAGTGTCTTGCTCAAGGACACAACGCATCACCTGGTCACAGAATCTAGCTCATAGCACTCACAGCCTCTTAATTGCAAACCCAACGCTCTAACCACTAAGCCAGTACTTGACTGGTGATTATCGATCTCGGAAGAAGAAAGGGAAAGTTTACTTCGGTGGGATTTGAAAGCAGAACATAGAGTCCCATAAGGGAATACTGAGATGCATTTCATCTGACACATGACATACTAATGAATCTGCCAATCCACCGCCATAGAAACAATAACAACAACGGTAGTAACAACACAAACAACAACTAACCTAACACAACAAAATATAACATCTATAAAGTATTACAAAACAAATGTTAAGTGTAAAACTCCTGTCCCAGATATTACAGAGTGTGTAATATAATAAATATAATAAACAGAAGAAGGAATGAAAGTTAAGGCAGGGAAAATAAATAGATATGTAGAGCGGATCAAGTAATGTAAACAGAGCAGAATGTTTATGAAGAATGAAAAGGAAATTCTATCAACAAGTGAACTGTGTCAAAGAACATTCAGAAATGGAAATGCCAGCTGCAAAGTAAACCAAAACAATGTTGTTCAGGTGTTTGGGGTAAAACACACAAAAATACCAACAACAAACAAACGAGAAAACTGGAGCACAACAAATTTAGGCCGGATACACTATTTGGGAATATATATATATATATATATATATATATATATATGTGTATATAAATATGTATATATATATATATATATATATATATATATATATATATATACATGTATATATATATATATTACTTGGGGAGGGTCATATTTGTGTAATATTGCCAGAATTAATAACAGAACACACTCACTGTTTGGTTGGTTTTGGCTTCTCGCTTCTGTGTCTTTTATATCGGTAATCTAACTTACTCGGTCCTCAATGTTGCCATTGACTGACCGACGGTCAAAAATAATACAGATACAATATAGACACAAACACATATATATAGTTTATCATAAATCTTTCGTTGCACATCTGCAACATCGTCAGTGGTGTTATCGTTTCCTCCTGTTGTATTATATGTCTACGCCATTTTTATTCAGTCTGTCTATATATTTATTTATTTATTTGCTTGTTTGTTTATTTTATTTTGTCTTCTTTGCGCATGCGTTTGCGTGTGTGTATAGTGTTTTGTTTGCTGTGTGATGGGTGACTAGTGTGTGTTTATGTGCTTGTTGTTATTGTGTTTGTGTATGTATTTATTTATTTATTTATTTATTTATAATAATAATAATAAATAAATAAATAAATAATAATAATAAATAATTCTAATAATAATAATTCTAAAACGAATTATATATATATATATATATATATATATATATATATATATATATATATATATATATATATATATATATATATATATATATATATATAGTTCGTTTTAGAATTTGTTTTGCGAGATTTCTTAACTGAAAAAATGTGTTGAAACAGATATTGTTATACTTTGGGAGGGGTCATGTTGCCAATGAAAACACACGCATCTGTTGATTTTCACTTCAATTTATTATAAATTTCCGGTGGGTTGGTTGGTTCGATAACCGGATGGTTGTTTATATATTGTCGAAGCTCTTTCGTCACACATTCTGTAACCTCCTCAGTGACTAGATTTTTACTTTTTGTGTCACTCCTTTGTTCTGTCCTACACCATCTTGTTTTTGTCTGTTGTGTGCTTTGTTTGCGCATGCGTTCCATCCGAGGGGGGGGGGGTATTTATTCATGTGTTTATTTACTTGTCACTAGTTGGTTGTTTGTTCTATTTGTGTGTGTCTGATTTGTTTTGTTAGCTTGGTTTTTGTGTCTGTATGTCTTCATTTTATCCTTAATTACTAGTTGTGATGTTGCTATTCCACTCATATTTTCTGTTTAATTTAGGATTGGAGTTCGTTTATATTTGTCGCCTCTGTGATTTGCCTAAGCATTGCATCTTTTCTGTGTGTGGATATAATTTTTATCTCTATGTTCTCTAATGTGCCCCTATGTTCTATTTTGACATGTTGGTGGAGTACTGATGAGTTTTTCCCCATCCTGGAGTTCCCATCCTGGAATTCTGTTCAAACACACGGATACAACAAAACAAAGTCCTCTATCTATCAATCTATCTGTGTGTGTCTCTCTCACTCACGCACTAACTCTTCTCTCTCTCTCTCTCTCTCTCTCTCTCTCTCTATATATATATATATATATATATATATATATATATATATATATATACACACATATATATATTTAGATATTTATGGGAGTGTTATGCTGCCAATAAAAACATACGCACATGTGGGAAGTATGACACTCCCAAAGTATAACAATATTTCTTTCAAAACACATCTTCAGAAAAGAAATCTTACAAAACAAATTAAAAAACGAAGTATATATATATATATATATATATATATATATATATATATATATATATATATATATATATATATATACAATATATTAATAAATGGAAACTATATTTATAAAACCATAGTTATTTTATTATATATATTTCAAGGGCGACCAAGGCCATCTTGGTGCGCTTTCATCAGATAAAATACAAAATTTGTTTTATAAATAGTGACATAACAGTGGAAAACAACCATGATGGTTGGAAATTCGCTGGATAGTGACAAATTTTATTGAGGGTAATTCAAAGTTCTGTGTGAATATGCAAATGAATGTCCGAAAAATTGAAAAAAAACAACCGTTTATTTAAATTACGCTGTGGGAAGAAGAGAGGAAAATAAAATAAAATATTAGTATATGTAGAAATAGAGTGAAAAAATAGAGTGAAGAAAGAAGCTTATCCGAGGATGAGTTCATATAACGTAAATAAGTCTTATGTTTATGTTACATTTACTAAAAATTATTAGAATTCTATTATAATAAATATTTATTTACTATTATAAGTATATAGAAAATTAGATATATAGAAAAAATAAAGATATATTAAAAAATAAAGATATATTAAAATATATTAAGATATATTAAAATATATCAAAATATATTAAAATATATTAAAAATAGATTTAAAATAAATATGAAGTAGAAGCATAGGATAAAATATAGATATAAGGATAGATATAAGGATAGATATATGGGTGGATAGATGGGTATATCATGTTATAGATCAAAGGTTCTCAACGGGGGGCATATGCACCTCAGGGGGGCGTTTCGAAGCAAAGGGGCGTTAGGGGGGCGTTCGGATCGCGGGGGGGGGGGGGGCAATGGAAGGCTCTTTACTTTGGTAAGTTTTATAAGCCATATTTGTATGTCTTTGAGACAGCCAGTGTAAATGCATTTGAATGAACTTGCAGACAGCATAACTATGGTTTGACCGCAGCTGTGAGCAGGTGCGCAGGCGTGTCTAGACATTAACCGGCAATTGAGATCCTAACAATGGAAAAACCCACAGTCAACTGGATCAAGGACACTTTGAGCGCAGCCAGTTAGAATCTTGTCTTTCCTTCACCGATAACAATGTATTTCATGTCTGAAATTATTGACTCAACCGTAACGAGTTAACAGTATGTAGATCTATTTTATTCCCTACTGTATAAATAATATTACAAATATAAAAAAGAAAAAAAAAACAGAAGCGGATAGCACATACATCTAGGACCACATACGCAGGTAATACACGCATCTAGGACCACATACAAACACATAAGCAGGTAATACACGCATCTAGGACCACATGCAACACATAAGGAGGTAGCACACACACATATAGGACCACATACAACACACAGGCACGTAATACATACATTTAGGACCACATACAACACATAAGCAGGTAATACAAACATCTAGGACCACATACAACACATAATCAGGTAATACAAACATCTAGGACCACATACAACACATAAGGAGGTAATACAAGCAGATAATACATACAGATGTGACCACATGCAATACATAATGCAATACATAAGCAGGTAATACATACATCTAGGACTACCTACAACACACAGGAAGGTAATACATACATCTAGGACCAAATACAACACACATTGTATCATGTGCTACGGACGACGCAAGAGCAATGGTCGGCCAACATAAGGGTTTGTTTAGTCACTCTTCTGAAGAGAGAAAATCTATCTGTATTTTTTGTTCATTGTGTCATTCATCAACAACACTTGGCTGCGAAGAAACTCAGCAAGCCGCTAAGAAAGTCCTTGCAGGTGGCCATTGATGTCATCAATTTTATCAAACGGCATTCCCTCAATGAGCGAATTTTCCGGCAACTGTGCCAAGATAATGACGAAGAATTCGTCAAGTTGCTCCTTTATAATGAAGTGAGGTGGCTTTCAAAAGGCACGTGTCTTACTCACTTCTTTGAACTGTTCGACTCTATCATTGAGTTTCTGCGAGGACCCAACACAGAACTGTACAAGAAAACCCTCGATGTGAGGCAAAACTGCGCCTACCTCACCGACATCTTCGACAAATGCAATAGCGTCATTTTGGCTTTGCAGGGGAAGAAAATCACCTTGCTTAAAGCAAGGAATGCTGTGAAAACATTCCTGGCCTAATTGAATGTCATCGAAAGGAATCTTTGTTGACAGGAATTCTATAATTTTCCTAGTGTCGCCAATGTTCAAAACATTGTAAGCGATGACCAACTCCAAATTTATACTGCTCACCTCCGTGCGCTACAAGACAACATGAGAGAACGGTTTGTCGTCCTTTTGCCGATGGATATCCCAATGTGGGTAGCAGATCCCTTCATAGCTAACGTCGATGATTTGGACGTTATATTTCAGGAAGAATTCATTGAACTTCAAGCAGATGATATGATCAAAATTATATTTCCCAAAATAGGTGAACCCCTCTTTTGGATGCAAGAGGAAATTCAGCGTCGATTTTCACACCTACATGCAGAGGCTAAGAGATTTGCTCTGCCTTTTCCAAGCTCATACTTAGTCAAGAGGGGGTTTGGTGCTGTTTCCAGACTGCACAGTAAGGCTCGCAACCGCTACAATGTAATTGCACGTGGAGATCTCCGGCTACATCTTACGAAAATCCAGCCTGGCATCAAAGAGTTAGCTAACCTCCATAAAGTTCAAGGGTCCCATTGAAATGAGGTCAAAGTTAAAGTAAGTTGATTTATTCGAAAACTTGGATATGCTATTGTTACAAAGCAAACTAACAATTTTTTTATTTGTAGTTGCAGTCTGACTGGACTGAAAACCATCTACTACAATTCACTTACTCATTTGTTGTATATATTTTACCACTTACTAATAAATATACCCTCCCGCGTGGTCATGAAAACCCTCTTCCGTGATCTCTAAGCTCACAAAGCAGAGGGGAGATCAAGTTAGATATCAACATTTATTCTGTCCGTTTCATTAAAGGGAAAATTGGAAAGCTTTGAAATGATATAATTGCCACTTTCTTCCAGATAAGAGCAGTCTTTGGATAGACAGAGTTGCTCTTGTATAAATGTTCAAAATAGCTGGTATCGCCTGGTGGGAATATAACAAATTAAACTGGTCCTTATTCATAAAAACGAACATTTATGTTCCTTTTTTTTATTTATATATTTCCTTTCAAGGAATGTATTTATACTCTCAGCTGCCTGCAATGGTATCTTTGGAATATTGTTAATCAATTTTTTTTATTAATCTACTGATATCAATATCAGTAGTATATTGAAAAATGGAAAAATAGGGTAGGGGGAGCCTTTCGTGATTTCGAGGGACAAAAGGGGGCGTTTGGCCTAAATGGGTTGAGAACCTGTGTTATAGATGATAAATTATGAGGGATACTAATTTATATTTAGTGTAAGTATTTAAATTAAATTAAATTAAATTAACTGAGTTAATAAGATTACTTATATGTTTTTAATGTTTTACATTGGAAAAATATTGAAAATCCCAGTTTTGTTTATTTATTAGTTATTATGAGATAATTTTGACAGAGTTAGTTATTGGTTATAACTCTAATATTAAATAATTAAACAATTAAAAATTATTAAAAGTATAAGAAAATACTAAAACTATTTAAAAATTAAGACTATAAAATATTAACAATTCTAGATAAAATTCTTGAAAATTCCTGGAAAAACTTCCCACGAGATTTTTAAAAGATCTTAAAAAGACTCCGAAGATACTCAAACACCTTTTAAAAACATTTAAAAAGTGTTTAAAATTAATTAAAAACCTAAAATTATTCAGGAAATATAATTAAAAACCTAAAATTATTCAAAAAATATTAAGAAATATTAAGAAATATTTAAAAATACTTTAAAATATTTTAAAATATTTAAACATACTAGAAAAATACTAAAAAATATATTAAAAATATTAAGATGACCCCAAAAATAGTTTTTTTGTAAATAAGTAATTTTTTAAAAACCTTTTAAGTAATTTTTCTAAAAAGATTATGAGATATTATGGAAGTAAGATAAATAAAGATAAAAAATAAAGATATTTAAGAATTAAAAATATTAAAAAGTAAAGATATAAGAAGTAAATTATATATATTTAAGAAGTAAAAGATATTAAAATTAGAATTACATTAAATTTAAATTTAAAGATTTAGAATTTATGAACATATATGCATATATTTAAGAAATGAGATTATAGGTGTTTGGATAAAGTAAACATTATGTAGAGAAGATTAAACGTGTAATTATATTTTATATACAGATCTAAAAGTTGAGTTTTGGCGATGTTTACAAGAACTAAATAAATTGTCACGTAAATTAATGTAGTTTTTACATTTAAGTATGAAGAAATTTTCCTCAACACACAATTTGCAAAATTTGGATAAAGCTGTTTTTTTTGTAAGCGGGTGCTTATGAAATTATATTCCAAGTTAAAGAATAGTCTCTATTTTTGGATTTTAAGTTCCATATCAAGTTGGATAGAGAAGTTGAAGATTTTTTACCAATATTATTAAACGAGCATTTATGGTTATTGAAACGAGATTTAAAGTCTTTAGAAGTTGAACCAACATAGTTAAAAGTATTATCATTGGTTTTGACATTGCATTTATAGACCACATTTTTAACTAAACAGTTATTTTTTAAAGGACAGTTAGATTTAATTCTACAATTACATTTATCAGAGTTTATATTATTCGGAACAGTATGATTATATTGGATATTGCTAGAGGTATTAGTGCTATTCTGGTTAAGGTTTAGATTTCTATTATTGATTCCTTTTATATTTTGTGCTAGGTTCATAGAAGTAGAGTAAGATAGTTTAATTGTATGTCTGTTAAAGATTGAGTAATATCTATGGACCTTGAGAAAACATTTATCAAGAGCTTTAAAAAATAGTTTAGCTAAAGGTGTTTTAATACTTAGTGAAAATGGAGGAACATACCAGATTATGTTTCTAGTTCTATTTCTTCTGTTAGTTTTAGAGTTTATGCTAGAGTTTATGTAAATAAATATTTATTATAATAAAATTCTAACAATTATTAGTAAATATACGCAACATAAATATGTAACATAATCATATTTACGTTATATGAACTCATCCTCGGATAAGCTTCTTTCTTCGCTCTTTCTTCACTCTATTTCTTCACTCTATTTCTACATATACTAATATTTTCTTTTCTTTTCTCTCTCTTCTTTTTTCTCTCTCTTCTTTTTTTCTCTCTCTTCTTCCCACAGCGTAATTTAAATAAACGGTTGGTTTTTCAATTTTTCGGACATTCATTTGCATATTCACACAGAACTTTGAATTACCCTCAATAAAATGTTTCACTATACAGCGAATTTTCAACCGTCAAGGTTGTTTTCCACGGTTATGTCACTATTTATAAAACAAATTTTGTATTTTATCTGATGAAAGCGAACCAAGATTGCCTTGGTTGCCCTTGAAATATATATATAATAAAATAATTATGGTTTTATAAATATAGTTTCCATTTATCAATATATTGAATATTTACTCCAGTAAGCTGTTGAGTGCTCTATATTAGTTATAAACTTTTAAGTTTGTTGGAATCCCAACAAATTAAATATAACTTCTGCATATATATATATATATATATATATATATATATATATATATATATATATATATATATATATATATATATATATATATATAATCAAAGTTTAGCAAATAAGAAAAAGTTTCAAAATAAATTTTAAAAAATTAACTTTACTCGCTCTGGTTACCTTTACCGAATCGGTTTCGAGTCTCAAAAATAAACGGACAGTCCATACGGCATCCGTTGCAAAGATAAACTCCGAGTGAAAAGGATCTTTTCACTCGGACGGAGAATATAACATTCCCGAGTTCAAATTACGAACTGGCGCTATTCAAAATTGTTCCCGAGATGAGAATAAATGATGTGGGAGCAATTCTTTCAAGTGCCGTGTGTAAAGATAGAAGCAAAGGCAGGGAGGTCAATTTACTACCACTATAACTAGCAGCAGTCAGAACGACCAAATTTTTTCTCGACCAAAAGGAGAATAATAGTAAAGTATATATATCCCTACACGCACAAAGCGCTTGGGGAAACATGTATGGTCCAACCATATGCCATTGTGGTTCAATGGCAGGTTAATAAATTAACGAGCCAGAACATATATAATCAAAGTTTAGCAAATAAGAAAAAGTTTCAAAATAAATTTAAAAAAATTAACTTTACTCACTTTGGTTACCTTTACCGAATCGGTACATGTTTCCCTGAGCGCTTTTTCCGTGTAGGGATATATATACTTTCTTATTACTCTCCTTTTGGTCGAGAACAAATTTGGTCGTTCTGACTGACTGCTGGTAGTAAATTAACCTCCCTGCCTTTGCTTCTATCTTTACACACGGCACTTGAAAGAATTGCTCCCACATCATTTATTCTCATCTCGGGAACAATTTTGAATAGCGCCAGTTCGTAATTTAAACTCGGGAATTTTATATTCTCCGAGTGAAAAGATCCTTTGACGAGAGTTTATCTTTGCAACGGATGCCGTATGGACTGTCCGTTTATTTTTGAGACTCGAAACCGATTCGGTAAAGGTAACCAAACTGAATAAAGTTAATTTTTAAAAATTTATTTTGAAACTTTTTCTTATTTGGTAAACCTTGATTATATATGTTCTGGCTCGTTAATTTATTAACCTGCCATTGAACCACAATGGCATATGGTTGGACAATACATGTTTCCCTAAGCGATTTGTGCGTGTAGGGATATATATATATATATATATATATATATATATATATATATATATATATATGTATGTATGTATATATACATACATATATATATATATATTTTTTTTTTAAAGTTGAGACAGTAAACAGACGTGGAAAAAAACAACATGGAAGAGAATAGGCAGTACAAATGTTAACATTAGTTTTACGCTTATATATATATATATATATATATATATATATATATATATATATATATATATATATATATATATATACGGCTGATACCTAACAAGCAAA
>OZ024741.1:38529010-38531510 GCA_964016885.1 Eledone cirrhosa
CCTTCATCAGTACAGCTCACTGTTAACCTGCCAACTGTCAGAGCTAGTGAAAATATATGCTATGTTCTAAAATATACAGTGACTGATCGGCCTGATTAGCATATTTTTATTTGAATGTTGCTAAGCCGGCCATTTATCGCTCGTATATAGGGAACTGACTGGCCAGACTGCTGATATGCAAATCTAGGTGATCAGTGGATTTGCTAATATGCAGATCTGACTGATAAGCCAGTCTGCTAATATGCTAATCAGGCCGATCAGTCACTGTATATATATATATATATATATATATATATATATATATATATATATATATATATATATATATATATATATATATATATATATATTGTTATACTTGGGGAGGGTCATATTTGTGTAATATTGCCAGAATTAATAACAGAACACACTCACTGTTTGGTTGGTTTTCGCTTTTCGCTTCTGTGTCTTTTATATCTGCGATCTAACTTACTCGGTCCTCAATGTTGCCATTGACTGACCGACGGTCAAAAATAATACAGATACAATATAGACACAAACACATATATATAGTTTATCATAAATCTTTCGTTGCACATCTGCATATCGTCAGTGGTGCTATTGTTTCCTCCCGTTGCATTGTATGTCTACGCCATTTTTATTTAGTCTGTCTATATATTTATTTATTTATTTGCTTGTTTGTTTATTTTATTTTGTCTTCTTTGCGCATGCGTTCGCGTTTGTGTATAGTGTTTTGTTTGATGTGTGTTCGTAATTGGGTGACTAGTGTGTGTTTATGTGTTTGTTGTTATTGTGCTTGTGTATGTATTTATTTATTTATTTATCTATTTATTTACTTATTTATACTTCTCTTAGGTCAGTGTTGTTTGTTTGGGTGTTGTTGTTATTCCATTCATTCTTTCTGTTTAGTCTTGGTCTTCTAAGTTCTATTTCACTGGCCTCTCTGATTTGCCTATCTGCTGGGTCATTTCTATGTTTAGAAATTATTCCAATTTCTATGTTGTCTATGTTACCGTCATGTTGTTGTCTGGCATGTTCGTATAGTACTGACCCGTTTTTTCGTCCTTTTAGTTCCCCCCAGTGTTGGTCTATCCTTTCACCTATGCTACGAGCTGTCTCACCTATGTATGTTGTTGTCATGTTTCTACAAGTACCCTCTGTACATCTTATGCTATAGACTACGTTTCTAGTTTTACCGTTTATCCGGGGGTTTACCTTACATATAATACATTTCCTATTGGTACAGTGGGTTTTCTTAAAAGGGTAGGTTTTGCTGATCAGGGATTTTATGGTGGTTCCTGGCTTTTCTACCACCTTAAATTTTAAGTGGGTCTTTCTCAGGGCCTTCCTACACTGGTTAGCTAATTTCCGTCCAGGGGTAGCGTCCACTAACATGACACTCTGGTATCTCTGGTTGTCGTACCATGAGGTGGCTTTCCCTATCTTATGTCTAGCCCTATCTAAGCTATTCCATGATTTGCTCCTGTATAATGGGAAAATTCCTTTCATGTCCAGTTCTATGAGGGTCTTATACTTCTCTATGGCTCCTTCGTATACTCTGACTCTGTCTCTTTGGTTGTAGCCAGAGAACTGCATGCGGTTGATGAAGTGTTGGATGTGTCTTTCCATTTCTGTTGGGTCGCACATGCGGGACACATTCTTCATCACTCGTACCAAATCTGCGAGCAGAATATTAAACTTAGCACTACTGGACATTGCTGAGTTTTTTAGTATCAGGTATTTGGAGGCCATAGGTTTAGCATAGTGTGAGTGGAGAATTTGGGCTCTCTCGTCTATAGTGTTAATCCAGAGTTCCGTGTCTAATACAGGTAGTCTATTGTTAGGGTGTTTGGAAGGGAAGTCGATAGTTACAGTTATACTCTGGTGTATGGAATTAGCTATCTGCTGGATGCTTTCCATTGTGCTACGTTCTAAATCAAACCTGTTAGTGCTCTCTAGTGGGGATGTTCTTATAACTATATTGATATCGTCTACATAACGAGAGTACATGATGAGGTCTATGGAGTTCTCATTAAGGAGATCCTTAAGTCTCCTTTCCCACCATACTATGAAAAGGTTGGCAACATCACCAGCTATGCTGACGCCAATGGCTGCTCCCTCATTTTGGGTGTAGATCTTCTCGTTGAACTTAAATATGTGGCCCTTTAGGGTAGTTTTGATACTAGCCCCTATTGCATGTGCGACCATTTTTCTTACCTGGTCATTGTTTTGGGGGGTCCGTATAGCTTTGGTCCACCCAATCCACCTTCCCATGGGAGTCTTTTTTGCCATTGAGGTTATGGTGGGGCGTCTACCTCTTATGGGTCTACTAGGGCAGAACCGTCTAAGGTCATGGCTGTCTAGGTAGTCAGTGTCGTAGGTAAGTCTAAGTAGGAGGCCCAGTTCGTCTGTGTCGACGTCGCAGAACTCCACCTCACTCTCAATGATCATCTCCACACATTTTTCACGGCAAAATCAATGTTAATGGATGGGTACAGTG
>OZ024741.1:38536510-38546510 GCA_964016885.1 Eledone cirrhosa
GTATGAAATGTAATAAGTTCTCTTTGTCATTGAAGTAAATAAATGTTTGACCGTTCCACACTCAAAAAGAAACGTTCTCTTTCTCTCGCTCTCCCTCTCACTCTCTCTCTCTCTTAAAGTTTAAGCGGAGTAGAGAGAGGAATCTGATCGTGTTAGAGGGGTAAAGCGTCATGTATTTAGTTTTATCGATTATTTCTGTAATTGTGGGTGGGTGTGAATGAAAGAAATAGTCGTTGAACTAAGTTAGACCATTTACAACATTCTTTCAGACGTTGAGTCGAATCGGTTTGAAATTGTCGAAATGTCTAAAAATGGAACATGCACACACACACACACACACACACACACACACACACACACACACACACACACACACACACACACACACACAACACACACAACAACAACAATCTGCCTTTTATAGATAATGATATATATATACATATATATATATTAGAAAATATATAGCTTTCACCGTATTTTTTACTAAAGGAAATTTAGCTTGATAACGGGGTTTAGAACCCTCAGATAAATGGAAAAAGATGAGTATTGACGTACACACACACACACACACACACACACACACATACATATATATATATATATATATATATATATATATATATATATATATATATATATATATATATATAGTGAAGCCGCATTGCTTAGTGGTTAGAACATTGGGCTTGCAATCGAAAGGTTGTGAGTTCAATTCTCGGACCGGGTGATGTGTTGTTTCCTTGAGCAAGACACTTTATTTCACGTTGCTCCAGTTCACTTTGCTCCAGTTTACTTAGCTGTAGAAATGAGTACCGGCCTTCCCACCCAGCCAGTGGGATGGCGTTATCTTATGGCTAAAACAGCACGACTTGCTGTGACCAGCCGCGCCGACTGGCGTTCGACAGACTGGTTGGTCAAGGTGATCAAGGTGATATATATATATATATATATATGTATATATATATATATATGTTTGGTTGGTTATTTTCCCGTAATAGAATCAATGAAATCCGTTTTCTCGATTTCCCTGAATCTGGAAGTTTGTGGAGAAGATAGAATTAGTATTTCAGTAAATCTGAATCATTTTTTGTGGCCAAATTATTAATTCAACGTTGATTTTTTCCAAGAAAAAACAATTTAAGAATGACAGTCTTTCAGACAGAAATACCAAGATAGATATTTTTAGAAACAATCACCTTCCCGGTCAAATCTAAGATCATTCAACCATTCAAACCAATTCCATTTCGCCTTTGTAGCCATTTGAAAGTGGCTATCACCACAACAGATTGCTACCACACCCATACCCTGTCTCATTCTTATTCTCCCTCTCACCACTTCCCCCTCTCCTCCTCCTCCCCCTCCCCCTTTCCTCCAACTACTACCAGTAAAAAACCCCAAAATTAAAACTACTACTTCTGTTAGCCAACTGACAGAGAACAAAGGACAAACACGGACAGAGCTATGAACTCTCCTCCCTAAATATGTATGTAAAAACTAATAATTTTTCTTCCCCTTTTTATTATTCGCATATATAATATACAACATAACTACATTATGCATATCCGTAGTTGAAAAAGAATATAATGCTGTAACCGGTACCATTATTAAATGCCAAAATATCCACTTTATAAATAAATGTTTTGATATTATACTGAAAGAATCTCTTCAGCATTATCTACTGAAAAAATCATTTTCCTCTCTACTGTGTGTTTCTGTCTCTCTTTCTCTCTCCCTTCTCTCTCTCCCCTCTCTCTCTCTCTCTCTCTCTCTCTCTCTCTCTCTCTCTCTCTATGTATATATATATATATATATATATATATATATGTGTGTGTGTGTATTTATTAACGTATTTATTTATGTTGGACCACAGCCAGTTTCGATGATGGATATTCTAGTTATCTGCTCAACGTAGCACCCTGTGTGACAAAGCTGGCACTTTGAATCATAGGTCTAACTCATTTTCGTTGCTGAGTGGACTGAATAAACCAGAACTAAATGGACACACCATACCACCAGGTGTCAATCTTAAGTTATATATGCAATCTTAAGTTATATATACATACATACATGATGGCTGCCCCCTCGTTATCGAGTATGGCCATTGCACGATATACCATCTATATATATAAAACTGAGGAAGTCTGTCTGTGTGTGTGTGAGTTCGAATCCCTAAAACTCGAGACTATTTTCAAACTTTACACATGTAATACTTATGTTTCAGGGAGTGTTCTGAGCAAAACAAATGTCAAATGTCCAATGCCCTAGGGACCGCATTAGGCGATTTAGCGATCTCGCTCTATAATTCTCAGTCTTTCTCTTTTTAGATAGATACATACATATAACGTCGCGCCCTTATAATATCTGTCTGTATGTCTGGCTGCCTGCATTACGTCACTTCCCTGAGCATGTCTGTCTCTGTGTGTGTGTGTGTGTGTGTGTGTGTGTGTGTGTGTGTGTGTGTGTGTGTGTGTGTGTGTGTGTGTGTGTGTGTGTGTGTGTATCTGTCTGTCTGTGAGTTTCAATCCGTAAAACTCGAGAAGTACCCAACCGATTCTTTTCAAACTTTACATGTGTATTACTTATGTTTCAACTTTTTTTATATCCTAGGTAAAAAAAACTGCGTTTTTTAAGATTTTTAGGGGTTTTTTGAGGCGTTACGTCAGACCGATTTCCTTGAAATTGTAACTATGTGTTAGTCTATCTCTTCTTCATACCCTAAGCAAAGAAAATTCAACTTTCTTATGGCCTAGGTGAAAAACTTCATTTTTTCAGCTTTTTAGGGCTTTTTTGAGCCAATTTTCCCGAAATTTCAAGGCATATAATGCAGATAAAAAAAATTCGTTTTCTTGATCCCTCAGTGCCTGGATTAGGTGAAAACCTACATTTTTCATGCTTCATCGAGGAAAATCTTAAAGATTATCCAGCTATCAGAGTATTCGGTTTATTTTCTTTACATATTGTCCAGGCATGCAGTTTTTCCACGATTAGGTCTGTTGGCGGCCCGCGTCCCAAAATACCTTTGCCCGTGCATCGCCCGGATACCACTGCTAGTTATTAATAATTATTAATTAATTCTATCGTGCAATGCCTGTTCGTGAGGATATTTTTAAAGTGAGGAAAGACTGTGCTCTGAGCCAATCCCACTCTCTGAGCGACAGTAGCTATAACCCGAAAAGAAGAAAGGATCAACATTATCGGTAACTACTGAGCCGCAGGTTTATATCGGAGTTATCCCAGTTTCCTGAGTTGCCTTCTCCTAGAAGAATGCCCTGACAAAAGCTAGGGGTCCTTCACTCCCAGTAGTTTAACCGCACGATCGGCTGTCCAGCCCGATTATTTCTATGTCCCCGCACATATACATAAACATGCACCCATGTATATACACATATACATATATATACATATGTACATGTATATATATATATACATATTTACACACTTGTGGATGGCCGTTGACTCTTATATATGCATACATACGTATATATATATATATAAATATATCGGAAAATCTTCAAGACACCGACGGCAGAGCTCAAACCGTTTCGACGGCTATTTATGTCCAGAAATAGCCGTCGAAACGGCTTGAACTTTGCCGTCGGGGTCTTGAACATTTTCCTATTACCCACTCTACTACCCAATATATAGTGTATTTTGCAATACACTGTATGCTTAATTAAAAGCATTACGAAGACCTTATGCTATTGTTTTAGAATAGTGACAGTCCCACTTACTTTAATTTTCAGCAAACAGGGGAGATAAAACTGACAGAATCCTGTTTCGCACTTTTTGGTGCTTATCAAAGCTAACTACTCCGCCTGTTTGCTGAAAATCATGAATGTTTGATTCTTATAGAATTCTAGTAATAATCAGGAACTGATTATACAGAGCGGTTGCCGGTCAAGCAGAAAATATAAGGAAAGAAGATGAAATCGAAAATGCAACTGGAGTCTTTTTTTTTTTTAAATATATATTTATTTGGTTCCTTTACCGGTTTTGCAGTTCTTCTGCTTTTCAAAAGTATAATTGAGATGGAGGGTCTGTGGTGTTTCTCACATTTGGTTGGTCTTTGGATGTTACTTGTTTTATATGGAAAAAAGTGGCTCGAAATGCCAAGTTTTTAGAGAAGTAATTTGGTTGGTTGGTTGGTGAATAAGTATAATAAATTTCGAAGTCTTATTACTCTGGAGTTTCGGCTATTTATCACATAGTCTCTATGCAATACTCCGTATATGATATTTTTCGCGTTCATTGCTTCCGGGGTTAAAATCCCGTAAGGTAACTTGTCAGCTGCTCTACAATATAATTTATTCTATTTATTCCAGGTTTTTACGCGTAGGTTAGTGGTTATATTATTGGATTCCCAATCATGAGTTAGTGAGTCCGATTTCCTGCTCGGTGGGTGCGTGGAGACCTTGAGAAAGACACATTAATTCACGTAGCTCCAGTTCATTCAGCTGGAGAAATGAGTTGTGACGTCACTGGTGCCAAGCTGTATCTACCTTTGCCTTTCGTTTGGACAACATCAGTGGCATGGCGGGGGGGGGGCTTCTATGCATGGATGACTGCTGGTCTTCCACAAAAACACCTAGCACTGTCTTGTACCCTGTAAGAAAATTCGTGACCGGAGGGGTCTTTACCCCTCTTTTTACGTTCAAATCTCATTGAGACCCTTATGAATGGTAGACTTAATCAGTCACCCTGTTTAACACCACGGCCAGGCCCTAGGTTCTATTTAGTGATGTTCATTCAGCGAACATCTCCGGTTTGAGGAAACGTCTATTCCTCTCTCATTCACACTAGTCTCGGAGTCTCTGGAAAAAATTATGTGCACAGACTTTCCATCCTTGACTAAACATTGAAATTAAAAAAATAATGTGGTCAATGAATCTGCTAGAAACAACAGCTAAGTAACATTGGATATTGTATTCCTACATGAATATAAGGTTGTGACGGCTGAAATGTCTTTGATCATAGCTGACTGATTTTAGTCAAAATAACATTATTAGTCGATTGGCAGTATAGGTAGAGGGTAGGACGCCATTCTTTGCAGCAAAGAGTTACGACTCTTTATGATCTGAGTTCAAATCCCGCCGAGATTAACTTTGCCGTTCATTCTTACGGTGTCTCGATAAAAATAAAGTACCAGTAATGTACTGAGATAATTGTTGGTCTTGTGCCAAAAGTAGAAACAATTATTAACACCAACACCACCAACAATACTAATATGAAACTATGACTTTAGGTGGAGTTTTAATATGCCTAAATGGCTACAAATATTTCTGTGTTGATTTGTGATTTTGTAAATATTTAGTGTTGCCAAATGTCTGGGAGCCTTAACTGCGAGACAGCCTTTGAAAATACCAAGACGTACACCATTTTATCTCAAGTGGTAGAAGACAAAGAAACAGTGAAAGCCTGTCTTAATTTTGCTAGTAAGACTAAGTATACGAGATATATTGATTGTTGTTGTCGTCGTTGCTGATGTTGTTGTTGTTCTTCTTCTTTTTCTTCTTCTTCTTCTTCTTCTTCGTCTTCTTCTTCTTCTTCTTCTTCTTGAGAGGGTCGCGGGAGTAAAGTCCTCAAACACCCCCCCTCCAGCGGGTCCTGTCAGAAGCAACTATCTCCACCTAATCAAGCTGGATTCCCAAGCGAGACCAACCAAGCTCATAGATGTTATCTAACCATCTTTGTCGGGGTCTACCCCTAGGTCTCCTACCGGTTGGTTTTGCCCGCAAAATTTGTCCAGCGATTCTTTCCTGAGACATTCTAACCACATGCCCATAGGATCGGAGCTGCGATCTCTCAATTCGGAGAAGGAGCAGCTCTTTCTAGAATGACTCTTTATATATCTAAATGTGCAATAACTCATAATTAATTCCAATCCACTTTTTTTTAACAGCAAAGAACATCCGACGAATGAAACCAATAGGAAAAAAAATTACACAATTAACTCAAAGGTGGTTTTGACTGAAAGCGGAATTATACGAGGAACATAGTTCTATAGAAGTGATATGTATATATATATATATATATTAGTAAAAGGAAAAGAAAATGCTGACAAATTGTTCCCAGTGAAAAATAGTTTAATTAGGAATAAGTATAAATTAGTAATAAGTATTGGTTAGTATTCAGTTTTAGTTTTAAGTTTTTACCGGTTGCGCATTTCTAATGCTTTTCAAAAATAATTTTGAGATAGAGCGCCCGTGATGTTTGCTCTAATCTGATCAGTTTTGGAAATTCTTCCTGTTTTATGTGAAAAAATTTAAAGATAATGCGACCCACACCCAGTGCATCAGTAAGGAATCTCACTTTATTAACAAATACGGACCCTGTCTAAACACTTCTCCCTAAGACGAACCCACAACATACACACGTCAACATACCTACATCAGCATACATCTTACATACAACTCTATCCACATATAAACACAATGACATACGTAAACACACATGTTCTATGGTGCAACACAAATATACACAAATTTGCATACCTTTTGATGTCTATAGATATAAACGTGCCGACACACACACATACATATACGCACACATGCATTGCACACTGATGGGCACATACATATTTGTACACAAGTATTCCAATACGGCAAGGCCTAATGGATTCCCCTTGCAGTACGTACAATCTGGACACTCACACACACCTTGGTGTTATGACAATACTATACATCATTTCACCCCTTTTATTATTAATGTTTTTGATGTTCTTTTGAGAGAATCGTTTTTGCAAATTACTGAAAATATCGAATAATTTACACCATTTTTACCAGTATCACAAAAATACTGGTCCATCCACACACACACACACACGCACACACATACACACACACATATACACACACACACACATATACACACACACATACACACGCGTAAACTAACATACAAACAGACATATACACACACACACACACTTCTCCGTATAAGACAAGAGCTGAAAAATATCTTTCAGCATGTTAAAATATCCCCCACACACGTACATACACATTCCTACTGACCGAAACCCTCTACCACGAACCACTCTGCTACACACACACACACACACACACACACACACACACACACACATATTTGTCTTAATAGACACCTGAACAGTTGACCTTTCAACATGACTGCAATTCACACACACATCCCTACTGACCATTATCATAACAATGAACCTCTTTACTACACACACACACACACACACACATTTGTCTTAAAAGACTTATTTTTCAGTGATTTCTCAATCAGGCGAAAAAGGACACTCTTCGACTAACCTACATTTGGCCCAAAATCAATTTTTAACATTCACGTGACCTCTACCGACCAATCAAAATTGTTTTGACTACAAGAATTTTTGCAACACGAATTGGCGCGAATTTATAGTACTCATTCACGTGACATTCAACAACCAACCAAATCTTAATACCTCTGGAGCCACTTTTTTCACATAAAACAGTAAGAATTTCCAATACTGATCAGATTAGAGCAAACATCACGGGCGCTCTATCTCAAAATTATTTTTGAAAGCATTAGAAATGCGCAACCGGTAAAAACTTAAAACTAAAATTGAATACTAACCAATACTTATTACTAATTTATACTTATTCCTAATTAAACTATTTTTCACTGGGAAAAATTTGTCAGCATTTTCTTTTCCTTTTACTAATATATCACAACTCGTGTGTTACACCTCTATTCTTTTAAATATATATATATATGTGTCTGTGTGTGTGTGTGTGCGCGCGTGTACGTGTGTGCGCGTGTGTGTGTGCATATGTGTGCGTGCGTATGTATATACTATATATGCACAAGGCTAGCAATTGACTGGTACTTTATTTTATCGACTCCGGAGACATGAATTGCAAATTTGACATCAAGAGTATTTGAAGGCAGAACGTTCGGCGCTCTAACGATTCTGGTAAATAAAATTGTAATTGCCGCAAGCTGTTTCACCCAATTACACTTGACAGTAAAACACTTGATATTCTTTTTGAAATCCGAGAACCACATCACAAAAATACAAACAAAATAGTATACTTACATACAAACATACATACATATATACATATATAAATATATAAATATATATATATGTATATATATATATATATATATATATATATATATATATATATATATATATATACATACATACATACAGACATATATATATATATCACTTCTATAGAACTACATCGAGTGTGTTCCTCGTATAATTCCGCATAGACATACCAAGACCCTTGTCTGTCTTTTATTTTTATTGTTCTTCTAATACTTAACATATGTAACACGAAATAACAATCTGAAGGTTAGTGTTTCTCGGCTTTCTTACTAAGTATTCCATCACACTTAAACATATCTACGACAATCTTTTCCTTCCAGTCACCCTGATTACGCAAGAATAGAATTGTAACGATCTATTTGTAAACTACACGAAACTATGACAAACTAACTGCGAGAGCCTCTACGCCAGATATAACGAAACTTTATTTTTTATTACCTGGAACGAATTACACGTCCATGAGTATCTGTGAGGATGCATATGTTCAGAAAATAGCAATGAATCATTTACTAAAGTCACAGGCATGCAACGTATTTCAAGGCGGTAAATTAGTAGAGTCGCTGTATTATCGATTAAAATGGCTTGTCATATTCATTTCAGCTCTCTGAATTCTAATCTCACCGAAAGCAACTTTACTTTTTTATTCTTCTACAAGAGTTAATTACGCCTTCCCCTCTCGCTTCCTGGACTCAGACCTGGAAAGAGATGGACTCCGTCATGTTAAGATACCCGAGATGCGCTGCATGTCATAACGATGCCAATAAAACTCACTTGTTGAGGGAGAAAATCAAGGCAAATTATATTAAATATGTTTTGATCTTAAGCCTTGAACGGGTTTTTCTTTTTATTCATATGACTTTTTCGAGACTTTGCCATGGACGAATGCTTAAGAGGTTTGCTTCAAAATTGTAAAATCACGGGTTCGATACTACAGCGTAGCATCTTGGGCAAGTGTCATTTACCATAACATTGGGCCAATCCATTCTTTGTGGGACTCTGGATAGACGAAAACTGTTTCAGAAGCCCGTTGGATGGACAGTTCTGGTAAAGGGCCATCCATGCCATACATTGTGTCAAGCTGAATCTCCATAATAATTACATTTAGGTTACACGTATCTGTGGATCGTAGAGGCACGTGGCCTAGTGGTAAGGGTGTTGGACTTACGATCATAATGTCATGGGTTCGATTTCTGTGCTGGGTTGTGTGTTGTGTTCTTGAGCAAAATACTTAATTTCACATTGCTTCAATATACTCAGCTGAAAATGAGTACCAGCAATAGCTGGGGGTTTAACCCTGTGATGGACTGACGTCCTGTCAAGAGGGATGTGTTGTACTCTCAGTCGCTTCACACCACGAAACCACGAAAAGCACCGACCTGACGAGCCTCCTGGCTTGAGATAGATTTTAGCTTATCTGTGGATTGCTCAATCACATACAAGCTAATTTCATCAGAAGGCTATTCCCTTGATCGAGCAACTGGAAATCGTATCATCGAAACCAAAGGAGAGTATGACCTCTGTCGTACTGGTCACATATGGAGTGCTGTTGATCATAGTCCTTGGACAACAACTAAACTGTGAGTACTCCTTATCTATAACGATCATTCTCTTATAAGTTACTGAAAAATGGGTCAGTCAAAGACATAACAATCTATAGCATCTCACTTCATCTCTAACATATTCTAATGGGTTCAGGCATGGTTAAAATTTAAAAAAAAGTTCGCTTCATAAGTATAAGATCCCGGGTTCGATCCCACTGTGAAGCATCCTGGAAAAATGTTTTACTACAGTCTCTGCCTCACCCGATACTTATCAAAGAAATTGGGTTGACGGTAACTGTGCGTTAGATTGTCAGATGATTGCTCCTCAAATTCCAAGATTCAGTCAGCTTTGTCACATTGATTCAGCTGGGGAGTTATATTAAAGGTACACGTGTCT
>OZ024741.1:38554010-38574010 GCA_964016885.1 Eledone cirrhosa
CCCCCGATACCAGCGCCAAGGGTTTGCGTGACCAGGTAAACGCAAAGCTTATCATGGGTGATGTCTCGGCCGCAGTCAGAATTGTTACCTCAGAGGACACTGTCCTCCAACCCACCGAGGAGGTCCTGGCTGCTCTGCGGCTCAAACACCCTCAGCCACCCACTGATCTCAGACCCATACCCCCACCCGACCTTCACCTGCTCCTTGTGGCTACTGATGCAGATATCATGTCCGCGATCAGGTCCTTCCCAGCTAGCAGCTGCGGAGGTGTTGATGGTCTCCAACCAGGCCACCTCAAGGAGTTGATATCCCCCCTCTCCGCTGAGGCCGGGCGCCGCCTTCTGAGTGCAATTGTGGCGCTCACCAATAGGCTCATTCATGGTGCCCTCGACCCTTACGCCCGAGGCCTCTTTCTTTCGGCCAGCCTCACCCCTCTCAGGAAGAAAGAGGGTGGCATACGCCCCATTGCTGTGGGCAATGTCTTCCGGAGGCTGGCTACCAAGGTGATCTGCACATCCGTCACAGACGAACTGGGTGAGGAGTTTAGTCCGGTGCAACTGGGTGTCGGCGTGTCCGGTGGCTGTGAGGGAGCCGCTCATGCAATCAGGCAGTTCTTCAGCAGCTGCCCATCGGTACCGGCATCCAGGGACTCCAGGAACCTCATTGTCAAGCTTGACATGAGGAATGCCTTTAACTCTTTACGCCGGGATCATCTGCTCGAGGCCTGCCTCAGCCGAGCCCCCTCTGCCTACCCGCTGACCTACCTGTCATATGGCGCCCCGAGCATGCTCCTAGCTGCTGATACGGTCATACCCTCGGCTACTGGGGTCCAACAGGGCGACCCTTTGGGACCCCTCCTGTTCGCCCTTGGTATTGACCACATCGCCCGCAGTATCACGGCCCCTCTCAACGTTTGGTATCTGAATGATATCACGTTGGACGGGCCCGTACGGACGGTCTACCAAGACCTTCAATCGGTGATTCCTGCCCTGGCGGGAATCGGCCTCCAGGTCAACTCGGCCAAGTCGGAGGTGGTGAACGTCAGCCTCGATGCTGCGAACTTTGCAGCTTCCGTCTTGGACGTGCGGTCCATTCTCCGACAGGTTCAGGTCACCTCCAAAGAGGATGTCCTCATCCTCGGGTCACCGATCCACCCGCCGGCCATCCGCTCCACCATCAGGTCCAGGCTTCAACAGCTCCAGACTCTCACGAGCCGACTGGACTTGATGGACAGATACCCAGCTCTCTGTCTGCTGTGAAATAACTAATGTATGACTTATAACATCTGGACATTGAATGAGGTGGTGGTGGTGGTGGTTGTGGTGGTGTTGGAGGTTATGGTGGTGGCGTTGGTAGTTTGAGTTGTTGTTGGTGGTGGTGATGGTATGATGTTGGCCGTATAAGCTGGAATGTGGAGGTACAGAGTGACTGAGTGAGAGAGCCAGAAAGGAAGAGAGAGAAAGAAAGAGAGACAGAGAGAGACAGAGAGCGAAAGAGAGAGAGAGAGAGAGAGAGAGAGAGAGAGAGAGAGAGAGAGAGAGAGAGAGACAGAGAGAGAGAGACAGAGAGAGAGACAGAGAGAGGGAGAGAGGGAAAGAGAGAAAGTGTGTGGAGAAGTGGGGGAGACGGGTAGGAGCAAGGAATGATGGTGGGAGAGGACAGGTATAGATATATATATATATAGGTCCATACCAATCTCTCTCTCTCTCTCTCTCTCTCTCTCTCTCTCTATCTCTATCTATCTATCTATCTATCTATCTATCTATCTATGCAGGGCATCCCTTTGGAACCGGGATTGCGGAAAGGGGTGTCGGCCTACGCCGATGACGTGACAGTAATGGTGTCGACGGCCTCCGAAATCGAGGCGGTCGGCACCTTACTGGAGGAGTATGAAAAGTTCACAGGGGCTAAGCTGAACTGGGACAAGTCGATCGGTTTGCAACTCGGCACGTGGAGGGGCAGACCGATGCCCTCCGATGGCGTCGTCGGACGCTGGACGGAGGGCCCGGTGAAGTTGCTCGGGGTCTGGTTCGGACCGGACCTCCAGGTGGAGAAAAACTGGGCGGAGGTTACGAACAGGGTGTTTGCACTGACCCAGAAGTGGGCCAGTTGCAAACTATCCCTGAAAGGTCGGGCGGAGGTGGCGAACACCTACATAGCGTCCGTCATCTACTACCGCCTGACCGTAGTGCCCTGCCCAAGGGAAACCCTCACCAAGATGGAGCGCGCGCTCTTCCAATTCCTTTGGAAGAGGCGGGCTCCTATGGTGAGGAGATCCATCTGCTGTCAACACCCTTCGAAAGGAGGGCTGGGGATGCCGTGGCTAATGATGCGTAAACACGCATTAAGGCTACAGCACCTCTACGTATTCCTCACCGGACAATCGGTGTGGGCCTCGTTTGTGAGACGAACCTTTCCCAGACTCGTCTCACTCACCGAGCTGCAATCCTGGGTCAAGCAAAGACCGAGAAAACTGGGCGCCTGGCACACTGAGTGTGCCCAGGCGCTCACCGCCCTCTGGCAGGCGGATCCGGTTATCAGTGGAGACTCCACCGCAACATTCTATAGAGGGCTGGTACGCAGCAGGTGCGACGACGCCCTCGGAGAAGCCCTAGACATGGAGGAGGACGAACTGGCCAGCCTGTTCGGTAGGACATTCAGCCCGGGACCTATGGACAACTTCCAGAAGTCCCTGGCCTGGCAGTGCTACCGAGGGGCTTTACCCGTTCGAGAAAGGCTCTACAGACACGGGCGCCCGGGTAGGGACCCCGCCAAAAAGATCTGTCCCAGATGCGTGTGCGACGAGGAAACCGTTGCACACGCATTGGTACACTGCTCGGGCGTAGCCGATCTGTGGGGCTATGTCGAACAACTGCTGTCAAGGGTGGGACCGATCCGGTTGACCACCGAGTCTATTGTAATGATCAAGCCGCCTCCCCCCTTCAAAGATGAAGCAGAGGCGGTGTTTCTGTGCGTAATAGCCATGGAGAAAGAGGTTGTATGGTGGACGCGTCTGAAAGGACTGAGGTCAGGCACCTTTCTCTCTGGCCAACAACTGGTCCGTTTCTTCCGATATCATTTCGGAAGAAGGATCAGGATGGAGAGAGAGGTGCTGCACCCCAGCCGTTTCTATGAAAGATGGGTGAAAGTGGCGAGAATGGCCCGTGTGAATGGGCCTTCACTCTACATCAGACTATAGGTGAGGAAGATGAAAGACCAAGGGAGCACCCCTTCTCTGTGCTCCTGAGGAGAAGGGTTGCACACTTTTTTCGGGGTGTGTGCGACCCCCCAAGGCGCCTCCTCTCTATTGAGGATTCTGTTAAAAATTTTATTTTTTGTTATATCTTATTTTATTTTTATATTTTGTTATTGCCTCCTCCTTATTGAGGACGCCTTTTTGTGTAAACTCCTCCCTTTGTACTTGTCCCACTTTTGATGCCCTAGTGGCAAATAAAAGAAACATATCTATATATATATATATACTGTCAGGTTATATATATATATTTATGTATTAATTCAAAATATTAATAAATATAGACATTCAACGTAATCAAAATATATTTTATTATATATATATTTCAGAGGTACTGTGCTGTTTTTTCAGTACGTCCTCATCAGATAAAATATATAAATTGATGTGTGACATACCTCAACTGTGCTGATGGTTCAATTCCATTCTTCTAGAAGGCAACTCAGGAAACTGGGATAACTCCTATATAAAACCTGCGGCTCAGTAGTTACCGATGATGTTGATCTTTTCTTCTTTTCGCGTTCTAGCTACTGTCGCTCAGAGAGTGGGATTGGCTCAGTGCACAGTCTTTCCTCACTTTAAAAAATATCTTCACACACAGGCATTGCACGATAGAATTAATTAATAATTATTAATAATGGTATATCGTGCAATGGCCATACTTGATAACGAAGGGGCAGCCATCATGTATTTATGTATGTATGTATGGAGATCTCTCTGCACTTGTCGTCACATGGTACCATCTGCCCAGCACTATGTGTCAATAATTGTCACAAGTGTAGTGTTTGTACCAGAGTTTTCAAGTCGCTGGCTGGACTAAAAAGTCACACTCGTTCAGCACATCGGTAGGGGTTCTCCTACATGGATATAAAGTTGTGGCCGTACTCGAAAACGAGTTGGCAGCCACCATGTATGTATGTATGTATGTATGTATGTATGTATGTATGTATGTATGTATGTATGTATGTATGCATGTATGTATGTATGTATGACAGGTTGCTCTTGAGTGATACTGGTAACATGTAACCCAGTACAACCTGTCACATGGTCGGGTCATAAGCGACTAAACAGGCAACTCCATCAAGTTTGCTTAGTAAGGAAGGTTATTTTTGACACCTTTTGGATGATAAACAAAAACTGACAAAGGGCAGAGTAACTCATGAGAGTCTACGAACTTCCGATATTGTGTGTATATATATATATATATATATATATATATATATATATATATATATATATATATATATATATATATATATATATATATATATGTATATATATATATATATTGTGTTGGTGTGTGTAGGATTGTTTGCTTGCGCGCGTGTGTATGCATATATATATGTAAAAACAAAATTTAAAAACTTTTATATATTGAAATAAATTTATATATATTTGGAACACATTGCGGTTGATACAGCTAGCAATCACCTTGCATCTGCTTGTCATTGGATTCTGACTGTTGATGCTTAAAAAGCAGCATGTGTGTAGCACAAGCAGATGTTGCTTTGATTTCCTTCTGCAGATATCTTTTCAAAGTCCCGCCGCGATGAGGAGGCAACGTGTTATACAGATTCAACGAGTTGGGGATATACAGTTGCTGATCTATACACAGGTGGTTTGAGGCTTAACTAACGGCGTTGTCAGTTTTCGGGTTAGGAAAGGGCTTGTGATTGAGCATTCCTTTTAAAGGAGACCAGCGCTCACTCAAATCTTGAGATAGATCTAGAAATAATGACCTAAACAGTGCCTGTTCCACTATCAAACTGGTCAGCTACATGCGACTGGCGGCTGTTCATACCGGCACAAAATACAAGAAGAAAAATAATAATTTTCAGAAGAATTTTCAGAAGAATCGAATTACATTGAATGTTAGGACGCTCCTTGACAGGGAATCATTTACAAATTCAGAAAGCAGAACTGTTATTTTTGGCAGAGAATTGAGCAGATATAATATTGATCTCGCTACACTCTCCGAAACCCATCTTAGTGGTGAAGGTCATCTATCAGAAAGGAGTTCTGGCTATACGTTATTTTGGAAAGGGAAGCCGAATGGTGAGAAAATAAATGGAGGAGTAGGTTTTGCTGCCAGGCCAAAAGTTACAAATTGGCTGGAGAAAACACAAGGCATTGGTAATCTAATTATGCATCTAAGAGTGCAATGGTCAATGAAGAGATGGCACTCTTATGACAACGAGTAGCATATATATATAATTAGACGGAAGATTTGCTTCGAAGTCGCTAGACGTATCTGAGGAACTTACGAATGCAGAGTCAGGTTCGATCCACAAATAGATCGTACCTCGAGCGGTTCACCGGAGAAACAATTGTAATATGTTAATAAGTTGTGTTTCGTTGCAGCACTGATTCTTCATTTTCTATGATATTATATTCTGCTCTGAAGGAGCATAGGGTGCTCAAACGGCATACCGCCTATGGACGCATCTAAGCATTCTTACAACAAATATATATATATACTAGCAGAATGGCCCGGTGTTGCTCGGGATTTGCTCTAGGGTTCTTATATATTTGATATATATTTATCCTTATCGAGCCTCGTGAAATAAATACGTTTGTTTATATTTTGCTATTGTGTATGCAAAAATATCTGTCCATGAATATATAATTATATATATATATTAAAATAACAGAATAAAGTTTAAGCAAAGAATCACTGCTTTCACACTTAACGGGATCTTCTGAAACTAAAAAAATCAATCTGTGAACGCAGAAAATGAATCGTTGCTTAACGGGATATTCTACCTAAAAGCAGTATGAAGTACACTAAGACTAGCTGATGTAATCTTTGGCCTTGTTTGTTTATATTTTGTTTTTGTGTATGCAAAAATATCTGTACACGAATATCTATATTAAAATAACATATTAATGTTTAAGCAAAGAATCGCTGCTTTCAACCTTAACGGGATCTTCTTAAACTAAAAAAATCAATCTGGAAAACAGGAAGACGATACTTTGGTTCGTGAAGACGTTCCCTGGCATAAGAATATATATACACACACACTGATCGCGTCATAATGACGTAATGCAGACAGTCAGGCATACAGACAGATATTATGAAGGAGCGACGTCATATCTATGTATCTATCTAAAAAGAGAAAGACTAAGAGAAAGAGAAAGAGATCGCTAAATCGCCTAATGCGGTCCCTAGGGCATTGAAAATTTGGGAACACTTCCGGGGCCATACGGGTTACATGTGTGAAGTTTGAAAAAAAAACGGTTGGGTACTTCTCGAGTTTTAGGGAAACAGACACACAGACAGACATCCTCTGTTTTATATATATATATATATATATATATATATATGTGTGTGGGTGTGTGTTTGTGTGTATCTGTATATATATATATATATATATATATATATATATATATATATATATATATGTGTGTGTGTGTGTTTGTGTGTATCTGTATATATATATATATATATGAACTTGACCATTACTGTAGACTTCACCACCCTTTGATGACATAAATTCTTCTGCAGAGTAAGTTAATAGGGTCACTTAACGAAATCAGTTTATTTGCTTAGAATAAATGAACCTTAAAATAGGTGTGGTGGTCCATATGTATGTGATTGTCTATATCTACTTAGTGTGAATGTGGTGGTCCATATGTATATGATTGTCTATATCTACTTAGTGTGAATGTGGTGGTCCATATGTATATGATTGTCTATATCTACTTAGTGTGAATGTGGTGGTCCATATGTATATGATTGTCTATATCTACTTAGTGTGAATATGGTGGTCCATATGTATATGATTGTCTATATCTACTTAGTGTGAATGTGGTGATCCATATGTATGTGATTGTCTATATCTACTTAGTGTGAATGTGGTGATCCATATGTATATGATTGTCTATATCTACTTAGTGTGAATGTCGTGGTCCATATGGATGTGATTGTCTATATCTACTTAGTGTGAATGTCGTGATCCATATGGATGTGATTGTCTATATCTACTTAGTGTGAATGTCGTGGTCCATATGGATGTGATTGTCTATATCTACTTAGTGTGAATGTGGTGGTCCATATGTATGTGATTGTCTATATCTACTTAGTGTGAATGTGGTGGTCCATATGTATATGATTGTCTATATCTACTTAGTGTGAATGTGGTGGTCCATATGTATATGATTGTCTATATCTACTTAGTGTGAATGTCGTGGTCCATATGGATGTGATTGTCTATATCTACTTAGTGTGAATGTGGTGGTCCATATGTATGTGATTGTCTATATCTACTTAGTGTGAATGTGGAGGTCCATATGTATGTGATTGTCTATATCTACTTAGTGTGAATGTGGAGGTCCATATGTATGTGATTGTCTATATCTACTTAGTGTGAATGTGGAGGTCCATATATATGTGATTGTCTATATCTACTTAGTGTGAATGTGGAGGTCCATATGTATGTGATTGTCTATATCTAGTTAGTGTGAATGTAGTGGTCCATATGTATGTGATTGTCTATATCAACTTAGTGTGAATGTGGTGGTCCATATGTATGTGATTGTCTATATCTACTTAGTGTGAACGTGGTGCTCCATATGTATGTGATTGTCTATATCTACTTAGTGTGAATGTGGTGGTCCATATGGATGTGATTGTCTATATCTACTTAGTGTCAATGTGGTGGTCCATATGGATGTGATTGTCTATATCTACTTAGTGTGAATGTGGTGGTCCATATGTATGTGATTATCTATATCTGCTTAGTGTGAATGTGGAGGTCCATATGTATGTGATTGTCTATATCTACTTAGTGTGAATGTGGAGGTCCATATGTATGTGATTGTCTATATCTACTTAGTGTGAATGTCGTGGTCCATATGTATGTGATTGTCTATATCTACTTAGTGTGAATGTGGTGGTCTATATGTATGTGATTGTCTATATCTACTTAGTGTGAACGTGGTGGTCCATATGTATGTGATTGTCTATATCTAGTTAGTGTGAATGTCGTGGTCCATATGTATGTGATTGTCTATATCTACTTAGTGTGAATGTGGTGGTCCATATGTGTGTGATTGTCTATATCTACTTAGTGTGAATGTGGTGGTCCATATGAATGTGATTGTCTATATCAACTTAGTGTGAATGTGGAGGTCCATATGTATGTGATTGTCTATATCTACTTAGTGTGAATGTGGTGGTCCATATGTATGTGATTATCTATATCTGCTTAGTGTGAATGTGGAGGTCCATATGTATGTGATTGTTTATATCTACTTAGTGTGAATGTGGAGGTCCATATGTATGGGATTGTCTATAAGTACTTAGTGTGAATGTCGTAGTCCTTATGTATGTGATTGTCTATATCTACTTAGTGTGAACGTGGTGGTCCATATGTATGTGATTGTCTATATCTACTTAGTGTGAATGTGGTGGTCCATATGGATGTGATGGTCTATATCTACTTAGTATGAATGTGGTGGTCTATATGTATGTGATTGTCTATATCTACTTAGTGTGAACGTGGTGGTCCATATGTATGTGATTGTCTATATCTACTTAGTGTGAATGTGGTGGTCCATATGGATGTGATTGTCTATATCTACTTAGTGTGAATGTGGTGGTCCATATGGATGTGATTGTCTATATCTACTTAGTGTGAACATGGTGGTCCATATGTATGTGATTGTCTATATCTACTTAGTGTGAACGCGGTGGTCCATATGTATGTGATTGTCTATATCTACTTAGTGTGAATGTGGTGGTCCATATGTATGTGATTATCTATATCTGCTTAGTGTGAATGTGGAGGTCCATATGGATGTGATTGTCTATATCTACTTAGTGTGAATCTGGTGGTCCATATGTATGTGATTGTCTATATCTACTTAGTGTGAATGTGGAGGTCCATATGGATGTGATTGTCTATATCTACTTAGTGTGAATCTGGTGGTCCATATGGATGTGATTGTCTATATCTACTTAGTGTGAATGTGGACGTCCATATGTATGTGATTGTCTATATCTTGTTAGTGTGAATGTGGTGGTCCATATGGATGTGATTGTCTATATCTACTTAGTGTGAATCTGGTGGTCCATATGGATGTGATTGTCTATATCTACTTAGTGTGAATCTGGTGGTCCATATGTATGTGATTGTCTATATCTACTTAGCGTGAATGTGGAGGTCCATATGGATGTGATTGTCTATATCTACTTAGTGTGAATCTGGTGGTCCATATGGATGTGATTTTCTATATCTACTTAGTGTGAATGTGGAGGTCCATATGGATGTGATTGTCTATATCTACTTAGTGTGAATGTGGAGGTCCATATGGATGTGATTGTCTATATCTACCTAGTGTGAATGTGGAGGTCCATATGGATGTGATTGTCTATATCTACTTAGTGTGAATGTGGAGGTCCATATGGATGTGATTGTCTATATCTACTTAGTGTGAATGTGGAGGTCCATATGGATGTGATTGTCTATATCTACCTAGTGTGAATGTGGAGGTCCATATGGATGTGATTGTCTATATCTACCTAGTGTGAATGTGGAGGTCCATATGGATGTGATTGTCTATATCTACCTAGTGTGAATGTGGAGGTCCATATGGATGTGATTGTCTATATCTACTTAGTGTGAATGTGGAGGTCCATATGTATGTGATTTTCTATATCTAGTTAATTTTAATGCCTTTTACATTTGCCTTCGTATTATTCTGTATATTTCTCTAAATAATCTTTTTTCAAAAAATCCCGTTTTTTAATTCGATCAGCCAATAACCTCCACTCGTCCCAATCACCACCCTCCCCTACCACCAAAAAACGTATCAATACCACCATATCACAATGACAGTTGGCTTTAATGATGATTTCCTTTGAATGAAACAGTTCTAGTCTTGTAGAAGCCACTTCTATATTAAATATTGTATACACTATACTATGTATTGAGTACCTTACTTACTGTGATTACCCACGATTGAACCCGAGATACACACACACACACACACACACACACACACACACACACACACACACACACACACACACACACAAATATATATATATATATACAGTCAAGGCCATATGCAGTTGTGTGTAATAAACTTACACACTACTGCATATAGACTTCACTGTATTTAATATTCTATAATGCTCCGGCTTGCAATGTTTATAGATGTCGTGGAGCGTTTAATTCTATCTGGATGACCGTTAACCAACTAGAATGTGAATTGTACAAACCTGGCCCGTTAGCTCCCTCTAAAAATAATACATACATTCATACAGGATGGCTGCAAATTCTGCGAAGAGTACTGCAATCGCTTGTCAGGTTATAGAGTTTGGTGCACTTTTAGGCTATGGCTAGTCACACAAACCCTGAACAAGCAATCCTTGTGCTTTGAAGGATTTTCTAAGTGGGGAAGGGCCTTGCACTCGTCCAATCCCACCCTCTGATCATCGTAAACACTACCCGAAAAGGAGAACTAGTCAAAATCATTGGATGCTTCCGAAGCCGCAGATTTTTTCTTTTTTTCAAAGTTTCCCTCTCCTAGAAACGTGTTGTGACAACAACTGGAGGCCTTTCCCTCCCAGATGGAAAAAAAGTACTATTTGGATGGCCGTTGACTCTGTTGAGTTCCTCCGCTCTTGACCGAGTCTTGTATTTCATCCCGCAGGGTGTCCAAATATCACCCTCCTCACCAAACTAGCTTGGTGGGGTTTCCGGTTTAATCGGCGCGGACCCGACCATCACTTACGTACATGTATTCGTACGTACCTACATATATTCATACACACACAAACACACATATTCATTCATGCATAGTGTGAGTATCTATAATTGAAATACTACGAGGGGATGCTGAAAAGTTCCTGGCTTTGGGTAAAATAAAATACAAGAGGATCAGTTAATTATAACTTTATTCAACATATTCCCCTCTCAGATCCACACACTTATTCCCCTGTCCTTCAGTTTTTCTAAGCCCTCTAAAAAGAACTCGGAAGTTTGGGCCTCCATCCAGGTCTCTGTAGCAGCTTAACTCGTTAGTTACCAGCCCGGCCAGAAACCGAGTATGGTTCTATGAAATAAAACCACATATTTTAAAGGTTTCCAATTTAAATTAAAATCTTCCAGCCTAATTTTATATAAGAACCTTACATTAAGTTACTATTTTGGTAATGAAATAATTAATGATTTTAGAAAATCCATAAAAATTCTTCATAAATTAATTAGTATAGTGTACATTTCATTTAAATACGGTCATTAAAGGGTTAAAGACAGAACATTTTCAGCATCCCCTTGTTTTGTAGCTAAGTATAAGGGTTAAGAAATCAGAGGTTGGGTAAGAAGTTTTATAGTTGGTGGTGGTAAGAGGTGAATGATGGTAAGAAATGAAGAAGTGAGGTGAACAAATAGGCGTGTTTTGGGAGTACACGATTAGTAGGATAATGGAGTGTATAATAGCTTAGACGGGGTTTGTAACACTGACATCAATAGTAGACAGAGAAATAGGGTGTTGGAGTGAATATGATTTTGTAATGTAGGGGGAATATATTGTGTTGTGTGCGTAGATTGAACGTTTTATGTGCCTCATTTACATGTATGTTTGTTCGTGCGTGCAGTGTATGTATGTGCATATGTGTGTCAATGTGTGTGCCTGTGTGTGCGTTTGTTTGTGGATGCGTATGTGTGTGTGTGTGTGTGTATGTGTGTGTGTGCGTCATTGTATTATTGTGTGCACGCGTGCGTGCTTGTGTTTGTGGTTTTGTGCGTATGTGAGTGAGAATGAATGAGTGTGAGTATATGTGAGTATGTGTGAGTGAGTGTGTGTATGAGCATGAGCGTGCACGTGTACATTCTCGTGTTTGACGTTTTGTGCATGTGTGAGTTAGTGTAAGTGTGGGTGTGTGTGAGTGGGTGTGAGTGTGCGTATGAGTGAGTGTGTGAGTGTGTGTGTGTGAGTGAGTGTGTGATTCTGATTGTGTTTGACTGTGTATGGACATGTGTGCGTAAGTGTGTTGATGTTTATGTGGTTGTGTGTGAATATTTGCATGTCTTTTGTGTGTCCATATCTTTTGCGCGGACATATATATATGTATGTGTTTGTTAGTATATGTACAATTGTGCCTGAGCATATTTGTATTTGTATGTGAATGCATTAGTGTTTGTATGTGAGTGAGTGTGTGTGTCTGTGTGTGTGTGTGTGTGTGTGTGTGTTTGTATCTTTGTACGTACGAATCTCTCTGTGTGTGAATGTGAGTGGTTGTATGAGAGGGCGTGTGTGTATGTGTTTCTCTGTGAGTGTTTTCATGTCTCTGTGTATGAATGCGCGCGCGCGCGCGTGTGTGTGTATGTGTATGTGTATGATTGTATGTGTGGGTGTTTGTATGCCAACGTGTGTGAATGTTTGTCTGTGTGTGAGAGTCTGTGTTTTTCTGTGCAAGTGTGCTTGTGTGAATGTGGGTGTTTGTGTGTGGAGTTAATTGTTGCCACCACATATCATCATCATCATGATATATATCAGAGACCGGTAATTATCGGTCTCTGATATATATGATGATGATGATGATGATGATGAGTGAAGATATTAATGTCTAAGAATGAAGGAGGTTTGTATAATATAAGATTTTCCAACCTGGGCAATATCGCAAACCAATGGGGGATTTCACCTGTTAGGTGGATGATGAGCAGCTAAACAGGAAATGGTGGGTGATTGGAAATTTTGGTGGAAGATATAAGATTTTGAGTATTAAGAATGTATTTCGACATATGCTACCTGAAGAAAATATTCAAAGGAGATATGCAAAGAACTTGTATAAAAAGCAGTAGCCTAAGCGAGAATAGCTGGACCACATTCCTAGATGACATAATCTGCCCCAACACAATGACCATTTTGGTATTTTATATAGTTTTGAGAAGAGTCATTAACACTCAAATAGTTCTTCGGACGAAATAACATTTATTTGGATATAATTCAGGTAAGGGTAAGCTAAGAACAACTTTGCCAGTAACTGTAAAATTAAGAAGTGACCCCAGGATAAACTCGCCAATGTCTCCAGCACCGAAAGATCGCACATAAATTTGACACAAACGATGATCCTTAACAAAGCTGACGACATGCTGTAGACAAGGTGGTGCGGACGGCAATGTTAGACAAAATATGAGAATCCTAAGATGGGACCTGATCACAGCTCAATGTACATGGTCATATAAATAGTTGTTGGATTGTATTGATCGCTAAGTTATCGCAACGCTCTTTTGTTCTCGTATTTGTGGATTATTGAAAATGGACTTCGAGTAACAATATAAATTGTTGAACGAAAACTTTGTTATCTATTGTTACTACTAACATATTTTCTTAGTGTATAGTACGATTTTTAAACACCCCCAATGTCTCCATTTAAGGAAAATTGTCGTCATTACAGCATTTTATGAATTTATCGTTTTTCCTTAAAGCCGTCAACTACCTAAGTGTCTTATGTGAAACTAAACTTTCAGCAACGAAGCAATGAAGCCTTCATGCTTAAAGTACCATTTATATTGTAAGCCAGCTGACCACAAGGAAATGTCATAGTCTTATTCCTTACAACTTAAGACCTTACGCTTATCACAGAAAGTACTGGGCAGCTACAGACCATGCTAAACAAGCTGAACACCAAAGGTTTGGTGGTCGACTTGAGGATCAATTGTACAAAAACAAAGTACATGGGGATCGAAGGCGTGACACCCAGTCAGGTTGTGGTTGGAGGCGATGAAATCGATGAGGTGGAAAGTTATGTGTATCTCGGCCAAATTATAACCATTGGGCGTGACATGGATAATGGGATTTCGGGGACAATAAGCATTCAACTCAGTGAAGAATGTGCTGAAATCGGACCTCGAGAAAGTTACTCACGCAAACCTCTTCAACGGAACGGTTCTACCTGCAATGCTCTATGCAAGTGAAACATAGGCGACGACGAACAGGGAGGAACACTGGTTAATAAGGGCACAAAGAGCCATGAAAAGGTCAATGCTGGAAATCTCCTGGAGAGATCACATCGGAAACGAGCAAATCAGGAAAAACACCGGAATAAAGGACGTTATCACCGAGTACCATCTAAACAAACTCTGATGGGCCCAACATATACGGTTCATTGATAATGGGTGGACCCTTGCAGTTGTCGTGTGGTACTCGTGCGAGCGGAAACGACCACACGGAAGGCCTCAACTCAGCTGAATTGATGATATAATAGCACGCTAATGGAGAATAAAGGCACGATCAAGAACGGAAGAGATGAAATGCAGTGGACAGAGGGATTGAAAGCGACATCCCACAGTTTGGCCGGTCAAGGTGATCAAGGTGGTATATATACAGGGTGCGGACGGTATTTGAGGACATATGTATTTTTAGTCATTATTTTATTTGACTAATTTTTTTATTGAACTTCCATTTCAGAAAATAACAATGAAAATAACTATGCTTACTAATGAAATGAAAATGCATGTTGTGGTTGTGGCTTTGAAAGCTAAGCATGGGGATTTAGAAATTTCTCGTTTTCTGAAAGTTGTAAGACCTTTTGTCCACAAGATTTGGTGTGAGTTAGAGAAAGAAGATGGAAGAGTATTACCTGTATCAAAACGTAAAAAACATTCCAAACGCACTGATTCTATCAGGACACCTTAATTTATTCAGGAAGTTAAGCAAAACATTGATGACAATCCATGAAAATCAATAAGGTCAATTGGAAAACATTTTGGTGTGTCAGAAAAAACAATCAGAAATATTGTGCATGAAGACATCAGATACAAATCTTGTGTGGTGAGAAGAGGTCAATTCATGTCAGAAAAAAGAAAAGAAAAGCGTTTAATCAGATCCAAAACACTTTTAAACAAACTTAAAAATCCACCAGAAGATGATGTGATTTGGTTTTTCTCAGATGAGAAAAACTTTGACCAGGACCACAAAACTAACAGAAGAAATGACAGGTGGCTATGTGCAGACCCTTCTGAGGTTCCAAGAGAAATGCACACAAAATTTCCTGCAAGTGTTATGGTTTTGGGTGTTGTTAACAATGAAGGACACGTGTGCCTCCTCGTCCTTTTCCACAAGGCCTTAGGGTGAATGCTTCTGCATATATTGAGGTTCTCGATAAAGTTGTTAAGCCTTGGATCAACAGTGTATGCAATGGAAGGCCTTATGTCTTTCAACAAGATTCTGCACCATCACACAAGGCTCAAATGACACAAGAATAGATGGCCGACAATTTGCATGATCACATCACCTCCCAACATTTGGCCTCCTAATTCTCCAGGTCTCAATCCACTGGACTACTATGTATGGAGCATTGTTGAGAAAAATGTCAATGAACACCTCCATAGCACCAAAGATTCTTTGAAAGCCGCCATAGTTCGAGTCATGTCCGATATGAAGAACAGCACCTTAATCCGAGCTTGCAAACGATTTCGATCCCGTGTATAGGCAGTTATTGATGTTTATGTTGGTTTTATTCAATGAAATCATTAAATTGATAAATTATGTTTATGTTTATGTGATTTTTATAAGAATACAGCTTTTTTCTGTTATTATATAAGCGTTTATTTAAAAACATAAACCTGTCCTCAAATACCGTCCGCACAATATATATATATATATATATATATATATTTATATATATAAATATATAGATATAGATATATATATAGATATAGGCAAAATAAATAAAGCAGCGAGTAGCAATTCATATTTTGTTTTAAACGAATTGCTACTCCCTCATTTATTCATTTTGCTTATACCTGCTCTGCTTGAACCCTTCATTAAATATTAACCCCTCTTTAATATTTAATACTGCTACCCTAAGCATCGAGCACACCTCGCTTCGGCTCTCGGCATTTAGTATCCTGTATCACACCTCTCTGCTTCTCTCTTATGATACATATCTCCTCTTATTATATATATATATATATATATATATATATATATATATGTGTGTGTGTGTGTGTGTGTGTGTGTATGTATATATATATATATATATATATATATGTGTGTGTGTGTGTGTGTATATAATGGTTAGCTTTACCCAAAGCAATGCCAACCGATGTGTTCAGGTAAAATAAAACATTAAAAAATATATCTGACAATAATCTGTTTCAAGTAAAAATATAGCCGTGCGATATTGACGGAGTTGAGAATGAGTACTCAATACTGAAGTAGAGTTTAAATATTCTTTCGTATGGTTAACTGTTCAACAAAACTAAATATTTAATGGCAGAGGGTGTATAGATAGAAGACATAGTAGGAGAGTGGGGTAGATGGGTATAGGAGGGAGGTTAGCTATTAGGGGAGGTGTTGGTAATAATAAAGAAGATACGAAAAGAAGAGAAAGAAGGAAGGTATAAAAAATAGATATGTCTTTTCCATACTGTGTGTGAGAGAGATGGGAGGGAAAGATGTCAATGCAGATACCTGCTCAATTTCTAGTTTTCAATCAAATCTATTACATATACCCATATATGTACTAGAAGAAAATTATTTCAGTCATAGCTCAAATACTATTTCGGCTAAAATACATAAATTGTAGAGCATCATTTTTTTCAAATTGATATTTAGGTGTAAACACTTACAGCATATCAAAAGTAAGCATTGCAAGCAAAAAATACATTTTAAAATAAAAATATAGGTTCACCTGTAAATTCGTACTTATATAGGGGTTCCGGTCCGATACATATATATATATATATATATATATATTTATATAGTTTTGCGAGGTTTTTGATATGAAATCGTGTGTCGAAACAAATATTGTTATACTTGAGGAGGGTCATATTTGTGTAATAATATTGCCAGAATTAATAACAGAACACACTCACTGTTTCGTTGGCTTTCACTTCTGTGTCTTTTATATCGGTTAATTTAATTTATTCAGTCCTCAATGTTGCCATTGACTGACCAACAGTAAAAAATACAGATATAATATAGACACAAACACATATATATAGTCTAACAAAGTTCTTTCGTTGCACATCTGCAACATCGTCAGTGGTGCTATTATGTTTCCTCCTGTTGTATTGTATGCCTACGCCATAAGTATAACAATATATATATATACATATATATATATATATATATATATATATATATATATATATATATATATATATATATATATATATATATATAGGTTATTCCTGGTTGAATCGGAGGTAACTACAGAAAGTAAGGTACTCAATACATACCGGAGTACAAAGTGTTAATATATAAGAGATTCTACAGGACTAGAACTGTTTCATTCATGAGAAATCACCAGGAAGCTGACTGTCCAAGTAAATATAGTGGTATTTATATATTTTTTGGTGGTAGGAGAGGGTGGGAAGTGGGATGGTTGGAGGTCATTGGTTGAAAGAAAAGGGAATTCTTTAAAAGCTATAATTTATATTTAGAGTGACAAAGGCAGAAATAATTCTATAAACAAGTTCAGATTGGAGTGCCACTCCTTATTTTTAAGTTTCTCTTAAGCTAACAATGCCTATATTTCAGGTGTCTACAAGATGGGTGGAGGTCATGGTTGATGGGTTTAAAGAAAGGGGAATTCTTTAAAAGCTAATCCTTTAAAGCTTTACTTAGAGTGACAAAGGCAGAAAGAATTCTATAAACAAGTTCAAATTTGGGGTGCCTCTCCTTATTGTCAAGTTTCTCTTAAGCTATATTTCAGGTGTCTACAAGCACATTCACACACACACAGATAAATACATGTATACATATATATACACATACATATATATATACACACACATATATATACACATATACATACATACGCACACATATACATATAAGTGCATATACGTACATATAAGCGAACTTGTGGGCCTGTACATTTTACATCACCTGAAGAACCTCCTTACTGGCCTCACCGGAGGTTTATACTGAGACAACGGCCTCTTCGCCCTGCACAAGTGTAAACCCCAGAACCACTGATGGGTTTCGGAGAAACTTAAGCTCGTTCTTCCGTAAACTAGGATTTAGTATAACTATAGAATCTAATATGACTAGGGCCAACCTTTTAGATGTCACTTTCGACCTAGATACTTCCCTCTATTACCCGTACCACAAACCTAACGAGTCTCTTAGATATATTAATATTAATTCTAACCACCCCACAAAACATCACTGATAACTTAGTAAAAAGCGTCTCAATTAGAATCTCCGGCCTCTCGGCCAATGAAGATATATTTAACGCTTCTGCCTCCTACTACAATGACGCCCTCGCCCGCAGCGGATTTAAAGAAAAGATAACTTACCTAGAAACCACCGCAAGATTGCAGAGGAGGAATAGGCATAAGCAGATTAGTTGGTACAATCCCCCCCCCCCACTTCAATAGAGAGGTCTCTACATAGCTAGGACTTTCTTCACTTTGCTGAACACACACTCCCCATACAACATAAATACTACACCATCTTCAATAAGAACACAATAAGACTCTCCTACTCCACTACACCTAACCTAGCTAGGAATATAGCCAATCCCAATTCTAAAAAATTAAATAACCCAACCACCTCCGAACCCAATCCCCGGACTGAAGCCTTGTGCAACTGCCTAAATACGGAAGCCTGTCCACTTGAAAAAAAATGCCTGACAAATGACATCGTATACAAATGTGATGTCATCTCAGGCACCGATGATAGCAACAACAAAAAGACTTACATCGGCATGACTTCCAATAATTTTAAGACCCGGTGGTATGCCCATAACCACTCGTTCAGAAAACCGGACAAATCAAATCGGACAACAATCGCCTCCTACGTTTGGGACCTCAAAAGGAACTCCACCCCCTTCACGCTTAAATGAAAGCTTAAATGAAAGCTTAAATGAAAGCGCGCCCATACAAGGGAGGACACAAGTGCTGCGACCTTTGAATCTCAGAGAGCTACGAAATATTATTCGCCAAGGGCCAGCTACTGAACAAACTCTCTGAATACTGCCAGAATTGGATGCACAAAAACTTTGCAACTTTCAAATACCTTAAGCCAGTGTTAATGCTGGATGGCTAAAAAAGATTTCCCCTTTTCTTTTAAAAAAAAACCCCACTCGACAAAAAAGCCCTCCACACCTTCCCACCCTATCCCTACCCCATCTCGACCCGAAACACGGCACTATGGTCAGGTAAGTACTTCTTACCTATGTGCTATTTCCGCATGTAGAGCTGTATATATGTGTCTGTGTATATGTGTATATTTATGAGTACATGTATGTAAATATTTGTGTGAGTGGCCGTACGTATGTATGCGTATGCGTATGTATGAGTATGTTTGTGTGTGTATATATATATATATATATATGTATGTATGAATATGTATATATATATAAGTATATATGTGTATATGTGTGTGTGTATGTATGTATGTATGTATGTATATATATATATATATATATATATATATATATATATATATATATATATATATAAATATATTATATGTGTGTGTTTGTGTGTGTATGTGTATATATGTATGTATATGTATATGTATGTGTATGTGTATATGTATGTATATGTGTGTGTGTATATGTATATATATATATATATATGTATGTATATATATATGTATCTGTGTGTGTATATATATATATATGTATATGTATGTATTTTTTTTATATATGTGTATATATGTATGTGTATGTGTGTATATGTATATATATATATATATATATATATATATATATATATATATAGTTAGGGAAGCAGAAAACTGCTTATTGTGATCTAGTTCGTGGTTAAGAAAGCCAGTT
>OZ024741.1:38579010-38581510 GCA_964016885.1 Eledone cirrhosa
CTACTGGGGTTGTACCCTTTAAGGGTAAGGAGCCCATCATCACGGTACAATCCACCACCGAATGCAGGAAACATATCAGTGAGTTTGGCTATTAGGAATAATCCTATAAGATCTGTGACCTCCGCCGAATCCGTGGCGCCCATGCTGACGTCGAAGGGTGAGTCGGGAGCTCTTTTTATCCATTTAGAGTCGTCAAAGAGTAAGACTGTCTTCCTGGCGTGGAGGATGATTTTTCTTTCCTGGTCGGTGATGGGCACAAGTGTTTCGGCGAAGTCCAAGGCGGCAGTAAGTAGCGTATCATTTACGTCACCGTATCATTTACGTACTTATACCTCTTAAAAGGGTCCTGGCCTATCTCGTCCCACCTAGTTCTTTTACTTATTTCGTTATTTCTTTATTTATTTATTTCTTTACTTCTTTCTTTCTTTCTTTATTTTATTCTAGCCTAACAATAGCTAGAGACCTAGGTCGTAGAATTTAATTTACTTTACTTTTTTCTTTACACTTATTTGCTTTTCTTCACTCTCAGTATTTTTTCTTTCCTATATATTTCTACCCCCCATTGTTCTACCTACCGTTCCGACTTCCTCCTCCTCCCCCTCCCCTGTATCTTCTTTGACCTCATGCCCAGCTGTAGCTGGCACTACCAACGCTTGATTGGGTCTACTCCACCCCCTCCCCTCTTTCTCCTACTGGCAGGTTTAGCCACCATCTCCCCTACTAATTTGCAACCACAGAATTACTACTGATTTTTGACAATCACTTTGACCATATATGGAATTACCCCTTGAGAAGATCGGCTATTTAAATACCAGGATAAATTTTCATTTAGTCCAGAATTAGCCGTCGAAACGGCTTGAGCTCAGCTGTCGGGGTCTTACTGGTTCCTATATATATATATATATATATATATATATATGTATGTGTATGTGTACGTATGTGCACATATATGTATATGTGTGCGTATGTATGTATGTATATGTGTATATATATATGCGTGTGTATATATATATATATATGTATGTGTATATATATGTATACATGTATTTATCTGTGTGTGTGTGTGTGAATGTGCTTGTAGACACCTGAAATATAGCTTAAGAGAAACTTGACAATAAGGTGAGGCACCCCAAATTTGAACTTGTTTATAAAATTATTTCTGTCTTTTGTCACTCTAAGTAAAGCTTTAAAGAATTAGCTTTTAAAGAATGCCCCTTTCTTTAAACCCTTCAACCACGACTGACCTCCAGCCATCTTGTAGACACCTGAAATATAGGCATTGTTAGCTGGAGAGAAACTTAAAAATAAGGAGTGGCACTCCATTCTGAACTTGTTTATAGAATTCTTTCTGCCTTTGTCACTCTAAATATAAATTATAGATTTAAATAATTAGATTTTAAAGAATTCCCTTTTCTTTCACCCAATGACCGCCACCCTTCCTACTCCCCACCCTCTCCTACCACCCGAAAATATATAAATACCACCATATTTACTTGGACAGTCAGCTTCCTGATGATTTCTCATGAATGAAACAGTTCTAGTCCTGTAGAATCTCTTCTATATTAAAACTATATATATATATATATATATATATTTATTTATTTTTTTTGTATGTATGTATATATATGTATATATATATGTATGTATGTATGTTTGTATGTATATATATATATATATATGTATGTATGTATGTATGTATATATATACATATATATATATATATATATATATATATATATATATATATATATATATATATATATATATATATATATATATATATATATATATATATATATATATATATATATATATATGTAATATAATTGGATATATAAGAGGGATGAACACCAATATAAGTATACATGTATTCCAATTGCAAATGACCAAGTTAGCTAGGTTGAATAAATACTAATTTAAAACATGTATACTTATATCGGGGTTCATCCCTCCCATATATCCAATTATATTACACGGCTCGGAAAGATTCCCTTCTTTGAGCTACTTAATTGTAAAAGACTGTTTTGAGTTTATAACTCACTCTATGACATATGTATGTATATCAACTGAACATCAGACTTATTAAATTAGAGTGTAATTGACTTGTTATTCTGCAGACACGTATTGCCTTAATGTATTCTCCAAGTCAAATCAATATGTGGCTCTACTTGATATCTGAATTACGGGCTTCCGCACAGTTTCTGTATACCCAATTTTCTGTCTGTCTGTACAATCACTAAAACTCGAGAACCACCCAACCGATTGTTTTCAAACTTTACACATGTAATACTTATGGTCCTGTTGAGTGTTCTGAGCAAAAATAATTTCAAATGTTCAATGCCCAAGGGACCGCATTGGGCAATTTAGCGATTTCTTTCTCTCTGTCTCTTAGTCTTTCTCTTTTTAGATAGATACATAGATATTATGTTGCGCTCTTATAATATCTCTCTGCATGCCTGGCTGTCTGCATTACGTCATTATGACGCGGTGTGTGTGTGTG
>OZ024741.1:38586510-38591510 GCA_964016885.1 Eledone cirrhosa
TCGTAATTTATGGTGTTGGCCCAGCGATATTGTTACCATGACTACCAACGTTATTTTCCCAAACTTAAGAAAGTGTTTAAATATAAGTTTGAAAGCAGAGGCAACGAAAAGGTGTTCTAGCTAAATCTCCATAAGGTTTAAATACACAAGTCTACGATGTCGGCATGACTAAATGTCAGCAGAAGGGCACCCAGGAATCATGACCTGGATGTGGTCCAGCCACCTTAGCGTCTAAGATGTTAATGGCCGAAACACTCACTTTGGGGGGGGGGGGGGGTTCTTCTCTGAAGACATTCTGCTGTCCAGTTCTCCTGAGAGTTTCTTAAAACTTAAATAACTGATTCTGATTTAGTCACATGGCCAATAATCTTGGGGGAGTATGACAGGGAAAAGTCGATTAAATTGACTCCAGCGCATAACTGGTACTTTATTTTATCGACATAATAAAGATGAAACGCACAGCTAACCTCAGCAGAATTTGAATTCAGAACGTAAAGAGCCGTACCTCGATACCGCGAAGCACGGTATCTGACGCTCTACCGATACTGCTAATCTACCATCCTCAGAATATTAAATAACACTAACCAGTCAGGCCTGCATTATATGTAAAAAGGAAAAAGCTTTCAACAAGAATAGTTTGTTTACAAAATGTACAAAACTTTTCTCTCATTCCTTGATATCTTAGCATATGCAACCGACTTTTGATTAGGAGTATTAAACCTAAAGTACATATATACAACGATACCAAGGAAGTTGTTATATGATCACAGCTTTAGACACAGTGAGACTAAATGTATGTTTATTATACATAAACATATTTTATATGAGTCCATATACGCCTATATACAATATCTTCCACAAGCATATAAACTTATTTCTCAGCATGAATTAAACATATATTATATATAGAATAATATTATCCACATGCTGCATGGGGTGTTACATAATTTTTCTCGCATACTTATTGACAAATCTACACAGGGTAGATACCGACATACAGATATATAGATCAAGAGAGAATATAGCATTTTACACTTATTTTCTGACGCCGAATGAAACTGAATATGTCGTAACCTTTGTTTATCATCTAAAGTCATTGTATATCTGAAGTTATTGTATGGGATGTATATTTATATGTAACACAAAATGTATTGTATTAAACATATTGTTCGATATAATTAATTCAAATCTTGCAGAATTTGTATAAAGGAACTATGTAATTGATATTTATATATTCTCGGCACAAGTTCTATGAATAAACACACAAACACACACACACACACATAAATATATATATATGTGTGTGATCACGGGTTCAATCGGGGGTAACCACAGTAAGTAAAGTACTCAATATATAGTAGAGTATATAATTGTTTCTACTATTGGCACAAGGCCAGCAAATACCCAGTACATTACTGGTACTTTATTTTATCGACCCCGTAAGGATGAAAGGCAAAGTTAACCTCGGCGAGATTTGAACTCAGAATGGCAAGGGCCGTAACTCCATGCGTCAAAACATGGCGTCCGACACTCTACCGATACTGCCAATTCACCGCCCATAGTAGAGTATATAATGAAACAGTTCTAGTCCCGTAGAAGCCATTTTTATATTAATCATTATATATATATATATATATTGAAAAAAGAAGTAAGTGACATAGTGACATAGTGACATAGTCACTACTTTAAAATAATAGCGCAAGGTCTTCAAAATGTTTTTAATTAAACATACGGTATACATACCGTATATTACCAAATATACTATACATACATTCATGTATACATCACTATTTCAGAGCACCAATCCTAATTTTTAATTTTTGCTGGACCGGCAATCGCTCTGTATAATGAGTTCCTGATTATTACTGGAATTCTATAAGAATCCAGCCTGTATAATTTTCGGCAGAGGTCGGCGTGTACGTTGCTCTGATGAACACCAACAGTGGGAAACAGATCTGTCAGCTTCTCTCCCTTCCTTTGCTGAAAAAATAATTATAATAATTAAAATAATAGCGCAAGGTCTTCAAAATGTTTTTAATTAAACATACGGTATATCACCAAATATACTATGCATACACTCATGTATACATCACTATTTCAGAGCACCAATCCTAATATATATATATATATATATATATATATATATATATATATATAGGACGGGTAAAATTCCCGAGATCCATGGTCGAATTCTCTCCAGCGGTCTCTGTCCATCATTATCGCTGCCATGTCCTGCGTTTCCAACAGACCAATGTCTGTCCTTAGGGCATCAACATATGTTAACCTCGGTCTTCCTCTTCCAGTGTGTCCATGCAGGGGCTCCCACAGGAGCACTACGTGCTGTGTCAACTCTGGATGTCGGTGAGCATGTCTAGCTAACCTCAATCTCCTCTGTGTCACATTTGAGCTGACTTTTATATATAAGTTGACGGGTCATGCATACGTTTCATTACTAGTACCGATTGCATCTCAGCGTACTCAATAGGTAATGTTATGTAAAATCCCAGAGTAGACACATTATTTGCTTCAATACAACACAAGTTTATATATATATATATATATATATATATATATATATATATATATATATATATATATATATATATATATATATATATATATAGTAATAAATTTGTATACTAAAATCCAAAGAGGGCTCGATAAGGATAAATATATAACAAATATATAAGAACCGTAGAGCAAATATTTATTAAAATAACAGATTAAAGTTTAAGCAAGGAATCGGAGCTTTCACCCTTAACGGGATCTTCTGAAACTAAAAAAAATCAATCTGTGAACGCAGAAGTAAATATTTCGAAAAACGTTGCAGCCGAAGGAAGACAGGAAGACGATACTTTGGTTGGAAGATCCCGTTAAGGGTGAAAGCAGCGATTCTTTGCTTAAACTTTAATCTGTTATTTTAATAAATATATATATATATATATATATATATATATATATATATATATATATTAGTAAATGGAAAAGAAAATGCTGACAAATTTTTCCCAGTGAAAAATAATTTAATTAGGAATAAGTATAAATTAGTAATAAGTATTGGTTAGTATTCAGTTTTAGTTTTAAGTTTTATAGGTCTTAATTTGAGATCATTGGGTGAGGGGACATTGATGACTATGTCTGTGGCTTCCTTGCATGCCTTTTATGTACTTTAGGGATACCGTAGAAAAGGCTGGATTTACTTGTAATGTCTGTGATGAAGCTGAATTCCTTGTTAGTGAGTCCTTCTTTGTATTGGTTGATCAGAGTTTTTAGGTTTCTCATAATTTTCTGTTGATTGTAGTGTTCAGCCTTTTCGTAGTATGTTTAGTTTTCCAAAGTGGAGAGCGCTAAGTTGATATAGAATTCTGTCTCCATTAGGACTACTGTACTCCCTTTATCAGCCTCTTTAATTGTAATAGTTCTGTCGGTTTTAATCTATTTAATTCTTCCCATTCTTTCTTGTTGAGGTTTGGCTTGTGTTTTTTGTCTGTGCAAGTGTTGGTAAGGGAAGTTTGTGATGTGTTCTCAGAATTCGTCCACGATTTTATTTCTACCTTTTGATGGCAACTACATTGCTTCTATTTCTGGCTAATGATTCATCCTCATTGTACTGGTCGAATAGTTCTTCACTGAGACGTAACTTTCTACAGAAGTCTGTGATGTCTTCCTTCATTTCATAGTAGTTAGGACGTAGCGGGGGGGGGGGGGGGGGGTCGGTGTGAATTTAAGACCTTTGGAGAGTAAGTTGATAAGGTTGGGAGTTGGTTCTGCACTAGTTAGATTGATAATTTTTATTACTCTCGGTTTCTCCTCCCTGTCTTGTGTTATTTTGTTTGCCTGTATCTGTGTGCTGTGTCTAAAAAATGGTTGGCGTAGAGGGGTTGGCTGCTGATGTTAGGTGGTCTCCTGTGTTTGTTATATTCCTTGTTGTTGTAAAATGTGGTTTGGGTTCGTGGTTGTGGATTGAATGGGGCGTTCCTGTATTGCGAGTATGGATGTGTGTTTCTATGTGCTCTGTTGGATTGTGGTGTTATAGGTGGCCTACGTTGTTGGTTGTATCGTGTGGTGTGGGTTTGTTGTGTATTGTGGAAACGAGAGTTCTTCTCTGTTGCAGTCCCCGTTCCATAATTTAGAGATCTTCTATACCTTGGGGCCTTCAGTCTTATTGTTGATTTCCAGGAGGATCTCTTCATCGATGGTTTTGATTTTTTCCTCATTTGTCTAGGCCCTCAATTTAAGAAGTTCAATTTCTGTCTTCATTTTTTCGGATGCCATTCTTTCCCTAAGGTGTCTTTGAGGTTCGGATTCATTTGGAATGGACTTTATTTGTATTTTACGGGGGAGAGTTAGAGGGGTTGAGTTAAGCCATTTTTCATATATCTCCGCTTTGTTGTGATTTTGTATCATCTTCCAGAAGGAGAACTTTCTGTCTCTGAGGGATTTGTTCCATTTTGGGATTATTCGAATTTGTATGAATCAATCCCACATGGTTCTTCGTTGGTTTTTCCTGGGTTGGTAGTAGTGAACATAGTTTGGATAGTATCGCAAAGGTTTTGAAGTTTATCGCCGATTTCGGAGGGTTTGTATCCGGTGACTGTTTCCTCATTTGTGGAGTCAAATTTGTCGATATATATATATATATTGTGTGTGTGTGTGTATCTGTGGGCATGTAATGATATAATGTATATATGCCGAGGAATAAACAAATGTACACTCCCGAATTCTTCTAATAATATACATAAGATTCATGTCAGATTGTATGTATGCAATTATGTGTGTATGTAACATTATATCTACACACACACACATATATATATATATATATGTATATATATATATATATATATATATATATATATATATATATATATATATATATATATATATATATATATATATATATATATATATATATATATATATATAAGTAAGCCGTGTTTACTTGCAAACCGCCAGAGATTCGATTTTACTAATTTCCAATTATATATATATATATATAT
>OZ024741.1:38596510-38619010 GCA_964016885.1 Eledone cirrhosa
ATGTACATATGTTATATGTATCTATGTACATATGTATATATATATATGTGTGTAGGAACGTAAGTATGTATATATATATATGTGTACGTAAGTATGTATATATATATGTACATAAGTATGTATATATATATATATGTATATATATATATATATGTACGTAAGTATGTATATATAGGTATATATGTATATGTATATATGTATGTATGTACGTATGTACGTATGTATGTACGTATGTATGTACGTATGTACGTATGTATGTATATATGTATGTATGCATGTATGTATGTATGTACGTATGTATGTATATATGTATGTCAAAGGGCAAAGGGCAAAGGAGCTCTTAAGAGTCAATGGCCATCCAAAATCACCGGGAGAGATTACCCCTTAGCCTTTGTCAAGGCAGAATTCTAGGAGAAGGAAAACTCTGATATAACACTGCAACTCTGATGGTATCCAATGATGTTGACTTGTTCTTCTTTTTGGTAAATATCATCTTGGTTAAGAGAGTGGGACTGGCTTTGTGCAGTGCCTTTGCTCACTATAAAAGCTTCACGGCACAGGCATTGCTTTATATCTGGAGATCTCTCTGCACTTGTCCTCACATGGTACCATGGGCCCATCACTATGTGTCAATAATTGTCACAAGTGTAGTGTTTGTACCAGAGTTTTCAAGTCGCTGGCTGGACTAAAAAGTCACACTCATTCAGCGCATCGGTAGGCGTTCTCCTACATGGATATAAAGTAGTGGCCGTACTCAAAAACGATTTGGCAGCCACCATGTACGTAAGTATGTACGTATGTATGTATGTATGTATGTATGTATGTATGTATGTATGTATGTATGTATGTACATATGTATGTATGTATGTATGTATGTATGTATGTATGTATGTATGTATGTACGTGTGTATGTATGTATGTATGTATATATGTATAATTTTTCTGCTTTTGGCACGGATCCAGCGACTGGTCCAGCGCATTGCTGGTACTCTCTTTTGTTGACTCCGTGGGGATGAAAGGCTAGGTTGACCTCGGCGGGATTTTAGCTCAGAGCGTGGAAAGCCATAGCTCTATTCTGTAAAGCAATTATAATAATACTGGACTGTAATACAAACGGCTTCAACTATACAAACTCTTGAAACTCAACAGTTGACATAATCTTGTAATCTTGTATCAGTAATGACGGTAATATATATATATATATATATATATGTGTGTGTGTGTGTGTGTGCGTAAGTGAGTAGCGTGTGTGTGTTTGTTTGTATGTATGAATGTTGCTGTGTGCGCGCATATGCATGCGCGTTTGTGTATGTCGTACGTATAAGTGTCAATAAGTGATTTTTTTGATTTTTTGATTTTGCGCGGGGACATAGAAATAATCGGGCTGGATGCCCGATCGCGCAGTTAAACCACTGGGAGTGAAGAACCCCTAGCCCTTCTCAGGCATTCTTGTAGGAGAAGGCATCTCAGGAAACTGGGTTAACTCCGACATAAAACCTGCGGCTCAGTAGTTACCGATGATGTTGATCTTTTCTTCTTTTCGAGTTACAGCTACTGTCGCTCAGAGAGTGGGATTAACTCAGTGCACAGTCTTTCCTCACTTTCAAAATATTCGCCACGCACAGGCATTGCACGAGTGCATTAATAATTATTAATAGTGTATTATTATTATTATTATTATTGTTACTATTATTACTTTTTTTTTTTTTTTTCAAATTCAATGATGTTCCAGAACAATATAAAAGAGATACTTGGCAATTTAGGTTCTGGAACAAAAAAGATAATTGGCAATAAGGGCAGGGGCCCCAGGTTATCACAGTCTGCGCCCGCTCGTCATCGTGCCATTGTAATAGAGTCAAACAAGGCATTTAGTCTTGGCTGCTGGAACGTACGGACGCTGCTTGACAGGGATTCCTTGGAGCGTCCTGAAAGAAAGACCGCTCTTGTTGCAAAGGAGCTGCGACGTTACGATCTTGACATTGTGGCTTTATATGAGACGAGGTTAGTTGGAGATGGTCATCTTACAGAATTTTGTGGAGAATATACATTCTTCTGGAAAGTAAGAGATGAAGGAACCAGAAGAGAGGCTGGGGTAGGATTTGCTGTTAAGACTGTTCTTGTGAATAAATTAGAAGAATTTCCAGTAGGGATTAGTGAGCGTCTTATGCCATCAGAATTACGCTGGACAAAGGAAGATATGCGACTCTGGTGAGTGTGTATGCTCCAACTATGAATTCTGTCGATGAAGAGAAAGTGTCCTTTTACCATGCCTTGAAAGGTGTTTTAAGAAATATCCCTCAGGCAGACAAAGTCATCGTGCTTGGTGAATTTACTGCGAGAGTGGGTATGGATTTTAACACATGGAATATAATCGGAAGACATGGGGTGGGAAAGTGTAACAACAATGGTATGGTCTTTCTGCAGATGTGTGAGGAGCTGGATCTGTGTGTTACCAACACCATGTTCTAACAAAAGAACAAATTCAAGACTACATGGATGCATCCTGCATCTAAGGAATGGCATCTTTTTTGCGCGGGGACATAGAAATAATCGGGCTGGATGCCCGATCGCGCAGTTAAACCACTGGGAGTGAAGAACCCCTAGCCCTTGTAAGGGCTTTCTTCTAGGAGAAGGCATCTCAGCGACATAAAACCTGCGGCTCAGTAGTTACCGATGATGTTAATCTTTTCTTCTTTTCGAGTTACAGCTACTGTCGCTCAGAGAGTGGGATTGGATCAGTGCACAGTCTTTCCTCACTTTAAAAATATTCGTCACGCACAGGCATTGCACGAGTGCATTAATAATTATTAATGCACTCGTGCAATGCCTGTGCGTGACCGGACCTCCAGATGGAGAAAAACTGGAACGAGGTGACGAGCAGGGTGGCCTCCTTCACCCAGAAATGGGCAGAGAGGAAGCTGTCCCTGAAAGGCCGGGCGGAAGTGGCGAATGCGTACATCGCATCCGTCATCTGCTACCGCCTCACCGTCGTCCCTTGCTCCAGCCCAACTCTCACCAAAATGGAGCGCCTTCTCTTCCGCTTTTTGTGGAAGGGACGCGCTCCCATGGTCAGACGATCCATCTGCTGTCAACACCCGTAGAGTGGAGGACTGGACATGCCATGGCTGATGAATGCGCAAACATGCGCTGAGGCTGCGACATCTCTGGTGCTTCCTTGACGGTGAACGGGTGTGGTCGCCGTTCGCCAGGCGCATTTTCCCACAGCTCGTCTCCTTGACGGAGTTGCAGTCCTGGGTCAGAAAAAGACCGAGGGATAGCGCTTGGAAACCGGAATGTCTCCAGGCGCTCACTGCCCTCTCCCAGTTGGGCACCAGTATCGGTGGAACATCCACCTCGGCGTTCTATAGAGGACTAGTGGAGGGGAAGAGCGACGACATTCTCGGAGAGATCCTGGGCGTCGAAGAAGATCAGCTGTTTGCTCTCTTCCAGAGAACTTTCAGCCCGGGGCTTATGGATAACTTCCAAAAATCCCTGGCCTGGCAGTGCTACCGGGGAGCGCTGCCGGTTCGAGATAAGCTCTACAGGCACGGCAGTGCCGTCAGCCGAGCCTGTCCGAGATGCGCGCATAGCGACGAAACCGTTGTGCACGCACTCGTTCAGTGCCCGAGCATTGCTGACTTGTGAAGCTATGTCGAACAGTAGCTGTCGCGTGTGGGACTGATCCGGTTGTCGACTGAGTCCATTGTGCAGATGGTCTCGCTGTCTTCCTTCGAGGAGGAAGGGTAGGCGGTTTCATCTGCCTGGTGACCATGGCGAAAGAGATTGTGTGGTGGACAAGGTTAAAAGGATTAAAGACAAACACTTTACTCTTCGGCGAATCCCTAATTAACTTTTTCAAGTTTCACTTGAAGAGGAAAATCAGGGTGGAGAGGCAAGTGCTGCTTTCTAGCTAGTTTGTTGAAAGGTGGGTGAATGTAGCGAGAATGGTCCTCTGAATATACGTCTGTAGTTTGAGAGATGGAAAAAATTGAGAGAGGGCGCTTGCCCTGGTAGTAAGGGTGGCCGTGGTCTTTGTGTGGTTTTCGCCACGTGTAACCCTCGGAGGTTTCCCCCTATTGGGGAATTTTTCATTGTTTCAATTTTCATTTTATTGTTTATATATATATATGTTTTATGTCTTTTTTTTCTTTTCTTATATAAATAATAAAAATATTTACACGCACAAAACCCACATCGCACCGTCCTGTTCCGTCTGTGATGTTTTTCGTGATGTCAGCCCTTGTGGCCAATAAAGAAATCATTAATAATTATTAATAGTGTATTATTATTATTATTATTGTTACTATTATTATTACTTTTTTTTTTTTTTCCCAATTCAATGATGTTCCAGAACAATATAAAAGAGATAATTGTCAATTTAGGTTCTGGAACAAAAAAGATAATTGGCAATAAGGGCAGGGGCCCCAGGTTACCACAGCCTGGGCCCGCTCGTCATCGTGCCATTGTAATAGAGCCAAACAAGGCATTTAGTCTTGGCTGCTGGAACGTACGGACGCTGCTTGACAGGGATTCCTTGGAGCGTCCTGAAAGAAGGACCGCTCTTGTTGCAAAGGAGCTGCGACGTTACGATCTTGACATCGTGGCTTTATGTGAGACTAGGTTAGCTGGAGTTGGTCATCTTACAGAATTTTGTGGAGAATATACATTCTTCTGGAAAGGAACCAGAAGAGAGGCTGGGATAGGATTTGCTGTTAAGACTGTTCTTGTGAATAAATTAGAAGAATTCCCAGTAGGGATTAGTGAGCGTCTTATGTCCATGAGAATTCCGCTGGACAAAGGAAGATATGCGACCCTGGTGAGTGTGTATGCTCCAACTATGAATTCTGTCGATGAAGAAAAAAGTGTCCTTTTACCATGCCTTGAAAGGTGTTTTAAGAAATATCCCTCAGGCAGACAAAGTCATCGTGCTTGGTGACTTTAATGCTAGAGTGGGTAGGGATTTTAACACATGGAATGTAATCGGAAGACATGGGGTGGGAAAGTGTAACAACAATGGTATGGTCTTGCTGCAGATGTGTGAGGAGCTGGATCTGTGTGTTACCAACACCATGTTCTAACAAAAGAACAAATTCAAGACTACATGGATGCATCCTGCATCTAAGGAATGGCATCCTTTGGACTACGTCCTAGTCAGGATGCGTGACAGACAGGATGTGCAGTGTGTTCGTGCTCTTCGTGGTGCTGAGTGTTTGACGGACCACCGCCTAGTACGCGCAAAAGTGAAACTAATCACTAAACGTAAAATCTGGGCTCCTGGTGTTGCCCTGCCCAAAAGATTGAATGCTGCTCGTCTTAAGGATAAAAATGTGAAGAGGACATTGGAAGAAGAGATGCAGGCTGCAGATCTTGGTGAGAATTGGCCGACCCTTAAAAAGTCGGTTTAGGATGTAGGCAGGCGTGTTCTGGGATTGGTGCAGAGAAAACATCAGGACTGGTTTAATAAGAATGATGTACATAGAGAAGACTTGTTGGCTGATAAGAGGCGTGTTCTGTCACGCTACTTGACGGCAAAATCACAGGAGAGAAATACGTTGCATGAAGAACTCAAGGATGTAAAATCACGTGTTAGGCGGAGTCTTTCCCAGATGAAGGATCAGTGGTGGAGTGAGAAGGCTGGTGAGATACAAACTGCGTCTGATTCCAATAACACAAAGCTGTTGTACAGTCTCTTGCGAGAGGTTTATGGACCGTCTTCTTCTCTGGTGACACCGCTTCGCAGCAAGGATGGCAAAGAACTTCTTCGTGACTCACAAGAAATTCTACGAAGGTGGCGAGAGCACTTTGATGATCTTTTGAATCAGCCGTATGTCGTCAGTGAAGATTTCCTCAATCTCAATCCAGAAAGTCCTGTGAAAGTAGCTCTCGCAGAACCTCTGACGCTTGTGGAGGTTGCAGTGGCTATCTCGAAGCTGAACAGTGGAAGGTCTCCAGGTATGGATGGCATACATGCTGAGCTCCTACAATATGGTGGTGAGAGACTCCTGCAACATCTTCACTCTTTGTTTGGCAGGATATGGGCTAATGAATCCGCACCTGAGGACTGCAGAGATGCAGTAATGGTGGTTTTGTACAAGGGAAAGGGTAACAGGAATGATTGTGGGAACTACAGAGGTATATCATTGTTTTCTGTCGTAGGGAAAGTTTTATGTAGGGTGCTTCTGGAGCGTCTGCTGACACACATTGCAGATTGTATTCTTCCTGAAAGTCAATCTGGTTTTCGTGCTGGACGCGGCACTATTGATATGATCTTCTCAGCTAGACAGCTCCAGGAGAAGTGCATGGAACAAGGTTTGGATCTGTATCAGGTTTTTGTCGATCTGACAAAAGCTTTCGATACTGTTAACAGAGAGGCATTATGGAAGGTTCCCCAGAAACTTGGTTGCCCTGATAAGTTCCTTGCTTTAGTTAGGTCTTTCCATGACGACATGAAGGCTTGGGTTAATGTCGGAGGTAACATGTCGGAGCCTATCTCAGTAAAAAATGGAGTGAAACAGGGGGATATTCCAGCACCGACCCTGTTTGCCATATACTTTGCAATGGTTTTCTGTATTGCATTCAGGAATTGCGAGCATGGTGTTTACATCCGATATCGAACCTCAGGCAGCATATTTAACATCAGGCGCTTTGCTGCAAAGACAAAAGTATTTACATCAATCATAAGAGACCTCTTGTATGCAGATGATTGCGATCTTGTAGCGCACACAGAGAGTGATATGCAGCACATTTTGAATGCATTCTCTGACGCTTGCACTGCCCTAGGATTGACTGTCAGTCTCAAGAAAACCGTCGTCATGTACCAACCTGCCCCTGGTAAGCAGTACACTGAACTAAATATCTATGTGTATGGTAAACGACTTGGAGTGGTTGATCAGTTTGTCTACCTGGGAAGCACTGTCAATCGATACAGCAACCTTGACAGTGAAATCTCACTTAGGATTAGGAAAGCAAGTGATGTTTTCGGAAAGCTAGAAAGGCGACTCTGGGGTCGGAGAGACATATGCAGGAGGACAAAGGTAAAGGTGTACAAGGCATGTGTGCCCTCTTGTCTTCTTTATGTTTGCGAGACCTGGGTCACATATCGACAACACCTTAAGCAATTGGAGCGTTTCCATCAGATGTGTCTCAGACGGACCCATGGCGTTCACTGGAGGGACCACATCAGTGATGTCGAGATTTTGGAAAGATCTATGTGTGACAGTATAGAAGCTCTTGTGCTTAAGCAACGACTCCGTTGGAGTGGTCACCTTGCCAGGATGAAAGATTCTAGAATACCAAAACAACTCTTTTATGGAGAGTTGGTTAAAGGAAAACGACCGCCACATAAACCCCAAAAGAGGTATAAGGATTCCTTGAAAGCCTCTTTGAAAGACGCTAACGTCTCGGCTGATACATGGGAAAATATTGCTGCTGATCGTAATAAATGGAGAAAGACTGTATATGTGGGAAAAGTTGCCTTTGAGAAATCTCGAATCACATACGAGAAAGTAAAGCGGGATGTGAGGAAGGGCATTACTGTTGCACTTCCAGACGGCGAAGGTCCTCCTATGGTGCTGACATGCAGCGTCTGTGCGAGACTCTGCCTAAGCAAAGCTGGACTCGAAAGTCATCTTCGCAGTCATAAAGTAAGACCAGTGGTTGACTACCAGGCTGCTGTTGGAGATGCTACTCATCATGCTTGCCAAACATGTGGTAGAGAATGTAAATCAGCAGGAGGGCTCAAGCGACATGCAAAAGTACATGAACTCCAACCACAGCCGGCTATTCCCAGTGAATGCTTTGGTTGCCGACTCTGTGCAAGACATTTTAGATCATTGGCTGGGCTAAAAAGCAACATTCGATCGCAGCGCTGTTAATTGCTATCGTGTGTGTGTGTGTATAGGTATGTTTATGTGTGCGTGTGTGTGTATATATATATGTATATGTATAATATTATTGTTGTTGTTGTCGTTATTATTATTATTATTATTATTATTGTTATTAATGTATGTGTGTGTATGTATATATATATGTGTGTATATATGTATATGTACGTGTGTATATATATATATTTCTTTTTTTTTTGTTTTATATTATTTTTTATTTATTTATTAATATATATATATATATATATATATATATATATACTCTTTTTTCTGCTCGTGCAATGGCCATACTCGATAACGAGGGGACAGCCATCATGTATATATGTATGTATGTATGTATTATGTCAGGTCACCAGTTGGTGCTACTGCTAACATGTATCCCAGTACAACCTGCCTCATGGTCGGGTCGTTGGCGACTAAACTGGCAACCACCCAAGGTTTCTTGGTGAGGAGGGTGACTTTGGATAACCTGCAGGACTAAAAACAAAACCTGTCAAAGGGCAAAGGAGCTCTTAGGAGTCAATGACCACCCAAAATCACCGGGAGAGATGACCCCTTAGCCTTTGTCAAGGCAGAATTCTAGGAGAAGGAAATCTCTGATATAACACTGCAACTCTGATGGTATCCAATGATGTTGACTTGTTCTTCTTTTTGGTAAATATCATCTTGGTTAAGAGAGTGGGACTGGCTTTGTGCAGTGCCTTTGCTCACTATAAAAGCTTCACGGCACAGGCATTGCTTTATATCTGGAGATGTCTCTGCGCTTGTCGTCACATGCTACCATGGGCCCAGCACTATGTGTCAATAATTGTCTTAAGTGTAGTGTTTGTACCAAAGTTTTCAAGTCGCTGGCTGGACTAAAAAGTCACACTCGTTCAGCGCATCGGTAGGGGTTCTCCTATATGGATATAAAGTAGTGGCCGTACTCGAAAACGAGTTGGCAGCCACCATGTATGTACGTATGTATGTATGTGTGTATGTATGTACGTATGTATGTATGTTCTTCTGGTTTTATAATTTAACAAAGTTTTACCAATCGAGAGAGAGAGTCGGTTTCTAACATAGACACAAGACTCTCTCATTGGAATTTACACAACATCAACTAGGTAGATATGTATGTATGCATGCATGTGTAGATATGGATGTTATTGTATGTGTGGATGTGGATGTTTTGAGTTGTATGTGTGCATGTGTATATGCTTTGTATCTGTACATGTGTATATGCAGTTATTAGATGCAACATTTTTGGAATGTTTTACATATTTTTACTGTTCCATTAATGGATTGTACTTGTAGTTTCCTAACTAGTTGTGTTCTTTCTGTTCCTGTGAAGCCCAGCTTCTCAAGATTTGTATTGAGGCAGTTACTAACATATCCCAATGCCCCAATAATCACAGGCATAAATCTGAAGGTGTAATCAGGGTGGAGTATCTGCAGATTTCTCATCAGTTCTGCATAAATATTCTCCTTTTCGTTAATCTTTGATATTATATTGGCATCTACTGGGCAGCTAATTTCCAGCTAATTTATGTATGTATGTATGTACGTATGTATGTATGTACGTATGTATGTATGTATGTTTTCTCTTTCTCTTAATTTCGAGTATATTTTTTTGACCGGCCACCTTCCTGGTGGCAAGGTTGTAAAAGAAAAGAAATTGTCATCCCTTGAATCGCAAGAATGTTTTGCATATTTTGAAGGTGCCAGCTATCGCAGCCATTTGTAGACTATGAATTAGGGAGCTGCGCTTTTTGTCCGCAAATCCAAGTTCGGTCATACTTTGGTCCAAGCGGGTTGGTATATAACCCGTAGCATGGGTATGAATGATGGGTATGAAGCTAAAGGTGTATCTTGGATACTGGATTTGTAAGCTCCTCATCAATGGTCCGTAGATGTCCTCCTTCTCCTGTATTTTTCTGACAACGTTTACATCAAGTGGGCAGCTGATCTCCACAACAGAACACGTTTTCAATGTGTGGTCCCAAACTACAATATCAGGCCGGTTGTGCTTTAATTTGGTGGCAGTTTTTATTTTCAGGTTCCACCAGTATTCCTTAGTGCCATCTGTCTCAATATATTCTTCCTCGTTTGTTGTTAATTTTGTTTTCCGAAGTGCGTTCCAGATAGTTCTAGCTATCCCATCGTGTCTAATGGGGAGATAGTAGCGAGATGACATTCTTTTGCAGCTGGCAACAATGTGGCTTACATCCTCGATCTTTGTTTTACATAGCCTACATTTATTGTCAGCTGCTGGCCCTCCTCTTTTGTGCAGCAGATATTTCGTAGGGAGTTCTTGTTCCTGTATTGCATAGAGATATCCCTCAAGGTGTGATGTCATAAACTTGTCGGAACTCCATGCCAGGCTTTTTGAGTGGTTTATCCCCTCTATGGTCTGTGTTTTACGTCTCAAGTATCCATGCACAACTTTCTCTGTAAATTGGTCAATTTTTTTTTCTTGTTTGAACATTGAATAGGATCTTCCGATTTCTCTGGGTGAGAGATTTATATCAGGCTTTATTCCATATCTCTCCTCCAGATCAGTCGCTATTCTAATGATATTTCTTTTTTCATGCTCATAAACCTGAGCAAGATGGTCGCCAACCTTTTCCCTCTGTTGAAGGTGTTGCTTCAGTGTTACTATCCGGGTCTCATATGTTGTTAATATTGATTTTAGACCCCGGCCACCTTCCTTGCGTGAGAAGTATAGCCTATCCACATCACCATTGATGTTAAAGTTCCCAGTAACACTGAGAAGTTTTCGAGTTCTAACATCCATCTCACTTAGTTCTTGCAATGACCAGTTCAGTAGGCCAAATGTTGGCGTTAGAATTGGCACAGCATAGGTATTGTGGGCAATGTATTTGTTGTATGCTGACAGTTCTGATGACCATATTTTTTTTACTCTTCTGAGGTATTCAGTTCTGGTTCTCTCCTTATTTATGGGTCCATCATATCTGACATTCTCATCCTGTCCAAGATATCTGTAGTTGTCACCTGACTGCAGAGGTTGTATTGTCAGGCCGTTCATCTCTAGATTTCTAGAGGAGGGCACAGCTCTTCCACGTTTTACTGCCAAATATGCACACTTGGACTCACCAAATTTCATTTTGATGTCGGTTGAAAATTGTGTAATGAGGTCCAATTGTTTCTTGATGTCATTGATATTTGGCCCATACAACTTCAGGTCATCAACAAAGAAAAGATGGGAGATACTTCTGGGCCCACTTCTTTGTCCACCTTGTTTCCTGAGTAGGTAAGATAGTGGATTCAGTGAGAGAACGAAGAGTAGTACTGACAAGCTATCACCCTGAAAGATGCCCTGTATGTATGTATGTATGTATGTATGTATGTATGTATGTATGTATGTATGTATGTATGTTTTGATGCCGCTGTTGTTGTTGTTGTTGTAATTGTTGTAAATGTTCATTTCAGTTCATTCTGAAGCTGTTGTTGCTGTAAACATTAGGGCCGGTGTTGTTGTTGTTGTAGATGTTGGGGTTGAAATCTGGTTGTTTGACTGAGTGATGTATATACACACATATACATACACACACATATATATATATACATTCATCAGAGAGTAGAGAGTTTGACAACAGGTCGATGACTTTAGTCTCGATAGGGTATGGTATGGTAATGACATGTGATGGTGGGGAGAGAGTGTAGACGTTATTGTGGTGGTGTGGACAGTGAGATGTATCTAGTTCATTTGACCGTTTTCTTCTCAAAACATAAAAAAAGGAAGGGAAAAGAAAAAAGAAAAGGGAAGGGGAAAAAAAAAAAAAAAAAAAAAGGAGAAAAAAAAGAAAGGGAAAAAAAAAAAAAAAACTCAAAATAACAAAACACACACACACACACACACACACAACAGAACAACAACATCAACTGCCACCACCACCACCACCGCCACCGCCGTCGCCATCACCATCACCAGCGACCTGGCCTTAAGAACAACTTTAATAATAATTTTTCTGCTTTTGGCACGGATCCAGCGACTGGCCAGCGCATCACTGGTACTCTCTTTTGTTGACTCCGTGGAGAGCCATAACTCTATGCTGTAAAGCAATTATAGTAATACTGGACTGTAATACGATCGGCTTCAACTATACAAACTCTTGAAAGTCAACAGTTGACATAATCTGGTAATCTTGTATCAGTAATGACGGTAATATATATATATATATGTGTGTGTGTGCGTGTAAGTGAGTAGAGTAGCGTGTGTGTGTGTTTGTTGTGTGTGTGAGTGTTGCTGTGTGCACGCATATGTATGCGTGTGTGTGTATGTCGTACGTATAAGTGTCAATAAGTAATTTTTTTTTTTTTTTTTTTTTTTTTTTTTGCGCGGGGACATAGAAATAATCGGGCTGGATGCCCGATCGCGCAGTTAAACCACTGGGAGGGAAGAACCCCTAGCCCATGTCAGGGTATTCTTCTAGGAGAAGGCATCTCAGGAAACTGGGTTAACTCCGATATAAAACCTGCGGCTCAGTAGTTACCGATGATGTTGATCTTTTCTTCTTTTCGGGTTATAGCTACTGTCGCTCAGAGAGTGGGATTGGTTCAGTGCACAGTCTTTCCTCACTTTAAAAATATTCGTCACGCACAGGCATTGCACGAGTGCATTAATAATTATTAATAGTGCATTATTATTATTATTATTATTATTATTATTATTACTATTATTATTACTTTTTTTTTTTTTTTTTTTTTTCTCCCTTTTTTTTTTTTTTTTTTTTTTTTTTTTTTCCAATTCAATGATGTTCCAGAACAATGTAAACGAGATAATTGCCAATTTGGGTTCTGGAACAAAAAAGATCATTGGCAATAAGGGCAGGGGCCCCAAGTTATCACAACCTGGGCCCGCCCGTCATCGTGCCATTGTAATAGAGCCAAACAGGGCATTTAGTCTTGGCTGCTGGAACGTACGGACGCTGCTTGACAGGGATTCTTTGGAGCGTCCTGAACGAAGGACCGCTCTTGTTGCGAAGGAGCTTCGACGTTACGATCTTGACATCGTGGCTTTGTCTGAGACGAGGTTAGCTGGAGATGGTCATCTTACGGAATTTTGTGGAGAATATACATTCTTCTGGAAAGGAAGAGATGAAGGAACCAGAAGAGAGGCTGGGGTAGGATTTGCTGTTAAGACTGTACTGGTGAATAAATTGGAAGAATTCCCAGTGGGGATTAGTGAGCGTCTTATGTCCATGAGAGTTCCGCTGGACAAGGGAAGATATGCTACCCTGGTGAGTGTGTATGCTCCAACTATGAATTCTGTCGATGAAGAAAAACTGTCCTTTTACCATGCCTTGAAAGGTGTTTTAAGAAATATCCCTCAGGCAGACAAAGTCATCGTGCTTGGTGACTTTAATGCTAGAGTGGGTAGGGATTTTAACACATGGAATGTAATCGGAAGGCATGGGGTGGGAAAGTGTAACAGCAATGGTATGCTCTTGCTGCAGATGTGTGAGGAGCTGGATCTGTGTGTTACCAACACCATGTTCCAACGGAAGAACAAATTCAAGACCACATGGAGGTATCCTGCATCTAAGGAATGGCATCTTTTGGACTACGTCCTAGTCAGGATGCGTGACAGACAGGATGTGCGGTGTGTTCGTGTTCTTCGTGGAGCTGAGTGCTGGACGGACCACCGCCTGGTACGCGCAAAAGTGAATCTAATCACCAAACGTAAAATCCGGGCTCCTGGTGTTACCCTGCCCAAAAGATTGAATGCTGCTCGTCTTAAGGATAAAAATGTGAAGAGGACATTGGAAGAAGAGATGCAGGCTGCAGATCTTGGTGAGGATTGGCCGACCCTTAAAAAGTCGGTTTATGATGTAGGCAGACGTGTTCTGGGATTGGTGCAGAGAAAACATCAGGACTGGTTTAATGAGAAAGATGTGCATATAGATGACTTGTTGGCTGATAAGAGGCGCGCTCTGTCACGCTACTTGACGGCAAGACCACAGGAGAGGAATACGTTGCATGAGGAGCTCAGGGATGTAAAATCACGTGTTAGGCGGAGTCTTTCTCAGATGAAGGATCAGTGGTGGAGTGAGAAGGCTGGTGAGATACAAACTGCGTCTGATTGCAATAACACAAAGCTGTTGTACAGTCTCTTGCGTGAGGTTTATGGACCGTCTTCTTCTCTGGTGACACCGATTCGCAGCAGGGATGGCAAAGAACTTCTTCGTGACTCACAGGGAATTCTACGAAGGTGGCGGGAGCACTTTGATGATCTTTTGAATCAGCCGTCTGTCGTCAGTGAAGATTTCCTCAATCTCATTCCGGAAAGTCCTGTGAAAGTAGCTCTCGCAGAGCCTCCGACACTTGTGGAGGTTGCAGTGGCTATTTCGAAGCTGAACAGTGGAAGATCTCCAGGTATGGATGGCATACATGCTGAGCTCCTACAATATGGTGGTGAGAGACTCCTGCAACATCTTCACTCTCTGTTTGGAAGGATATGGGCTAATGAATCCGTGCCTGAGGACTGGAGAGATGCAGTAATGGTGGTCTTGTACAAGGGAAAGGGTAACAGGAATGATTGTGGGAACTACAGAGGTATATCATTGCTTTCTGTCGTGGGGAAAGTTTTATGTAGGGTGCTTCTGGACCGTCTGCTGACACACATTGCAGATTGTGTCCTTCCTGAAAGTCAATCTGGTTTTCGTGTTGGACGCGGCACTACTGATATGATCTTCTCAGCTAGACAGCTCCAGGAGAAGTGCATTGAACAGGGCTTGGATCTGTATCAGGTTTTTGTCGATCTGACAAAGGCTTTCGATACTGTCAACAGAGATGCATTATGGAAGGTTCTCCAGAAACTTGGTTGCCCTGATAAGTTCCTTGCTTTAGTTAGGTCTTTCCATGACGACATGAAGGCTTGGGTTAATGTCGGAGGTAACATGTCGGAGCCTATCTCAGTAAAAAATGGAGTGAAACAGGGGGATATTCCAGCACCGACCCTGTTTGCCATATACTTTGCAATGGTTTTCTGTATTGCATTCAGGAATTGCGAGCATGGTGTTTACATCCGATATCGAACCTCAGGCAGCATATTTAACATCAGGCGCTTTGCTGCGAAGACAAAAGTATTTACATCAGTCATAAGAGACCTCTTGTATGCAGATGATTGCGATCTTGTAGCGCACACAGAGAGTGATATGCAGCACATTTTGAATGTATTTTCTGACGCTTGCACTGCCCTGGGTTTGACTGTCAGTCTCAAGAAAACCGTCGTCATGTACCAACCTGCACCTGGTAGGCAGTACACTGAACCAAACATCTATGTGTATGGCAAACGACTTGGAGTGGTTGATCAGTTTGTCTACCTGGGAAGCACTGTCAATCGATACGGCAACCTTGACAGTGAAATCTCACTTAGGATTAGGAAAGCAAGTGATGCTTTCGGAAAGCTAGAAAGGCGACTCTGGGGTCGGCGAGACATATGCAGGAGGACAAAGGTAAGGGTGTACAGGGCATGTGTACTCTCTTGTCTTCTTTATGCCTGCGAGACCTGGGTCACATATCGACACCACCTTAAGCAATTGGAGCGTTTCCATCAGATGTGTCTCAGACGGATACATGGCGTTCGCTGGAGGGACCACATCAGTGATGTCGAGATTTTGGAAAGCTCTATGTGTGACAGTATAGAAGCTCTTGTGCTTAAGCAGCGACTCCGTTGGAGTGGTCACCTTGCCAGGATGAAGGATTCTAGAATACCAAAACAACTCTTCTATGGAGAGTTGGTTAAAGGAAAACGACCGCCACATAAACCAAAAAAGAGGTATAAGGATTCCTTGAAGGCCTCTCTGAAAGACGCTAACATCTCTGCTGATACATGGGAAAATATTGCTGCTGATCGTAATAAATGGAGAAAGACTGTATATGAGGGAAAAGTTGCCTTTGAGGCATCTCGAATCGCACACGAGAAAGTAAAGCGGGACGTGAGGAAGGGTATTGCTGTTGCACTTCCAGACGGCGAGGGTCCTCCTATGTTTCTGACATGCAGCGTCTGTGCGAGACTCTGCCTAAGCAAAGCTGGACTCGAAAGTCATCTTCGCAGTCATAAAGTAAGACCAGTGGTTGACTACCAGGCTGCTGTTGGAGATGCTACTCATCATGCTTGCCAAACATGTGGTAGAGAATGTAAATCAGCAGGAGGACTCAAGCGACATGCAAAAGTACACGAACTCCAACCACAGCCGACTATTCCCAGTAAATGTTTTGGTTGCCGACTCTGTGCAAGACATTTTGGATCATTGGCTGGGCTAAAAAGCCACATTCGATCGCAGCACTGTTAGTTGCTATCGTGTGTTTGTGTGTGTGTGTGTGTGTGTGTGTGTGTGTGTAGATATGCTTATGTGCGTGCGTGTGTGTGTATATATATATGAATATGTATATTATTATTGTTGTTGTCGTTATTATTATTATTATTATTATTATTATTATTATTATTATTATTATTATTATTATTATTTTTTTTTTTTTTTTTTTTTTTTTTTTGTGCAATGGCCATACTCGATAACGAGGGGGCAGCCATCATGTATGTATGTATGTATGTATGTATGTATGTATGTATGTATGTATGTACGTATGTATGTATGTACGTATGTATGTATGTATGTATGTATGTATGTATGTATGTATGTATGTGAATGTATGTGATTGTGTGTGTACAATACACTATGTACAGTATGTAGCCGTGACACTATTCTGACGTGTAATATGTCCGTGGGTGCACGTAAGCCAGGGAACGAAACATATCACAGAGTTAAAGAAATACGTTCTTTAGTATTATCATTGTCAGTCCCAAATCACTGCCACCACCACCAACACCAACACCACCGTCGCCACCACTATCACTACCACCACCACCACCACCACCACCACCAAAACAACCACCACCTACATCATCATCACCACCACCACCACCACCACCACCACCTACATCACCACCACCACTAGCAGCAGCACCACCAGCAATATATATATATTGAAAATAGAATTAGAAGCTCTCACCATATATTGACTAGAGAAAACAAGTTAACATTAAGACATACGGAACTCCATAACGGAAACAATTGTTGGGTTTACATGCGTTAATATTGTTTCTACTTTAGGCACAATGCCTGCAAAGACCTCAGTGCATTACTGGTACTTTATTTTATCGACACCGTAAGGATGAAAGGGAAAGCTAACATCGGTGGGATTTGAACTCAGAATGGCCGTATTCTCCCGACGGCGTCTTTACAACTTCACCAGGATTTACGGATCCATTCATACATAGTGACTCTCTGGTTACACAATTTAGTGACTTAGAGAAAAGAATATCATAATGCTACACGAAGAATAAAATGAATATTAATCAATCTGGTACCGACCAGAACAACTAGAGGACAGAAATGATGAAATATTTCTTCGGCTGTTTATTGACAAATCTGAAAGTCTATCAGAAAAGTTACTTTCAGCTGGACGTATCGTAAAGATAATTATTTAGAATTACAGGAAGCCGTGACGCAGGTGCAACGTGTAAGTTTCAAACAATGATTAGAGCTCATAAGACGGGAAATTGTTTCTGCTATCTATGCGATTGGAGATACTCTCGTAAAGAATGAAATCCCTTGAGTAAGAATGTAAAAGAAAATAATAAAATATATACAATTATTATTCACGATGAATGTGAAAAGATGGACAAAAAGAAAGTAGCCATAGCATTTTCCGTTTTTGAGAAATGGAAATTCGACGATGAAACAACGTTATTCAAATTTGAACTTATCAAAATGAGAAGTGGTCTCAGTAATGTTAAACGAGTTTCAAATTAGCAAAGATGTTTGATGGAATCAATAAGGGAATTGTCGGATATATTTTGAAATAATTATTTTATTTATAATTAGGAAAAAAGATAAGCAGAAATATGATGTGTACGAAATATATATGTAATATATGACAACGAAAAGCTCTGAATAGATAAATACAGCGGATAAAGAAAGAATATTAAATTCAAGTAGAGCGCCGGAGAACATTAGTGGCATAGAGTTATGGCCCTTCACGTTCTGATTTTAAGTCCCACCGAGGTTAGCTTTACCTTTCATCCCTCCGGGGTCGATAAAATAAAGCACCAGTAATGCACTGGGGTCAATTTAATCAACTGTCCCCTCCCTTCAAATTACTGGCCTTGTGCCTAAAGTAGAAACAATTATTCAATTAAAGTAAAAATAGACAATAAAGTGCTCTGCATTATTGGAAGATGGAATTGGTGAGGGATAAACTAAAATAGAAAGAATAATAATGTGGTTGATAAGATTAAGGCCGTACCCCAACATGGTCGCAGTCTAACGACAGAAACCAGTAAAATTTAAAAGAGCAAAAATGTTTGATTTTTATCATGGAAAAGGTTCAAATACAACCGAATTCGAGTTTGTTATTGATACTATTGTATACACATTGCTTACAGATAACTTTACGGCCAAAAACTAGCTGTATATAATGTAGACATCCAAGTAGATTGGAGGCGCGGGGCTTAGTGGTAAGGGTGTTGGACTTACGATCATTATGTCATGGGATCGATTCCTGGGCTGGGTTGCGTGTTGTGTTTTTGAACAAAACACTTCATTCCACGTTACTCCAGTTTGCTCAGCTGAACCAGGTGTTAAAAGTAAGCAAAACTGATATTTAAAAGATAATATAATTTTTACTTACATTACCATTAGTAAATACCTATGCCGTTGCTCCAGTATATTCAGATGGAAATGAGTACCAGTAATAGCTAGAAGTTTAACCTTGCGATAGACTGGCGTCCTGTCCAGGGTGGAGTGTGTACCCTCAGTCGCTTCACGCCATGAAACTGGAATAAGCGACGGCCTGACGAGCCTTCTGGCGTGAAACAGACTTTAGACCAGTCATGGGCAACCTGCGGCCCGCGAAGCTTTCTGAATGGCACGTCTAAGTTACCTAAATGAAATTTTTCTGATTTTTTACCCCAACTTTCAGTCGTAATTTATCGTTCTATCAATTTTTGCGATCGAGGAAAACAACTGTACGAATTCTGAAGAAACAAATCGAAACAACCTGAGTTACCACCCTTTTTTTTAATGTGGGCACGAATGTAAATTAGTGCTTGCGGCCTGCCTGAAGGTGAGCCATATCTCATGCGGCCCGCTTCTCGGAAATGTTGTCCATGCCTGCTTTAGACGAAGAGTTAGACCAACCAGTTTAGCCAATCAGAAAATAAAACTATCGGAATAGAAAGTAGACAGTTCTTTTGGTTTTGGCATTCATTCCTCGCCATAACCCTCAACATGATCATCACCACCATCTCCACTACCATCACCAGTACTACACCATGGTGATATAGTAGTAGTTATTGTTGTTCTTCATGATGGTGATGATGGTGATGATGCTAATGATGTAGATGTTGATATTTTTGATGATGATGATGATGATGGTGAAGTGGTGGTGATTTTATTGTGATGGTGGTGGTGCTGCTGCTGTTGCTGATGATGATGCCGTTAATAATGAGAGTGATGGTTGTGGTGCTGCTGATGATGATATTGTTTATTATGTTTATGTAGTTTATGACGATGATGAAGGTGTTGATAATATACATGACGTTGGTGTTGATGTAGATGTTGATGGTCTAGTCAATGATGATGATGATGAGGATGAAAAGGATAACGATGAGGCAGTATCATATAAACAGGATAAAAGGTGGGTAACCTAGGAATTCGTTCGAAATATAACCCCCACCACCCCCACACCACCCGTTGTCATCATATAAATGGGCCTGTCCCATCATCTTTGAAATTTAGATACGCTGCGTTGCTAATTAATTGGATTGTGTAACGACAATCAACTACACCTACCATAGAATAACATAAAATAATATAAAATAATATAAAATAACATAAAATACAATAAAATACAATAAAATAAAATAAAATAAAATAAAAATTAAAAAATATAAAATATCATAAAATACAATAAAATAACATAAAATAAAATAAAATAAAATAAAATAAAATAAAATAAAATAAAATGAAATGAAATGAAATGAAATAAAATAAAATAAAATAAAATAAAATAAAATAAAATAAAATAAAATAAAATAAAATAAAATAAAATAAAATAAAATGAAATAAAATAAAATACAATAAAATAACATAGAATGCAATAAAATAAAATAACATAAAATACAATAAAATGAAATAAAATGAAATAAAATGAAATAAAATGAAATAAAATAAAATGAAATAAAATAAAATAAAATAACATAAAATACAATAAAATAACATAGAATGCAATAAAATAAAATAAAATAAAATAAAATACAATAAAATAAAATAAAATACAATAAAATAACATAAAATACAATAAAATAAAATAAAATACAATAAAATAAAATAAAATACAATAAAATAACATAAAATACAATAAAATAACAAAATACAATAAAATAAAATAAAATGCACGTCGAGCTAAGGAGGCCAAACTCTCCAAGTACCGGTCGTTCTCCGATAGGTTTGCGGTCGTGCCCTTGGCAGTGGAGACTTCTGGTGCCCTTGGCCTAAGCGCTACCTCCCTATTCACCACCATAGGCGCTGAGCTGGCCAGCCGCAGGTGTGAACCTCGCGAGTTGGAATGGCTCTTCCAGCCCATCTCCCTCACCATCCTCTAGGGAAACGCCTTCTCCATCCTGTCCACCCGGGATGTGGGAAGGTCAGCACGTGGGACCCCATTTGCTCACCATACGGATTAATAGGCAAAGTTATAAATTATTGTAAATAAATAATTATTGTGGCTTGCATGAAAATAAAAAGAGAAAAATTAAAGAGAGAAGGAATATTGCTGGCATATCTTTCTGTTCCTTCACATCCGGCATCACTAAAGATGGTTTTCTGTCCTGAAATATTGTTGGCATATCTTTCTGTTCCTTCACATCCGGCATCACTAAAGATGGTGTTCTGTCCTGAAATATTGCTGGCATATCTTTCTGTTCCTTCACATCCGGCATCACTAAAGATGGTGTTCTGTCCTGAAATATTGTTGGCATATCTTTCTGTTCCTTCACATCCGGGCACCACTAAAGATGGTTTTCTGTCCTGAAATATTGTTGGCATATCTTTCTGTTCCTTCACATCCGGCATCACTAAAGATGGTATTCTGCCCTGAAATATGATGTTACTGTAAGACGTACCATTGTAACCCCCCCCCCCCAAAAAAAATACTAATAATAATAATAATTGTTTCTACTTTTGGCACAAGGCCAGCAATTATTCCACTGTATTACTGGTACTTTATTTTATCGACTCTGTAAGGATGAAAGGCAAAGTTAACCTCGGCGGGATTTGAACTCAGACCATAAAGGGCCGTAACTATGGCATCCGACCCTCTTCCGATACTGCCAATAATAACAACAACTATAACAACGAAAACAACAACAGAAACAAAATACAGAAAAAGAAAATTACTTAACAACAACTACAACTACAATAACAACAGCAACTAAAACAATTACAATAACAACTACAACAATAACAACAAAATACAGAAACAAACAACAAAATGACAACAACTACAACTACAACTGCAAGAACTACAACAACAACTACAACAACAACTACAACTTCAACAACAACAACAGCAATAACTACAACAACAACAACAGCAACTGCAAGAACTACAACAACAACAACAACAACAGCAACTGCAAGAACTACAATAACAACAACAGTAACTGCAAGAACTACAATAACAACAACAACAGCAACTGCAAGAACTACAACAACAACTACAACAACAACTACAACCTACAACTACAACAATGACAACTACTGCAACAACTACAACTGCAACAACAACAACTGCAACAACAACTACAGCAACAACTACAACAACAACAACAACTACTACAACAACAACTGCAACAACAACTACAACAACAACAACAACAACAAAATATTAGATGTGGAAGTAGGCGGAGTGATAATTTTATATATATAAATCTAAAAACAACATAAATACAAATATAAAAACAACATAAATACAAATATAAAAACAACATAAATACAAATATAAAAACAACATAAATACAAATATAAAAACAACATAAATACAAATATAAAAACAACATAAATACAAATATAAAAACAACATAAGTACAAATATAAAAACAACATATATATATATAAGACACAAAAAATCTTTTTGGAAGTAACCATGCCAACGTAACATTTCGTATTTTTTTCTCATTTTATTTTTGAAAAATGAAAAAAAAGGTGAGCTGTATAAATATAAGAACAACAATAGCAACAACAACATTAACATCAATAATAATAATAGCAGCAACAACAACAATAGCAACAACAACAATAATAATAATAATGCATATAAAATTGGTGAAATTGTTGACATAAATTTATAGTAGCATCTGGCTTGCATTACGTATGTATGTATGTATGTATGTAAGTATGTATGTATGTATGTATGTATGTATGTATGTATGTATGTATGTATGTATGTATGTATGTATGTATGTATATGTATGTATGTGTGTGTGTGTGTATGTATGTATGTATGTATGTATGTATGTATGTATGCGTGTATGTATGTATGTTAGTGT
>OZ024741.1:38629010-38654010 GCA_964016885.1 Eledone cirrhosa
TTGCAATTATGCAAATAGCCTCTTTTAAGCCATGTCAGTAAATGAGCCCCTCATTCTTGCTCTTGTGTTGGCATGTAAACAGAACTGTCGACACTAATGTTTCTGGATGATTACCTTTCATCGGTGTAGTTTACTGTTCACCCGCCAACTGTCAGAGCTAGTGAAAATATATGATACTTTCTAAAATATACAGTGACTGATCGGCCTGATTTGCATATTAGGAGACTGGCTGATCAGTCAGATCTGCATATTAGCAGATCCATTGATCAGCCTAATTTACATATCAGCAGATAGGCCAATCAGTTTCCTGTATACGAGCGATTAATGGCCGGCTTTGCCATATTCAAATAACTAACAAAAAGTTATCGCTCTACATGCCTGAACACATAATTACAAACGAATCGAATATTATTAATATTCGAAAATCTCAGATTACATTTATTGTATTCACCCATGCACAGCGATAAGTTTTTATTATATATATATGGAGTACTCTGTTATATATATATATATGGAGTACTCTGTTATATATATATATATATATGGAGTACTCTGCTGAATAATGGTCTTACTAATTTAAACTGATATATATATATATATATATATATATATATATATATATATATACATACATAGGTCAGTTTAAACTAGTAAGACCATTATTCAGCAGAGTACTCAATACTTGGAATAGTATGACTGTAAATATAATAAAGAATCAGGGCCCAACGGCAAGAGCTCAGCCGTCGGGTTTCGACTCTGCTATATATGTAGAGAGAGATGCAGCTTTTCAAAGGTGCAGTCGATTACATAACAATAATATAGTTTGTATTAATTGATTCCTTGTGTTGAAGAAAAGGTAATACAGAATTATGTCTTTTGCATGTGCAGTCAGTAAACTCTTTGTGGGTGCAGTGGTTGCATTGGAAAATATTTTGGAAACTTCCCTGCATCTAACCATTGTTCAGATCTTAAGTATTTTCAAACAATTCAACCTCCTTCCGTTCTGAGTTTAAATTCCACCGTTTTCAACTTTGTCTTCAATCCTTCCGTGGTAAATGAAATAAGGCAACTGTCAACTACTAAGGGCCATGAAATCATAGCTTCCCTCCTACTTCAAACTGCTGGTTTTGTATCTATGTTAGAAAGCGTTTTAAAGCAGTAGATTAGCAAAACCATTAGAGTACATACAAAATGGCTTCTGGTATTTCTTCTGGTTGTTTTTGTGCTGGATACAAATCCTGCCGAATTCATCGTGGCCTTTCATTCCTCCGAGATCGATAAAATAAACAGACAGTCATGTACTGGAGTCGATTTAATCGATTTACCCATCACTATAATTTACTGGTAATATGTTTAAATAAGAAACCAGTATTCTCAAATAATATCCATTTTTCATCACTAATAAAGATATATGACGTTTGGTCCCGTAATTCCCGAGGGAGTCACAGAGGAGTCACATTGACACACAGTGTTTGTTTCTAGGGCATTTTAAAAACTGGTGTAGCCCATCTCTTCTTCAGGTTTGAATACAGCAGATTTCTTTCAGAGTGAGAGAGTGTGAGAGAAACTAATTGAGAAAGAAACATAGAGGAAGAAACGACTCCAGTTATAGACTGGTACTTTTTTATCGACCTAAAATGGATGAAAGCAAAGTTGAACTCTGCGGGATTTGAACTCAGAGAGCAGAGAGTCGTAACTAATACCGCAAAGCATTTTATTCGAGGTCCTAACTACTCTGCCAATTCACCACCTACTAATAATTGTTTCTACTTTTGGCACAAGGCCAGCAATTATCCCAGTGTATTACTGGTACTTTATTTTATCGACCCCGTAAGGATGAAAGGCAAAGTTAACCTCGGCGGGATTTGAACTAAGACCATAAAGGGCCGTAACTCTTTGCCGCTACTGCCAATCCACCGCTAATAATGATTTCTTATATAGGCACAAGGCTTGCAATTTTTGGGGGGAGGAGAAAGTCGATTAAATTGACCCCAATGCGTGATTGGTACTTTATTTTATCGACCACGTAAGGATAAAAGACAAAGTTAACCTCGCCGGGATTTGAGCTCAAATGATAAAGGGCCATAGCTCTATGCTGCAAAGCATGGCGTCTGACCCTCTACTGATACTGTCAATCCACCGCCGCCTACTAATAATGGTAGAAATAAAAAAAAGAGAGAGGCCCACGGATTATTAACACAGAATGTATCTCCCGGTGCTGCAAGTTCTAATATTCAGTCAATTCGGGTGAATCCCATTTATCCCTCTTCACTTACCACTGGTACACAAACAGTAATCAGTCATAAGAAATATTGTCAATTCTGCAGTATGTTGTCAAACACTTCATGAGGAGTGTCTTCCCACCAATATTCCTATGACAGACATTAGTTTTCCTCATGGCTCACCCTAAAGAATCTCATTCCCGGACCGAAATTTCAGAAATTCACGCAGCACCCTTGAAAGATAAGCAAAACTGTCTCCAAATGCCAAATTAATATTTTTAATGGCTTCAATTACGTCAAAACGTCATGCGCAGTATGTTTGTGTGTGCATAGGTGTGTGAATATATGCGTAAGTTTGTGTATGTATGTGTGTATGTACGTATCTATGCATTTGTGTGTATGTATGTGCGCGTCTATGCATCTGTGTGTATGTATGTGCGCGTCTATGCATCTGTGTGTGTGTATGTGCGAGTCTGTGCATCTGTGTGTATGTATGTGCGAGTCTGTGTGTGCATATATGCCCCTGTCTAGATTTGTTGCGTGGTCGGAGATAGGATATGTGAAAGGTGTAGAAAGGGAGAGATGATAAAGATGGAAGAACGAGAGAAAACAGAGGAAAGATGAGATATGTATAAAGAGTTAGAGAACATAATATATATATATATATATATATATATATATATATATATATACATATACACGCATACACACACACGCACGCACTCACAAACACACACATATACACGCATACACACACACGCACGCACTCACAAACACACACATATGCACACATACACACACACGCACGCACTCACAAACACACACATATGCACACATACACACACACGCACGCACTCACAAACACACACATATGCACACATACACACACACGCACGCACTCACAAACACACACATATACACGCATACACACACACACACGCACGCACTCACAAACACACACATATGCACACATACACACACACGCACGCACTCACAAACACACACATATGCACACATACACACACACGCACGCACTCACAAACACACACATATGCACACATACACACACACGCACGCACTCACAAACACACACATATGCACACATACACACACGCACGCACTCACAAACACACACATATGCACACATACACACACACGCACTCACAATAACACACATATGCACATATACACACACACACACGCACTCACAAACACACACATATGCACACATACACACACACGCACTCACAAACACACACATATGCACACAAACACACACACGCACGCACTCACATACACACACATATGCACACATACACACACACGCACGCACTCACAAACACACACATATGCACACATGCACACACACGCACGCACTCACAAACACACACATATGCACACATACACACACACGCACGCACTCACAAACACACACATATGCACACATGCACACACACGCACGCACTCACAAACACACACATATGCACACATGCACACACACGCACGCACTCACAAACACATAGATATATACACATACACACACACACACACGCGCGCACTCACTCAAAAACACACACATATGCACACATACACAGACGCACACACTCACAAATACACACAAACGCGCGTATGTGTGTGTGAGAGAGAGAAAGAGAGAGAATGTCTGGCGACTCTATCTCTTTGTTCTGCTATTTACTCAGTCGTCCTCCTCTATCTGTGTCACTCGAACCCTCTCTCTTCATTCCTTTCTAAACCTATCATCCCTCATGTTTTATGTAAACATTTTATACCCATCCATCATCGCCGCAACATTAACGAAAATTATTCAGTTTAAGTTTAGCAACGGGTATTGCATCTCCTGTTACATCTACTGTTACATCTGCTGTTACATCTGATGTAACATCTCCTGTAACATCACCTGTTACATCTCCTGTTACATCTACTGTTACATCTCCTGTTACATCTTCTGTTTCATCTACTGCTATGTCTACTATTACATCTATTGTTACATCTACTGTTACATCTACTGTTACATCTAATGTTACATCTACTGTTATATCTCCTGTTACATCTCCTGTTACATCTACTGTTACATCTACTGTTAATCTACTGTTACATCTCCTGTTACATATCCTGTTACATCTATTGTTACATCTACTGTTACATCTACTGTTACATCTATTGTTACATCTGCTGTTACATCTATTGTTACAACTCCTCTTAAATCTCCTGTTACATCTACTATTACATCTACTGTTACAACTACTGTTACACCTACTGTTACATCTAATGTAACATCACCTGTTACATCTCCTGTTACATCTGCTGTTACATTTCCTGTTACATCTATTGTTACATCTACTGTTACATCTACTGTTACATCTACTGTTACATCTGTTAATCTACTGTTACATCTGTTACATCTACTGTTACATCTACTGTTACATCTACTGTTACATCTCATGTTACTTCTACTGTTACAACTCCTGTTACATCTAATATTATATCTACTGTTACATCTACTGTTACCATCTTATTAAATACCTTACACTTTCATCAGATCTGTTGTTGTTACACAGCTACTGCATTTGGTGTTACACACTCATTGCATCTTTTAACTCTGCCATTACATCTTCTATCACAAGTCACTACGTCTTGTGACACAATGTCGCTGCATTTTGTGTCACATTGCAATTGCATCTCATGTTACACTGCTACTGCATCATATATCACAATGCCGCTTCATCTTGTGTCACATTGTCACTGCATCTTGTGTCACACTGTCACTACATCCTGTAACACATTGTCACTGTACGTTGTGTGACATTGTCACTGCATCTCGTGTCACATTGTCACTGCATCTCCTTACAAACTGTCACTGCATCTCATGTTACAATGTCACTGCGCCTTGTGTCACTCTGCCGCAGCATCTCGTGACACATTGTCACTGCATCTCCTTACACACTGTCATTGCATCTCGTGTTACAATGTCACTGTGCCTTGTGTCACACTGCCGCAGCATCTTGTGTCACATTGTCACTGCACCTTGTGACGCACTTCCATAGTTCCTCTATGTAGAATTTATTGATGTAAGAGTTGTTTGGGCGCCGCGTTAAAAATGCTTCGGTATAAATATGCTTCACTGGCTCTGAGTTCAGTACTGGGATTTATTCTCTTCTCTTTATTTCTCTGGAAGAAATCGATTGTGTTCTGACCAGGGTAGTGATGGACTTCACTACGATTTTAAAATAGCCAAGATACGCAATGTCAAAAAGGCGTCCCTACGACTCAATCAGGAGTTAATAGTCCATTTAAAATACATTTGTGTATCTGAGGTTTCAGTTCTGTTACATAAAATGGAAAGAAAGGAAAGTAGCCAATCAACAGATCGGTCTAAAGAAACTGTCTCCATTGGTATTTCCATTGCTAATACGAGGGTTGCCTGAAAAGTTCATAAGCTCACCAAGATACTCTCATGGAATGACCAAATGAGGTTCATTTTTCAACATAGTTCCTGAAAAGAAACAATGCAGTTATTAGTAAGAAGAGTTGAAATTAATACATGCAAGATTTCACAGCTGTAGCATCACTCTTTCATAGTTAACCCACCCTCGTACTATCTGTCAATTATTACTCTTGGTATTGATTTCAACTTAGAACGCACAGAGTTAGAGCCAATACCGTAAATATTTCCCTCCGACACTAACTTTACCGCCCATCTACCGCCTCTAAACTGTGACTTTATTTATCGACACCGAAAAGATAAAAGGCACATTTCACCTTAGTGAAATTTGAACTCAGAATCACACAGAGCTGAAATAAATACCGTTGTTTTAATGAGAAGATCCAATGACTCAGCCGGCTTACCGCTTTTCAGCACACGAAAATAGTTAGAAATTCTGCTGCATCAAAAGTGCTAATAAAATTTTCCAAGAGCAAGAACATTTTAGTTATTCTGGTTCAACATCTCACAACCACAACTTTGTTCTGCTCCAAACACTTCCAACTTCTCTTCGCTCTCATATACCCCCTGCAGAGTTGCTGCCTTTCGGAATGATTGTTCTACTAATGTAATATCAACACCTTCCACTATTCTTGACTCAGCCGAACTCCAAACACTGTTTAACTCTAAGTTGATGTTATCCATCACCACATATCCTAAAAAAAAACAACCATTAGAAGGCAAAAGAGATATTCGTGCATATTACAGTCTGCCAGCTCTTGCGACTCATACATTGCATCTGATCTTCTGGCTTGTTGCCAAGATAGACTCTACCAATTATTCTGAATTATTCAGCAAGCCTCAACTATAGTGGCTTTATTAACAGCACTAGATCTGCCGATCTGTTTGTTTTCAACTTCACATCCAATAAAACTCTTCCCTTCCACCAGATAAACTACAACTTACACACTCTCACCAAGTACAAAAACTCCGTTTGATCCGACATACACGTTGACCGGCTTTCATAAAGTCCCTATTATTGATCTCAAACAAAACGGAAATTCTCTTCTACAAATTCTCTCTCTCTCTCTCTCTCTCTCTCTCTCTCTCTCTCTCTCTCTCTCTCTCTCTCACTCTCTCTCTCTCTCCCTCTCTCGCTCTCTCTCACTCGCCCTATCTCTCTCCCTCTCTCCCTCTCCGAATCGCTCTCACTCTTTGTCTCTTAGTCTCTTTATCTGAAACTTTCTCTATCTTTCTCTCTTTCTCTTCTCTCTCTCTCTCTCTCTCTCTTCTCTCTCTCTCTCTCTCTCTCTCTCTCTCTCTCTCTCTCTCTCTCTCTCTCTCTCTCTCTCTCTCTCTCTCTCTCTCTCATTCTTAATCTGCCTGAATCTCTCATTATCACTCACCATCTAAATATTTTTCTATGTATTTCAATCGCTCTCTGATTCTTTCTCCATAGCTCTCTCTCCCCCTCTCTTCTTAAACCATTCTTTGATTTTCTCTCCCCAGCTCTCTCTCTCTCTATCCCCCTCTCTCTTTCTCTCTCTCTCTCTCTCTCCAGCTCGATCTCTCCCTCAATCTCTCAATCTCTCTCTCTCTCCAGCTCGCTCTCTCCCTCAATCTCTCAATCTCTCTCTGTCTTAATCAAGCTTTATTTGAATTCATCTCTCAATCGCTATCTGAATCTCATCACCTAACAGAGCAAAGATTATGACCCTGTCAACATATTGTTCTTCCATCCAACATTACCAAGGTGACAGATTCAGATTTTAACAATCCTTCGTCATTAGCTTTAATAATTGACAGAAAAATTTAAACCCACCGGAGACATCTATATTAGTCAATAGTCATTACCCGCCCTTGAGAATTACGACAAGCACCATATCGTTCTTTCCTCTATCCCTGACTACTGCTGCATCGCAACTCCCATATTCTCTCTGAGCCTTCCATTCTCTCCCCAGCTGATACCACTGGCGTCCCCAAGGCAGCTGATATTTGTTTTACAGATGTTTAAAAGTAAAGAGGTGGATCGTCAGAGCAGGCCAAATAAACTATATTTCCCTTAATCTTTCCATTGTTGATATTATCAATCAGCCAACTGCTGGCATAAATCGTCACCCTTTTTCGAAGGTAGAATTTGAACGCAAAACACACAGACCCGGAACAGATACCGTAAAGCATCCCACCCTAAGTTTTAACAATTAATTCCACCAATTTACCACTGCAGCTACTTTACTAATCAACACAGTAAGGATCAAATATACAAAGTTGTCATCGGTGACGAGATTTGAACTCGGAGATCAGAGCGAGAGAAGCATGACATATAATCTGAGGCTCAAAATAATTCACCGCCTAGATCAGGGGTTACCAACCTTTTTTGAGTCATGCCCCTTTTTCACATAGAAAACATTTTCACTGACCACCAATATTGTAAATATTCAAACCATACAAAAACTGTTAGGTAAAAGTCTGTTACTGGTTCGTTATTCCCCCTTTGCCTCCTTTTGTGTTCTTTTTCTTTTTGTACAAGTTCTTAGCATATCTTCTTTGAATATATTTTATCGGGTAGCACATTCTGAAATACCTTCTTAATACCCAAAATCCTATATCGTCCACCAACATTTCCAATCGTCCTCTATTTTCTGTCAAGTTGCTCATCGCCCACCCAACAGGTATTACTGCCCAGCGGTGGGCGATATAGCCAAGTTGGGAAACCCTAGTCTAGATGATTAAATTGAACATTAATTGTATTAAATCAATTAGTCTAGGAATTGTTTCAACGATTACGGGCATCGTCTCTTCTTCTCTAATATTAAAGAAACATATTTACATTTCATGGTTCTAATTTACAGCTCATATTTAGAAAGAAATTTGTAAATATTACATTCAAAATTTCTTTATAATTGTCATGGATATACTCGAGATACTTATCTAATATATATATATATATAAATGATAAACGGAAAAAAATGAAATGAAATGAAATTTCCCACTCTTAGTACGGCTGTTACTTAAATATACGTATGTACACGTATGTACACGTACAAGTATGTACACGTGAATCCATACGACCATATATATATGTGTGCATGTATGTATATATATATACATACTAGTGTACGTCTGTATACATATATGTATGTACGTGTACATACTTATATTTAAGTAACAGCCGTACTAAGAGTGGGAAATGAAATTTCGTTTCATTTTTTTCCGTTTATCGTTTTCGGTGCACCCGGAGGATTAACCCACTCGATATGCAAATTGGCTACTCAGCCGTTAATATGCATAAGGTAAGTATATACGTTCAACATTCTGGCAGGAAGGTATACGTTGCTGACGATAGCTAATAAGCTTGAAACTAGTACAGCGTTCCTTTGTCAGTGTTGAACAAACGAGCAACAATGGTTGCTAGACACTACGGCTTAATACGGGATGTTTGTTTACAAACACACCGAGCATTATAATAAATGTTCGGTGAATCCATACGTACATATATATATGTGTGCATGTATGTATATATATATCCATACTACTGTACGTCTGTATACATATATGTATGTACGTGTACATACTTATATTTAAATAACAGCCGTACTAAGAGTGGGAAATGAAATTTCGTTTCATTTTTTTCCGTTTATATATATATATATATATATATATATATATATATATATATATATATATATATATATATATATATATATATATATATAAATATGTATGCATATATGTATATATGTATGAATGTATATATATATATATATATGTGTGTATATATATTTATCTATGTATCCATGCATGTATGAATATATATATATATGTATTATACATTCATCCATTAGAGAAATTTGTATAAACAAATTTGTATGAATATTTATAAAAGTAAGACATAAATGTATGTGTGTATGTAAGTACGTATGTCTACTCAAAGATATACGTCTCCTGAAATACCGTTCAATGTAAAATTATTATCTGTGGTATATAGAAGAAGTGTACTATCAGATCAGGAATGCTTGAAGAAAAGTTTTGTGTGAACCATAAATATATATATATATATATATATATATATATATATATATATATACAAAAGCTGCAATTCTTATTGTCACTTTATATATATATATATATACACACACACACACACACACACACACACACACACACACACACACACATACACACACACACACACACACACACACACACACACACACACACACACACACACACACACACACACACACACACACACACACACACACAGACACACACACACACACACACACACATATATATATATATAAAGACTATGTATAAAAAAATAACTTCAGTCTGTGGGAAATTATTTAACATAATATGACATTCTCCTTCTTTACCGTTAATATTAGATTTTCTTTGTCATATTCTATAAGAAGTCTGCAAAAGTCATAATAGTGACAACAACTATAAGACTTCTAAAAATCAATTACACATGATCAATATTATATACAGCTTTGAATGTTAGGAAGAAAATTGAATACTTTACTTAAACAAATTCAACAAAAGATGCACTAAACTGTTGTAATTACACTATATTCTCTGCACCTACTTAAACTATACATGTGATAGAGATGGTATTGTTGTTGTTGTTATTGTTGTTACTGTTGTATATGACAAAGCAGTGGATTGGCAGTATCGGTAGAATGTCGGACGCTATACTTTGCAGCACAGAGTTACGCCCCTTTATGATCTGAGTTCAAATCCCGCCAAGGTTAACTTTGCCTTTCATCCTTACGGGGTCGATAAAATCAAGTACCAGTAATGCGCTGGGTAATTGCTGGCCTTGTGCCAAAAGTAGAAACAATTATTATCAATAAGAAACAACATATGGACGCTCTCATACACACACACAGATACATACACACATATATACTCACATACGTAGACACACATACATACACACATATATACTCACATACGTACACACACATACATACACACATATATACTCACATACGTACACACACATATATACACAATGTATTCACTGCTATCATGTACACATCAGGCGCAGGGTATGTCTGTGTCGTTAAGGAGTTCTTCGTAGCAGCCCCGGAAAAATGTTTTCTAGTTTAACCGCAGTTTAAATAATGAGTTGTTGGTGAAGTTTTCTAAGCGAAACTGTCGTGTCTGAGGATTCTGGGAGTGTATAGGTGAAACTCCAGAGTAACAAGCCTTACTTAACCATAAAACCGTTACAATATCATGGAAGCAACAGGCCATTCCCAAATCAGAATCGGACTTCTATTTTCTATTATCTATTCTTTGTTTGCGTTCACCAAAATTCTGTTCTTTATATAACTAATTCTGAAATTAACACCTGATGAAATCACCTCAGTCCTGCATCATATACGGATGAGGAAGTTTGGTCATTGAAATTTGTATAGTGTTTTCGTAGAATTAAAAACTATGAAGTTTACAGTCCGGCTTTTTATTGTTTATAATGAATGTGTATATAGATTGTGACATGAAAGGACTTGTTTTTTTTATCTCTAAACATTTTTGGTTCGTTTCTGCCACTGGCCGTCTTCATACATACATTGGTGACTTTTACTCACCCGTAACTGAGACAAAAATAGACTAAAGCCTAAATGGTTTTTGCGTATGAAACATCGGGTGGGGATGCTCATTTGCATATAGTTCAAATTTGACAAGCTAGAGGTAATTAAAAGTGGTACTAACAGCGTGTTTCACCATAGGGGTGTCTAGGAAAACATATACGATATGTTTATGTATGATAAACATACGAGATACTCGGTATGAATTTTCTTGCAATTGAGACAAAAATAGGTTAAAGCCTCTATGGGCGTACACACTCACACGCACACACCCGCATACACACACATATATATATATATAAATATGTGTGTATATATATATTTATATCTATATCTACATCTATCTCTCTCTCTCTATGTATATATATATCTTAAACAAAAAATCTGAGGCAATTTCGGCTTGTAAACATAAATTGCAAAAAACTTTCCTGTATTACAGCCCCACGTTATACCCTAACGGATAGTACGATCTACACGTGAATATTTTACGTCTTGATGTGGGAGCTAAGTATATGTTTTGTTTATTCCTTTACTTATTTGCATAGGTAAGTATATATTACCCGTATGTTTTGTGAAGGTATGTATACCTTCTCGCACGTATATTTGATTGTTTTGGCGTATAATTTTATATATTCTGGTACATATGGTTTGGCTATGTGTATACGGGAGTTTTTGCGTCTGTGTGAGTATGCAGGTTCGTACGTATGGTGGGTGTGTGTATATGTGTACTTCTTGTTTTAATTGACTTATGTCTCCGAACATTCGCGTATTTATATGTAGGTATGTGTGTGGGCTTGTTGTATACGTATTTATTTATTTATATACGTTTATATAATTACTTATTTATTTGTATACACGTATACACACACACACATATTTATATGTGCGTGGTTTTGTATACCTATGGTAAGGTTTTGCGTATGCTTGTGTATGTACGTATTTGTTTGCGTGTATGTATTTATTTATTTCTATTACTTCTGTATTGTATTTATTTAATTTGTTCTTAACTCTGTAGCGGAGATTCATTCGGTCTCCTAGTTAGAATTTTAGTCTACGACTTCTGCTATACCATTTACGTGGTTTTGTCTTTGCGTGCTATTGTTCTCCACGCTCCACATATGACGTATTATTTTCGTTTTTTCGTTCATTGCCACAGAACGTCTCTATGCACCACCTCAGAGAACATTAGTCTACGACCTCTTTTATACCATAAACGTGGTTCTGTCTTTGCGCGTAATTGTTTTTCACCACTCCTATTAATGACGTATTATTCGTTTTTTCCCGTTCTTTGCCAGCGAACGTTTCCACGAACCAAAGTATCGTCTTCCTGTCTACCTCCGATTGCAGCGTTTTTTGAAATATCCAGTTCTGCGTTTACAGATTGACTTTGTTAGTTTCAGAAGATCCCGTTAAGGGTGAAAGCAGCGATTCTTTGCTTAAACTTTAATCTGTTATTTTAATAAATATTTGCTCTACGGTTCTCATATATTTGATATATATTTATCCTTACCGAGCCCTCTTTGGATTTTAGTCTTCAAATTTATTATTATTACTATATATATATATATATATGTATGTATCTATATATATGTATGTATATATATATATATATATATATATATATATATATATATATATATATATATATATATATATATATATATATATATATATATATATATATATATACTGTATATATATATATATATTTATATATATATATATATATATATATATATATATATATATATATATATATATATATATATATACATACATATATATATTGTGGCTGCTAACTCGTTTTCGAGTACGGCCACTACTTTATATCCATGTAGGAGAACCTTCTACCGATGCGCTGAACGAGTGTGACTTTTTAGTCCAGCCAGCGACTTGAAAACTCTGGTACAAACACTACACTTGTGACAATTACTGACACATAGTGCTGGCCCCATGGTACCATGTGACGACAAGTGCAGAGAGATCTCCAGATATAGAGCAATGCCTGTGCCGTGAAGCTTTTATAGTGAGCAAAGGCACTGCACAAAGCCAGTCCCACTCTCTTAACCAAGATGATATTTACCAAAAAGAAGAACAAGTCAACATCATTGGATACCATCAGGGTTGTAGGTGGTATATCAGAGTTTTCCTTCTCCTAGAATTCTGCCTTGACAAAGGCTAAGGGGTCATCTCTCATATATATATCTATATACATACATAAATATACATACATATATATACATACATTTATATTTATATATATGTATGTATATATATATATATATATATGTATATATATATATATATATATATATATATATATATATATATATACATACACATATATATATATATATATATATATATATATATATATATATATATATATATATATATATATATATATATATTTATATATAGAGAGTGAGAGAGAGAGAGGAGAGTTAGAGAGAGAAATATATTTGTGTGTGTAATACCTTGTTTATGGCTCATAACATAGTGGTTCGTCACACAGGCACCGAGAAAATAACTAATGGGGTCGATGTGATTGACTAAATACTTTCGCGAAATTTTCCTCTGAACCTAACTAATAATTGTTCGTGGAAACCACCGCATATTCGCGGAAACGTAAATATCTTCTGCAATTTTGTTATGGCTTTTTTCGTGACAATATATATGTTTTAACGCTTTTTAACGCTAAATTATTAATAACAATATACTGTACTTACCGGCCTATATTTTAAGTCAGGAATAGACGTTTATAGTAGGCATTTTTATGGGGCACGTCCAATGTTCGCGGTTTTTCACTCTTCACGGGTGCTCTAAGAAAGTAACCTCCGCGAATACCGGGGAACAACTGTATACACAGGTTATTTTATTATACTTCATTTCCAGCTTCATTTCCTGCCGAGCTTAACTTTGCCTTTCATCCTTACGGGGTCGATAAAATAAAGTACCAGTAATGCACTGGTGTTGATTTAATCGACTTTTCCCTCCTCTTTCAAATTGCTGGTTTTGTATCTAAAGTAGAAACAATTAGTTTATTATATTATTTATACTTTATTAACTATATTTTACAAAAAAAGTAGTTATACAATAATGGAAATATGGAAAGGACAGATAAAAGATAAAAACAAAATTAAGTAATGAAAAGATTTGGGGGGGGGAGTAAAGAAAGGCACAATCTGGCTGTATAGGCAAGTAGAGGAAAGGACTACAAATTCCAGAAACGAGAGGAAAGGATAGTAAAAGCAAGGATATTGGGGCCACGGAAGAAAGGGACAGGGGAAGTGTGATAGGCTATTGGGCGGGGAGGTGTTTCGGCTGCGCCACACGGACGAAACTGCAAAGGCATTTCAAGAGACAATGGCCAGCAACACCCGCTGCAACAGCCACCCCACCTCGCGGGGCTCCTTCCCCAGATAGGCTGTTGACGTTCCGATTTTACGGAGGAACTTGGTAGTACGGGGTTCGAGGACACATGTGGTCTCGACGTGTTCCAGCCGATAGGCTGAGGCAATGCTGGGGCGCCGCCATTGATATATATGATATATATATATATATATATATATATATATATATATATATATATATATAGTAATAATAATAAATTTGAAGACTAAAATCCAAAGATGGCTCGATAAGGATAAATATATATCAAATATATAAGAACCGTAGAGCAAATATTTATTAAGATAACAGATTAAAGTTTAAGCAAAGAATCGCTGCTTTCACCCTTAACGGGATCTTCTGAAACTAACAAAGTCAATCTGTAAACGCAGAACTGGATAATTCAAAAAACGTTGCAACCGGAGGAAGACAGGAAGACGATACTTTGGTTCGTGGAAACGTTCGCTGGCGAAGATCGGGAAAAAACGAATAATACGTCATTAATAGGAGCGGTGAAAAACAATTACGCGCAAAGACAGAACCACGTTTATGGTATAAAAGAGGTCATAGACTAATGTTCTCTTAGGTGGGGCATAGAGACGTTCTCTAGCAATGAACGAAAAAACGAAGATAATACGTCATATGTGGAGCGTGAAGAACAATAGCACGCAAAGACACAACCACGTAAATGGTATAGCAGAAGTCGTAGACTAAAATTCTAACTAGGAGACCAAATGAATCTCCGCTACAGAGTTAAGAACAAAGTAAATAAATACAATACAGAAGTAATAGAAATAAATAAATACATACACGCAAACAAATACGTACATACACAAGCATACGCAAAAACTTACCATAGGTATACAAAACCACGCACATATAAATATGTGTGTGTGTGTATGCGTGTATACAAATAAATAAATAATTATATAAACGTATATAAATAAATAAATACGTATATAACAAGCGCACACACATACCTACATATAAATACACGAATGTTCGGAGACGTAAGTCAACTAAAACATGAAGTCCGCATATACACACACCCACCATACGTACGAACCTGCATACTCACACAGACGCAAAACTCCTGTATACACATAGCCAAACCATATGTACCAGAATATATAAAATTATACTCCAAAACAATCAAATATACGTACGAGAAGGTATACGTACCTTCACAAAACATACGGGTAATATATACTTACCTATGCAAATAAGTAAAGGAATAAATAAAACATATACTTAGCTCCCACATCAAGACGTAAAATATCCACGTATAGATCGTACTATCCGTTAGGGTATAACGTGGGGCTGTAATACAGGAAAGTTTTGTGCAATTTATGTTTACAAGCCGAAATTGCCTCAGATTTCTTGTTTAAGATGTGGTCTATGGCGTAGAGTATTTCCAGGGCCTCAGCGGCGCAGAGGTCACATGGTCTTTTCTTTTCGACTTCAGATATAAGCTGAAAGTGACGTCATATTCCTTCTTAGAGGGTAACGAAAAGAATGGGTATGCATGTAAAGACGCTGCTTGAAACTATTGGCGGTTAACCCTATGTAGGCCCTACGGGACGTGGGTGTTACAACCTTACATTTGTAGACAATGTTACTAGAGAGGCATTTCCCGGATAGGGGGCAATCAGCCCGATTCCTACAATTACAGTTAGTACTAACTACAGGGTTGCACGTGTTCCTACGGCTAGGTAGTTTAGCTAAAGTTGAAGCTGTGATGTTATGTGCAAGGTTAGGAGTCGTAGAGTAAGAAATTTTAATAGTATTTTTATTAAAAATTTTACTGTTTTATGTGTAGGGGGAAAATGCTTCGTAATAAGGGAAAGAAAGAACTTAGCTAAAGGTGTGGCCATCTCCATATTATATGGTGGGTTATACCAACAAATGCGACGGGATCTATTTCTTCTAGGTCTATTTTCGTACTCTGTATATGCTACCTTTTCGACAAATCCACTTCGAGCAAGAGCTTCATTGTAATAAGTGGAATGGTCGTTGAAAATACGCTCGTTGGTGGAAAGACGGGAAAGCCTCAACGAAGCGTTTCTTACCAGGTTCTTGGTTATGCTGGCAGGATGGTTGGAATGCTTACTTATGTAATTAAGCGTGTCATTCGGCTTTCTATACGGGTAATACAACCCATTCAACAAATTGAGGGTAACGTCGAGGTAATTAACGACCGAGAGATTGGCCTCAACCTGTATAGAGAGGTTGAAGCCTTTAAAGAAGGCTGTGAGTTCTTTTCTGAACCTATCGAAAGCACGAGGTCCGCACTTAGTCATGGTCAGAAGACCATCGTCACGGTACAAACCACCGCCCGCGTTGGGGAATTCGTCCTTGATGGAGAAAAGAAGGAAAAGGCCAATAAGATCAGTAACCTCCGCAGAGTCACTGGCGCCCATACTCACGTCGAATGGGGTACTATTGGATTTTTTAATCCAAATAGAGTCGTCGAAATTAATCACCGACTTTCGGGCATTGAGGATGACATCAACTTCGAAGTCTTTAACCACTGTGAGTGTTTTAGCGAAATTGATAGCTCTAAGGAGAAGTGGTAAAGTGATGGAGGAGTAGTAATTGTTGATGTCGAATTGGATAAAACGGCAATGTTCCTTGTTACATATGCCGTTGAACCAATCAATCACCGCGAAGGAATTGTTCCACAGTGCAAGAGGGGCCACACTTCTAATTTCAGGTATAATTCTATCAAGAATCGTTTTACTAAGTCTACCTAAATCGGACTTCGTAGGGTTAATAAGCCGAATAGATGGGTTGTTCTGAAAATTGGATTTGTGATCCTTCAGGGTAAAGTGGGGAGAAATAGGGTCCAGAGGTTCGGTCCGGTCCAGGATGTTGAGATCAGATGTGATTTTAAACCCAGCATCGTTGATTTCATTGATGACGCACCGATTAGTTTTACGGTAATCCTTAGTTACAGCATTATGTAGTAGTTGATGGTAAGTACTGCGCTCCACTTGATATAGGTTGCCAGTTTTGTCGGAATGGACGTGCACGGCGTTAGCATCCTTAATAGAACGAATTCTATTCTTCAGGTCTTGCTGGAAGGAATTGCTCCTATTCCGAAATTTGATACTCCGAATGAGTTCCAAGACATCATTTTCGAAGGGTAGCAGTGCTGGGTTCCTCGGGGGGTTATTATAGGTTTTAAATCCAAATTTATCCTGTTTGTTGTCTGCTTTTCGCGGATTATCGAAATAAAAGGCACGCCAACGCAACCTTTTAATCAACGCATCTGTTTTCTGTATCAGGAGTTTTAGGTATGTTTTCCTGCTTGGTACGGGTATGTTCTTTGTAGAAATATTCAGTTGTTGTTTCTGCATAATGAATATAAGTCAGTAGAGTGCTCAACCGAGGGAGCCAAATAGTAATAATAATATTAAAATGTCTTACTCTACGACTCCTAACCTTGCACATAACATCACAGCTTCAACTTTAGCTAAACTACCTAGCCGTAGGAACACGTGCAACCCTGTAGTTAGTACTAACTGTAATTGTAGGAATCGGGCTGATTGCCCCCTATCCGGGAAATGCCTCTCTAGTAACATTGTCTACAAATGTAAGGTTGTAACACCCACGTCCCGTAGGGCCTACATAGGGTTAACCGCCAATAGTTTCAAGCAGCGTCTTTACATGCATACCCATTCTTTTCGTTACCCTCTAAGAAGGAATATGACGTCACTTTCAGCTTATATCTGGAGTCTAAAAGACAACCACACCCAATATAAGTTACACTGGGAGATCCTAGCTAGGGCTAGATCGTATAACGGAAATAAAAGACCATGCGACCTCTGCGCTGCTGAGGCCCTGGAAATACTCTACGCCATAGACCACATCTTAAACAAAAAATCTGAGGCAATTTCGGCTTGTAAACATAAATTGCACAAAACTTTCCTGTATTACAGCCCCACGTTATACCCTAACGGATAGTAAGATCTATACGTGGATATTTTACGTCTTGATGTGGGAGCTAAGTATATGTTTTGTTTATTCCTTTACTTATTTGCATAGGTAAGTATATATTACCCGTATGTTTTGTGAAGGTACGTATACCTTCTCGTACGTATATTTGATTGTTATGGCGTATACTTTTATATATTCTGGTACATATGGTTTGGCTATGTGTATACGGGAGTTTTGCGTCTGTGTGAGTATGCAGGTTCGTACGTATGGTGGGTGTGTGTATATGCGTACTTCATGTTTTAGTTGACTTACGTCTCCGAACATTCGTGTATTTATATGTAGGTATGTGTGTGCGCTTGTTATATACGTATTTATTTATTTATATACGTTTATATAATTATTTATTTATTTGTATACACGCATACACACACACACATATTTATATGTGCGTGGTTTTGTATACCTATGGTAAGTTTTTGCGTATGCTTGTGTATGTACGTATTTGTTTGCGTGTATGTATTTATTTATTTCTATTACTTCTGTATTGTATTTATTTACTTTGTTCTTAACTCTGTAGCGGAGATTCATTTGGTCTCCTAGTTAGAATTTTAGTCTACGACTTCTGCTATACCATTTACGTGGTTGTGTCTTTGCGTGCTATTGTTCTCCACGCTCCACATATGACGTATTATCTTCGTTTTTTCGTTCATTGCCAGAGAACGTCTCTATGCCCCACCTAAGAGAACATTAGTCTATGACCTCTTTTATACCATAAACGTGGTTCTGTCTTTGCGCGTAATTGTTTTTCACCGCTCCTATTAATGACGTATTATTCGTTCTTTCCCGTTCTTTGCCAGCGAACGTTTCCACGAACCAAAGTATCGTCTTCCTGTCTTCCTCCGGTTGCAACGTTTTTTGAAATATCCAGTTCTGCGTTTACAGATTGACTTTGTTAGTTTCAGAAGATCCCGTTAAGGGTGAAAGCAGCGATTCTTTGCTTAAACTTTAATCTGTTATTTTAATAAATATATATTTATATATATATATATTAATAAAAGAAATTCCAACTTTGTCTGATTTACACGTAAATTTACACGAGTTAGTTGGAATTCCTTTTATTAATATAATCTTCTATACACAATCATACACACCCGTGTATATCTATTATCTATCTATCCATCTATCTATCTATCTATCTATCTATCTATCTATCTATCTATATATATATATAAATGAGAGGTATAGAGATTGTTTTAGCAAGAAGCTAACGGCATTCTATAACATATATGCGACTATAACGTCAAGATGGGAAAAGTAGTTAACGAAAGATTTAGGAAAAATAACTCAAACTCATCTCAAAAGAGAATCAGGATACAAATTCATCCACAGAATTTAGTAAAATCCAGGGGAAAATCTATAGACCTTTAACTCATGATAAAACAAAGTTTGAAACACTTATCCTTCAATTTGGAATAACATCAAATGCTCTGTATAGTTTTAAAAGACTATTTCATGAAAACTTTCAGTGGAGATGGTCACGGTTGGAATATCATCATTCATCAGCAGAGCTCAACAGAAAACCAGGGCTCTCACAGTAATATAGTCCGAAAAAGGGAATTCTAAAACTGGCTAGTTCGCCTTCATGTGTATTTATGAAACAGCACATGAGGAAAAAACGGGGCTAGTGACGTCAGGATGGAAGTGAATGTTTATTTACAAGAAATAGCAGTCAAATACATTCTGAAAAAAAACTCTACAAAGGAGTTCAGCAAAATAGCAATAATTATCACAGTTTTTATGAAAAAAACCGGGATTAGTCACAGATAGTTTAAGCACTCTAGGAAAAGAATCCGAGTATAAATATAAATGAGAGGTATAGAGATTGTTTTAGCAAGAAGCTAACGGCATTCTATAACATATATGCGACTATAACGTCAAGATGGGAAAAGTAGTTAACGAAAGATTTAGGAAAAATAACTCAAACTCATCTCAAAAGAGAATCAGGTTACAAATTCATCCACAGAATTTAGTAAAATCCAGGGAAAAATCTATAGACCTTTAACTCATGATAAAACAAAGTTTGAAACACTTATCCTTCAATTTGGAATAACATCAAATGCTCTGTATAGTCTTAAAAGACTATTTCATGAAAACTTTCAGTGGAGATGGTCACGGTTGGAATATCATCAAGAGCATCGAGTGTTCATCTTGGCATACCGCCTGTGAACGCAATTCAATTGCACCTCTACTACCAATATGTATGTATATATATATATATATATACAATATATACATACATATTGGTAGTAGAGGTGCAATTGAATTGCGTTCACAGGCGGTATGCCAAGATGAACACTCGATGCTCTTGGAGAGCAGAGTATCAATAATAACAATAAATGGGATCAAAGAATCACTGTTGCATCATATACATATTTAATTGCGTATTACATATGTTTCACTGCCGATCAGCTCGAGGAACGATCGATTAATGTTCGATCCTGACTCTGGAATCGGGAGCTCCTCAGCTATGTGTTTTCACATGTAGACGCACGTCCAAATGTGATTGGTTACTATCTCCAGGATATTCTTCCGTTCTGTCATGATTTATATTAATGTCACTCTGCACAGCATGCTTGATATCAGTTATTTCAGTATCTGTGAGTCTATTATTTCTGAAGATATCCCTCCTAACATTTGTTAACTTATTTTCATTCAGATAAAGTCTGTTATCGTGATTCCAGGTTTTCAAAATTTTGTAAGAGTTTGCAGTCTTGTGATGTCTTACTTAATGGATAGTAATATGTGTATATTACTTCTTTATACTCTTCTCGGGTCCATTTCATCTTTTTACATTTTTCTTCTTGGGGTGGCACGGATGGCAGATCTGGGGGCTCGAGTTTGGGCAATCCCCGTTCACGTGACCATCCAGGTCCATAATCGGAGAAGAGTTTGTGCCAGAGGAGTACTTTCGATCTGAAGTTGGCACATTCCAGTGGGACGCGCTTCGTGATTAACCATAGGACAAGCAATTTGGTGTTCTGTATTAATTTGTATTTGTTCTTCCTGCAAAACATACTTGTGTTGCACATGGCATTGGAAGTCCATGGAATGTTGCCCGACTACGGTCCTTTACGATCTGAGTTCAAATCCCGCCGGGGTTAACTTTGCCTTTCATCCTTTCGGGGCCGATAAAATAAAGTACCAGTAATGGATATATATATATATATATATATATATATATATATATATATATATATATAATTGTTTCTAGTTTTGGCACAAGGCCGCAATTATCCCAGTCCATTACTGGTACTTTATATATATATATATATATATATATATATATATATATATATATATATATATATATATATATATATATATATATATATATATGTATATATATGTTAAATATATAACTTTGATAACTTTGATAGGTTTCGGCCAGTATTGGCCTAGGCCATGTCTAACTTAATAGCACCACCTGGCGAAGTCTTTCAAATCAGGATTTGGGCACCATGGCCCCTCAAGTAGAGTTATTGTTTACGGAGGCATATCCGGGTATATATATATGTATATATATATATATATATATATATATATATATGAAAAGTGTAATTTTCTACACAAAACGAAGGTTATAGAGAAAATTGAGGTTGGTAATGGCACATGGAATATATAAGAGACAGAATACTTTTTTGTGAAAAAACATAATTTTATAAGGTAAGGAAATAATAAAGGGTATAAAAAATGACCGGTTTCGATGGGTCTGCAAAAGCCATCTTTTCAAATGTTGATTAATATTAAGAAAAATTAATAATACGAAGAGTTAAAATTTGAGATTTGAAAATTCAAGTATAAAATTCATTGTGGGATTTCATAGCAGTTTTCATCTAGGTAGCAACAACAGGTTGACTGCTGTGTCCCTTTCTGGTAGTGAATGAGAAGTTATTTGGGGTGTGGGTTATTTTATAAAGGTCAGATTTAGCAATCGCCAACTGGCCAGCTGCTGGTCAGTGAGGGGGTGGAAGCAATATACATACACATATCTTCCTGTGGTGGGTAGGAGAGTGGAGCGTGATAGAAAGGGATTTAGTGCACTTACACCTATATATACACACATACCTTCATCCACACATACATACATATACATATACATATACATATATATATATATATATATATACATATACACACATACATACACACACACATACATATACATACACACATACACACACACACATATATACACATACGCACACATATATATACATATATATATACACACACACACACACACACATATATATACATACACATACATCCAGATACACACATACATACACACACACACACACATATATATACATATATATATATATATATATATATATATATATATATATATATATATACACACACACACCCACACATACATACACACACACGCACACACAATACATACATCCACATGCACACACATACACACACACACACATATACACATACATACACCCACACACAGAGAAATGGCCTCCAAATATATATATATATATACATACAGACATATATTTTTTCCATAATATAAGAAGTTGGGACAGTGAAATTAAAATACAAGTCATTCTGATCACATTGAGTTCTTCATGTAGATTGGGCCCCGCAACCGACAGTGGTGAATTCTGTGTGCGCATATATATATATAGATATATGTGTGTGCACGTGCAGGGTTTAACATGGATGTGTTGGTCACACAAAGGCATGGTCTGTCAACGAATAAACCTGATTCTACAGAATTGGTCTCTGGTCTTTAATAGTAGTGATTCCGTGCGTATGTGTGTTTATATTTTATGACAATTCTATTGGGGTGATAACCCGTTTAGTTTTGGTTTAAATTTGTTAAGGAATAGATTTTCTTTGTTTATTCTTTGTTGCTGTGTGAACGAATCTGAGCACTTGTAGAAGGGGAAGATTTTAAAGTTGGGTAGTGTCATTCCTGCGCAGTTCGCAATATGGCTGCTCAAGGGGATTTTTCTTGTGTTAGCGTCCCGGATTTGTTGGCAGTGGATGGTCATTCTTTTGCGTAATGAGGTGCCCGTCTGTCCAATGTAGTTGTGTTTGCACCCACCGCAAGTTATTGCGTAAATCAAGTTCTCCGAGTTGCAGGTGAAATTGTTTTTTACTGTAAATGTTTGGCCATCTTTGAATGTAAATGTTTGTCCTTCAGTGAGGTAGAGGCACGTTCCACAGTTTGTTCTACCACATTTGGTAACTGTAGGGTTGAGGATTGGTTTGGGTATATTTGGTCCAGTGAGAATGCGTTTAAGTGATTTGGGTTGTCTTTTACTTTTAAGGATCTTGTGTGTTTCAAGAATAGACTTCATTTTTACATCTTTAAGTAGGATGGGGAGGTTTTTGTGTAGGTGATCAAACATTTCGGTATTTCTGGGGTTGAAAGTGGATACATATGGCAGGGTGTTGAGTGTGGTTTTCTGTTTTGGATTGTTAAGTTGATGGGGATTTAGGTGTTTTGCCCTGTCTATTCCATTGTTGATTATTTCAAGTGGAAAGGCTCTTAAGATAAGGGTGTCTTTTAGTTCCTTTAGTCTTTGCTCCCGTTTAGGTGGATCTGATACTATGGTACATATACGTTTGGCCAAATTGTAAGGAATGTTAAGTTTTTTATGTTTTGGGTGACTTGATGTGAAAAAGAGGTATTGCTTGGAATCTGTGGATTTATAGAATATATCTGTATCTAATTTCCCGTCTATTACAGAGATGAGAATATCCAAGAAGGCTAATTCCTTATGATTGGATTCCATTGTGAATTGTATGTTATTATCTATGTTGTTTATCATGTTTTTAAACGTAGTAAGTGAGTTCATGTCTTCTTGCCATAGGATAAAGCAGTCGTCTAGATATCTTTTCCAATTGGCTTTGAGGTGTGTGTGGAAAGAGTCTCCAAATAAGAGAAGGGACTGACTGTATATTTGTTGTTCATGGAATCCCATAACTAGGTTGGCATATGTGGGTGCTACTTTCGTGCCCATTGCCGTACCTGATACTTGTCTGTATGTTGAACCATTGAATGTGAAGTAGTTATTTTGTAGGATAAAGCGGAGTCCGTCAGTGATAAAATCTGTGTTGATGCGTGTCGGTATTTCTGATGGGTGTGTGTTAAGCCAGTATTGGACTGCTGTTATTCCATAGTTGTGAGGTATGTTTGTGTAGAGGTTTATTACGTCAAAGGAGACAAGAATTGTATTTGCACTTACTGTTTTAGGGAGGTGTTTCAACATGTCAAGGTCATCTCGTATGTAGCTCTGTATATGTTGTAGAAAGGGTTTCAGTAGGATGTCCAGAAAGTTGCTAAGTCTGTGGGTTTCACATGTAGGGCCTGCTATAAT
>OZ024741.1:38661510-38669010 GCA_964016885.1 Eledone cirrhosa
ACTCTTTTACGGAAAGTACAAACAACTATATATTTACCTTATCGCTGTCTGACGTCAGTCGTTGAAAAATATACTGCACACATGTATAGACACAGACACACACACAAACACACACACACATATATATATATATGTATGTATATATATGTATATATATATATATATAGACATACATGCATGCATATATACACACAGAAAACATATAAAGACAAAGTCTTTATATATATGGCATACAATACATATATGCATAAAGGTATACATACATGTTTAGATATATACACACATAAGTACATACATATACACATACATCTACACACACACACACATACATATATATATATATATACGTGCGTGCATACATATATACATACATACGTGCATATATATATACATACATAAGTGCTTACATATATGCATACACACACACGTACACACACATATATATATATACATACATACGTGCATACATACATACATAAATAAATACATACATACATATATACATACATACATACATATCAACGCGACCAGTCGTACATGTCGGCGTGGGAGACTATTCATTAAATATAAGATGAATACTATCTCCGACAGTAATGCCAAAACTACCAGCCGTGTTAACTAACAAGATATTCTTCTAATTATACCCACTAAATACATCTTTTATTCAAATTCGTAGAGATACCCGACTAAATACTAAATTTATTTTACAAGGATTAGCTACAAGCAGCATGGATGAACACATCATCAGCATCAATAACATTAGTGGAGAAACAAAGAAAAAAACAAAACAAAAAACAAGAAAGGTAAACAAAATTTCTTTAGGTAACGAAATTATAAATAGTATTTTAATTTTTTTTGTTAGTTACAAACTTAGTAACGATTTGTTTAATTGTTATAAGATGGCTAAAATAGAGTCTTCTGTGGTCTATATGAATAGAATGCAGCTATACTTGGACGAAACATTCAAAACTAAATCACTTCACAGCCACACAATAACATGGAACCGGACACCATGCTTTGACGCATAGAGTTACGGCCCTTGCCATTCTGAGTTCAAATCCCGCCGAGGTTAACTTTGCCTTTCATCCTTACGGGGTCGATAAAATAAAGTACCAGTAATGCACTGGTATAATTGCTGGCCTTGTGCCAAAAGTAGAAACAATTATTCATTGTAAGTCCCCCAGATCAAACATGCAATAAATAACACGTGCTACAGGCCGCCATGTTACTAGACTTTCTAGCTTCCAGACTGACCATCAACAAACAACAGTAATACTCATACAGTCCCTTGAAACAATCACGCCAGTAAGACATTCGACACCACGTGTACTAACTGATTACACCTCGACTTTTATGGAATCTCACAGCCACCTAGATCAACATCAAGACGCTGTCAATAATAATTGTTTCTACTTTTGGCACAAGGCCAGCTATTATTCCAGTGCATTACTGGTACCTTATTTAACGATCCCTTAAGGATGAAAGGAAAAGTTAACCTCGGCGGGATTTTTAAACTCAGACTGGAAAGGGCCATACCTCTATGCTGCAAAGCTTGGCATCCGACCCTCCACCAATACTGCCAATCCACCAATGATACGCCTACCATTAGCTGAGAAACAATTGAAATATACCATCAGCGAAACTTTCCAGAGAAAAATTAATTCATGTATAAAGATTTCTCTTGCGGAACGATATAAAACAAACAATATTAAATCAAAAGAAAGCAAATAATAAATGTACGTGGGCTATTGAGGAAATTGGGGGGTGAATATATACGACGAATTGAAGCTCCTATGTTTTGGGAAATCAACGTTGTTTATAAGTTCTGGCAACGACAGTGAAACATTATCTTGGTGATAACAGAGATGTTAACAAAAACAAAACACCACAAAAATGCTATCATATATTACAAAAATATAAAAAAAAGATTGCTACCCTACGGAAAACTATGGGATATGTGACAATGCTCTCCACATGCAAACAAAAATAAACAAAGAAAACTACATTCGTCACCAACAAAGAGTGAAAAATAAAGTAGAAACGATACTTAGAGACAGGATAAACAGAACTCTTCAATACACGTCGATCATCCTCAAACAAGAATTGGGAGCTGTCAGCTAGAAATGTCGGCACCAGAAGAGGGTGGCTGAAAGTAAAATGATTAATAAAAGATTCAGACGAAACAAAACATCAATTTATAGAGATATGAAGGGCAAAGTAATAAATGTCACTGAGGCTCCATTCCAGAAAGACATAGATTCCTTCTGGAGAAAAATATTGGGTGAAGAGAATAATTTCAACCAAGATACAGTATGGCTGAAAGAGATTCAAAATAATTATTGCCACTACACAACAACAAAAATATACAGTATCAATGATGATACCTTGAGAATGTGATAGTAAAACTCCAAGATAAGAAAACACCAGGAAGAGACTAAATTTGACATTCTATCGGATGTATCTGACCAGCAAACTCCCAAGGGAGATGCACATATACCAGGGTGGTTGACATTAGCACAAACAACAAAGACACCCACTTGGCAAAAACATACCGACCCATTGTATGCCAGAACCTAATGTATGAAATATATACAGCCTGTCTGAATCTATTTCTTCAAGATTACTGTGACAATGATAACATCATCACAGATGAGCAAGCAGCTGGGAAGCAGACTGTTTGGGAGTGTGCTGAACAACTCCTAATTAACAAAACCGTAATGTCAGAGGTGCGGCAACATAGGAGGAATATGGTTACAATCTAGCTGAATTACAGGAAAACATTCTGTTCTGTTTCCCACTTTCGGATGATAGAGGTCTCTCTACTTGCTAAAGACTCAGACACTATTTTCAGGGCCATAGAAAACCTATTTTCTTCTTGGTCAACTATTTTCAAGTTAAATTCAGAAAAGGGTGACTCTATTTTCACTGATAAAATAGAATATATAAGGTATATTTCAAAGAGATATCTGTCTGTGTTACTGTTTATCCTGTCGTTAAAACCCTTGTGCTTTCTGCTGAGGAAATGTGAAGGATACATCATTGGCTCACAGGAGGACAGAAATACGAACTTAACCCATAATTTCTTTGTGGATGATCTGAAACTCTATGCCAAGTACATAGATGGGATGAAGAAAAATCTTGACCTGGTTACGACGTTCTTGAAAAATATAGGAATGGAGTTTGGCCAGGATAAATGTTCATATATGATTGGAAAGCGAGGAAAAACTACAACCCAATCGAGCAACATTTTTATCAATAGCATAACTGTTTCACCGATATCTGACAAGCATTGCAACAGATACCTAGGGATAAATGAGAATATATCCTATGATGGTCTTTGTAATAAGGAATGCGTAACCAAGGAGTATTACACCCGATTAAGAAAAATATGGTCATCTGAAATCTCTGCGCACAATAAAACAATGGCTCTCAATGTGTTTACTGTGTCTGACCAAACACCAACATTCGGAATACTCGATTGGACGATAGATGACATCCAAGCAATTGATGTTAAAACCCGAAAAATCCCAAACAACCCCGAAAATGTCCACACCAACTGTGACATAGATGCCTCTGCCTGGAACGTAAACAGGGAGGCAGAGGCCTAACATCAGTCCAAACAGCATTTGAGTGTCACATCATATCCGTTTGACAAAGTCTACACACCAATAAACGTAGTAGTCCCTCTATCGAGCAAGTCTAGCTACATGAGACAGATAAGATCATGGGAGTTGGGAAGGAGTTCCTTGAGAAATACTCCGTGCATGATAATCAAAAGCTCTCTCCTAGGGTAATTGCGCAACAATACCGCAGTGAATCCATGGATGACAAGCTGTATGTTTATCAGCAAAACATCATGCATGATATGTTGCCGGAAATCTCCAGAGTGAGAGTAATATAGATACGTAAAGCAGTCTATCTTGGTCCAACAATTGCTATATTGGCTCCCATTTTGAAGTATATGCTTTTGCAATCCAAGAACAGAAAATCAATACATAATATCCGATCTACTAAAGAGATAGGGATGCAGGCAAAACACCTCGATGTGACAACAGATGCAGACTCTGTGGTATTAAAATCGAAGGTGACACCCATGTCATAAGCAGCTATCCAAAGATGCCATAATAGTACTATCTACCTACATGATTTAGTGGTCAAAACACTATACAATGCAATCCATAGAAAAGATAGCCCCGACAATAAACATATGAAAAGTTACTGCAATGTGGAAGACATACTTATATAATATGAAAGAGTATTGGTGGAATCTTCCAATCAAACCCCTAATAAAACGCAAGCATAACAGACCAGATATAAGATGGGACAGGGAAAAGAAGGCATGCACAGTAGTGGAAGTCAGCTACCCACAGATGTCAATATAATATTAAAGATTAGCTAAAAGGAGAACATCTGTGCAGAACTAATGAGGAATCTGCAGATACTCCACCCTGACTATGCTTTTAGATTCGTACCTGTGATTATTGGGGTTCTGGGATGTTACTCTCTGCCTCAGTACAAATCATAAAAAGCTGGACTCCACAGAACCAGGAAGAAAACGACTAGTTAGGAACTGTAAAAATATGTAAAACATTCCAAAAATTCTACATGCAATAACTGCATATACACATGTATAGAAACAAAACGTATGCACGTGTACACATATAATTTGAGACATACGGATCCACACATTGGATCATACGGATCCACACATTGATGTTCTCTAAATTCCTATCTTCGACTTGTGTTATTAAGTATGTATGCATGTATTATAAAATATCGTATTTACTCGTGTAAATGTCGACTCCCTATTTTTTGGCCCCCAAATTGGGATATTTCCATTTATCTCATGTAAAAATCGAAACTAGCTCTTAACGCTCAAGATATCGTTGTATCAAGGTTTATATACTGAACATAAACGTGAGAAAATAAATGTTGTTATTAAATTATAGTCTGATGTTTAAAAATGGAAATATTCATAACAGTTACACAATCTTATTTTTACGTTTTCATTCGTTGAAACATCGGTATTATTATTGTAATTCATAAACAGAAAAATATTTACAGTCTATTTGGTTTCTGCTTATTCGAATGTAATATCCGTGTAATGGTCGGCTCTATAAATTTAACCTAAAAAGTACTCTACAAAATTCAATTTTTATACGCATATATACGAGTTGTATTATGGCACAACGACACTAAAGTAAGACTGTGAAATAATAAACGAAAAAATGTTAACTTCTGATGCACGATATGAAAGCGATATGCATGTTTTTGCCTCTGAGCAAGTTTTCTGCTTAAAAGCATTTTATTTTGAAATATGTATTTCTCATCAGGTAGAGTAAAAAGGAAAAAAAAACGTTGTGTTCGCCCGTGACAAGCAGTATAATGTTATCAGTCACGAATAGTTAGATATAAAACTGCCTGAAACAGACGACTGTACCGATAAACGGACACATTTCAACATTTTATCAACATTTTGTCCAAGCAGCATACACACACACTACACACACACACACACACACACACACACACACACACACACACACACACACACACACACACACACACACACACACACACACACACACACATACTTGAAATAAACGCACTTGTGTCCTGAGGGTATTGCGGGTGTACATATACACATATACCGGTATATTTGCTTGCTTCTATCAATAATATATAATAGAGAACTCAATAATAATCCAAAGAGTACTATATAGTTTCTATGAATGTACTGGCTATTCGGTCTTTATGTTGCAACTATTAGTTTCGCCATTACACGGCTCTTTATATAACGTGTGGTAATATATTGTATTATATCTGTGAAAGAAGAAGAATGAAAGAAACATACGTAGTGTTTCTGTGGTTTTGTACTTGGTATGAAAGTTGCATGTTTTCATTTTCTGTCGTATGAAGGCATTGATATACAATGTGTTTATGCATAATAGATATACCAGACAACAGTATAGGAGTGCTGTATACCTGTATTTCAAAATTATTATTTCTTATCAGCAACTCTTAAATATTTTTTGATAAAAGCTTTTTTACTCATGCTAGCATTGGATTGGCAGTATCGGTAGAGAGTTGGACGCCATACTTTGCAGCAAAGAGTTACGGGCCTTTATGGTCTGAGTTCAAATCCCGTCGAGGTTAACTTTGCCTTTTGTCCCTACGAGGTCAATAAAATAAAGTACCAGTAATACACTGGGATAATTGCTGGCTTGTGCCAAAAGTAGAAACAATTAATTAGCAATAGCACTAACACAGCAATATTAGATGCTGTATATTAAGGGGAGAAGATATTCCATTTTATTGAATAACACTGGTTAACAAAATGTTGACCTATGTTTCAGACCCTGTTCTTGAGTAATTTAGGACCGTTGAGTTTAAAAATCCCAATGCATGTTTTCTATAATGTCAAGTTTACACTTGGCCAACAAGGCGAGTATACAAGATATCAGTGTTTCCTGTGTTGATGGGATAGCCGAGCAAAAGATAAACATGAAAACCTGATGTGTTAGGGGGAAAATGGATGCCATATTGAAACCAGCACCTCAAAATTAACTAAACAACAATAAAACCTAAGTTAGCAAAAGGTATGTTGACCTGTGTCATTATTCATTTGCATGGAAAAGGTAAATACTTTTATGACAGGAGCTAAGTCTGACTAATTCAGGCGAACAAAAAGGAAAATTTCATGCTTTGTACAAATTTCATGTCATTGGTAATAGTATGTCATTATAGTATCTATGGCCGAGGTTAACTTTGCCTTTCATCCTTACGGGGTCGATAAAATAAAGTACCAGTAATGCACTGGAATAATTGCTGGCCTTGTGCCAAAAGTAGAAACAATTATAGTATCTATGGCATACCATTAAGGTATTATGGGTTGTGAGAGCATACGAAATTAAATATGTAAATACTTTTTTAAATGTATTGTAAAGTACGGGTGAAATTAACAGATTCCTCTTGTATTATGCCATATGCACAGTACAGTAGCTAGAAAGACAGGTAGACACTGGTGAGAAAGACCACGGCGTTATTTGCAACATTATGGATTGCCTCCAAGCCGCTGCGAAAATGTCTGAGGGGGCAATCCCGAACAATATGCAGTACTGTCTGGTCAAGAAGTGAAGAGATGGCATATCCAGCAATATATATATATATATATATATATATATATATATATATATATATATATATATGTCTGTGTGTGTGTGTGTGCATGTACATTACTCCTTCATCAGAAGAAACAATGAAAACTAAGAAAGATTTTATATATATTAAAATAACAGATTAAAGTTCAAGCAAAGAATCGCTGCTTTCACCCTTAACGGATATCTTCTGAAACTCAGAAGATCTTCAGAAGATCCCGTTAAGGGTGGAAACGGCGATTCTTTGCTTAAACTTTAATCTGTTATTTTAGTAAATATTTGCTCTATGGTTTTTATATATTTGATATACATTTGTCCTTATCGAGCCCTCTTTGGATTTTAG
>OZ024741.1:38671510-38679010 GCA_964016885.1 Eledone cirrhosa
TTCCTGGCTTTTCTACCAGCTTAATATTTAAGTGGGTCTTTCTCAGGGCCTTTCTACACTGGTTAGCTAATTTCCCTCCAGGGGTAGCTTCCACAAACATGACACTCTGGTATCTCTGGTTGTCGTACCATGAGGTGGCTTTCCCTATCTTATGTCTAGCCCTATCTAAGCTATTCCATGATTTGCTCCTGTATAATGGGCAAATTCCTTTCATGTCCAGTTCTATGAGTGTCTTATACTTCTCCATGGCTCCTTCGTATACTCTGACTCTGTCTCTTTGGTTGTAGCCAGAGAACTGCATGCGATTGATGAAGTGTTGGATGTGTCTTTCCATTTCTGTTGGGTCGCACATGCGGGACACATTCTTCATCACTCGTACCAAATCTGCGATCAGAATATTAAACTTAGCACTACTGGATATTGCTGAGTTTTTGAGTATCAGGTATTTGGAGGCCATGGGTTTAGCATAGTGTGAGTGGAGAATTTGGGCTCTCTCGTCTATAGTGTTAATCCAGAGTTCCGTGTCTAATACAGGTAGTCTATTGTTAGAGTGTTTGGAAGGGTAGTCGATAGTTACAGTTATACTCTGGTGTATGGAATTAACTATCTGCTTGATGCTTTCCATTGTGCTACGTTCTAAATCAAACTTGTAGTGCTCTCTAGTGGGGATGTTCTTATAACTATATTGATATCGTCTACGTAACGAGAGTACATGATGAGGTCTATGGAGCACTCATTAAGGAGATCTTTAAGTCTCCTTTCCCACCATACCATAAAAAGGTTGGCAACATCAACAGCTATGCTGACGCCAATGGCTGCTCCCTCATTTTGGGTGTAGATCTTCTCGTTGAACTTGAATATGTGGCCCTTAGAGTAGTCTTGATACTAGCCCCTATTGCATGTGCGACCATTTTTCTTACCTGATCATTGCTTTGGGGGGTCCTTATAGCTTTGGTCCACCCAATCCACTTTCCCATGGGAGTCTTTTTAGCCATTGAGGTTATGGTGGGGGGTCTGGAAGTATATACTTTCCTTATGCATATTAACGGCTGAGCAGCTTAATTTGCATATCGAGTGAGTTAATCGGCCGGGTGCACCGAACACGATAAACGGAAAAAATGAAACGAATTTTCATTTTTCACTCTTAGTACGGCTGTTACTTAAATATAAGTATGTATACGTACATACACATATGTATACAGACGTACCGTAGTATGTATATATATATACATGCACACATATATACATGTACGTATGTATCACCGAACATTTATTATAATGCTCGGTGTGTTTGTAAACAAACATCCCGAATTAAGCCGTACAGTGTCTAGCAACTATCGTTGCTCATTTGTTCAACACTGACAAAGGAACGCTGTACTAGTTTCAAGCTTATTAGCTATCGTCAGCAACGTATACTTTCCTGCCAGATGGTTGAAAGTCTGAAAGTATATACTTTCCTTGTGCATATTAACGGCTAAGCAGCCTAATTTGCATATCGAGTGAGTTAATCGGCCGGGTGCACCGAAAACGATAAACGGAAAAAATGTAACGCAATTTCATTTCTCACTCTTAGTACGGCTGTTACTTGAATATAAGTACATGTATACATGTGTGCATGTATGTATATATATATACATACTACTGTACGTCTGTATATATATATGCATGTACGTATACATACTTATATTTAAGTAACAGCAGTACTAAGAGTGAGAAATGAAATTTCGTTTCATTTTTTCCGTTTATCGTTTTCGGTACCCCGGCCGATTAACTCACTCGATATGCAAATTAGGCTGCTCAGTTGTTAATACGCATAAGGAAAGTATATACTTTCAGACGTTCAACCATCTGGCAGGAAGGTATACGTTTCTGACGGTAGGTAATAAGCTTGAACCTAGTACAGCGTTCCTTTGTCAGTGTTGAACAAACGAGAAACGATGGTTGCTAGACACTGTACGGCTTAATTCGGGATGTTTGTTTACAAACACACCGAGCATTATAATAAATGTTCGGTGAATCCATACGTACATGTATATATGTGTGCATGTATGTATATATATATACATACTACTGTACGTCTGTATACATATATGTATGTACGTATACATACTTATATATATATATATATATATATATATATATATATATATATATATATATATATATATATATATATATATATATATATATATATATATATACATATATATATTTACATACACATATATATATATACATATATATATATACACACACACACATATATCTATATCAGAAAGAATCTTGCTAAACAAATTCAGAAACGATATATATATATATATATATATATAATTATATACATATATATAACTGTATCCATTTAAATCCTTCTATATATATATATATATATATATATATATATATATATATATATAGAGAGAGAGAGAGAGAGAGAGAGAGAGAGAGAGAGAGAGATATAGATATATATACACACATATATATATATACACACACATATATATATATATATATATATATATACATATATATATATATATACATGTATATATACATGTATATATACATATATATATATGAATGTATGTATAGTATATTTGGTAATATACCGTATGTTTAATTAAAAACATTTTGAAGACCTTGCGCCATTATTTTAAAGTAGTGATTAAGTCACTTAATTCATAGTCACTACTTTAAAATAATAGCGCAAGGTTTTCAAAATATTTTTAATTAAACATACAGTATATTACCAAATATACTATACATACACATGTATACATCGGTATTTCAGAGCACCAATCCTAATTTTTTATTTTTGCTGGACCGGCAATCCCTCTGTATAATCAGTTCCTGATTATTACTGGAATTCTATAAGAATCCAGCCTTTATAATTTCCGGCATAGGTCGGCGAGTACGTTGTTCTGAGGAACACCAACAGTGTGAAACAGATCTGTCAGCTTCTCTCCCTTCCTTTGCTGAAAAAAGAAGTGACATAGTCACTACTTTAAATAATAGCGCAAGGTCTTCAAAATGTTTAATTAAACATACAGTATATTACCAAATATATTATACATACATTGATATATATATATATATATATATATATATATATATATATATATATATATATATATATATATATATATATATGAAAACAGGGAGAAAAAGACGATTATTAGGAAGAAAAATATATTTTTTTATTTTTTTATTTATTTCTCTCTTTTTTTCTGGGTTAGAAAATGGTTTTAACAAAATATTTTACTTTGTGTTAAGTGTTAAGGTATTAGTTTATTTATTTATTAATTAACAATGGGATTTATTTATTTATTTATATATTTAATAATTGTCTATTTCCGGTTTCAGCATTTTTATGCATTATCAAATGATAATAATATGTATTGGGGTAGAATGGCAGTCTGAATTGGTGTTGGAAAGACAGGTATACATGTTGTTGAAGTGTCGTTTACTCCGTCAATACATCGATATATATATAGTTAAGCTGGTATTTTATTTATCAGATAGTGTCTGTATCGGTCCTATCCATTGTGGTTATATGGTCTAAATTTATTTTTGGTCAGTTCATATTTTGTGTAGGTCGTTTACGAATTACGTAACCGTAACCATAGGGTAGCAGTAACCGCCGAGGTATATAGTAACGATGTCATATGACGGCTATAGACGGAAGAATATCGTCACCCTCTATTTCAGAAATTGCTGTATGTTTGGTTGTTGATATGATGGGAGTGTATTGGGTATAACATGAAGGTCCTGATTAGTCTTATTTTGTTTCACGTGGTGTCTAGTGGATGAGATTGAATGTCGGTTTACAGACTTGGTTAGATTTTTGTGAATACTCGTGGATTGAAGCTTCTTTGTTTACACTTATTTTAGGGCAATTAGTTACCACAGACTCCCACATACAAACACACACACACACACACACACACACACACACACACACACATATATATTTATATTATGCATATACAAATGTATATATACATATATGTATATATATATGTATGCATGTATGTATATATATATATATATATATATATATATATATATATGTGTGTGTGTGTGTATGTGTGTGTATGTGTGTGTATGTGTATGAATACATATATATACAGTATATATGTATGCGTGTGTATATATATTCACACACAGGCACAGACACACACACACACACATGCACATACACATACACATACACACACACACACACACACACACACACATATATATATATATATATGCATGTGTGTGTGTATGTGTGTGTGCGTTTGTGCAGAGAACAATAAAACAAATAGAAGACAGGTGTATGTAGATAGTTAGTTTATTACTTTAGATCTTTTCAGAGGGTTAATTGATTGATGGAGATCGATGTATTGACTAGAATGGTAGTGGTTAAGTTACTATCTATTTCTTGCCTCGAAATCCCTGTACACTCCCTGTTCAATATATATATATATATATATATATATATATATATATATATATATATATATATATATATATATATAAAGAAAAAGAGATGAAATCGAAAATGCAACTGGAGTTTTATTTTTTTTTTAAATATATATATTTATTTGGTTCCTTTACCGGTTTCGCAGTTCTTCTGCTTTTCAAAAGGTGAGTTGAGATGGAGGGTCTGTGGTTTTTCTCACATCATATATATATATAATGACTGCCCCCTTCTTATCCTGTATGGCCATGCCATGATCGTGCAATGCCTTTTAAAGATTTTTTTAAAGTGAGGAAAAACTGTGCACTGAGCCAATCCCACTCTCTGAGCGACAGTAGCTATAACTCGAAAAGAAGAAAAGATCAACATCTTCGGTAACTACTGAGCCGCAGGATTTATGTCGGAGTTATCCCAGTTTCCTGAGTTGCCTTCTCCTAGAAGAATGCCCTGACAAATGCTAGGGTTCCTTCACTCCCAGTGGTTTAACCGCGCGATCGGGTATCCCTTCGGATTATTTCTATGTCCCCGCGCATATACACACATATGCACACATGCATACACACATACACACACACACACACACACACACACACACACACACACACACACACACACACACACACACACACACACACACACACATATATATATATATATATATTCATACTAGGTGGCCCGTCCGGCTGGCGCCGGCTAGGTATACCTGCCCCCACCACTCCACTGCAAAGATACCACACACTCTCTCTGTCTAACGGCCTATCTCTCTCTTTCTCCCCCCCTCTCTCTCTCTCTCTATGTGTGTATATATTGAAGGGAGATATGGAAACTAAAACAGTGTTGTCATGTAGAGAGTGAAGAGCGACAGAGAGAGTAAAGCAGTTAAATTATAGAGAGGGGGACGATCTTACATACATACATGCATACATACATACATGCATACATACATACATACATACATATAAAGTATAGATGTATCTGTTTGTGTATGTGTGTTTGTGTATGTGTGTATGTGCATGTGTGTGTCTGTGTTTTGTTTTGATGTTATCCGGCAATTGGCGAAATAAGGTGTGAAAGTATGTGTATTTGTGTGTGTGTGTGTGTGCGTTTGCGTGTGTGTATCTGTGTGTGTGCGTTTGTGTGTGTATATGTGTGTGAATGTGTGTGTGTGTGTTACTTATGCGAGCGACGACAGAAAAAGTGTGTGGGATACATACATTATTATATTTGTCTGTTTAATCCCGCCGAGGTTAACTTTGCCTTTCATCCTTACAGGGTCGATAAAATAAAGTACCAGTAATACACTGGTTTTGCTGGCCTTGTGCCAAAAGTAGAAACAATTATTATATTTGTCTGTATTTTCGTTCTGCAACCATTATATTATGATATTTGTATCCAAATGATTTCAGATGTATATATTACCTTCTTGCCTGTCCCTCTGTTTCTCCCCCCTCTCTTTTTCTCTCCTCTCTTCTCTCTCTTTTTAGATGTGTGTGTGTGTGTGTGTATAGTTTTCCTAATTTGTCTCTTTCACTCTCTGTCTCTCTAATAGGGTTACCTATTGATGTATGTATTGCCTGCTTGTGTGTTGACCGAATTTGAGGGAGGTTATGCTTTTGAAATAAACATACATACGACGCTCATCTCTATGTTGATATATTGTATAAATAATGGGATTGATGAGTTAATATCTGTATACAACAACTACAACGGTATGCGACGGGTCCCACCCACAGCCCCGGCGGACAGAATGGAGAGGGCGTTTCCCCGGAGGACGGCAAGGGTGACGCGCTGGAAAAGCCACTCCAACTCGCGGGGCTCACACCTGCGGCTGGCCAGCTCAGCGCCTATGGTGGTGAATAAGGATGTAGCCCTGGGGCTGAGGACACCAGAAGTCTCCACTGCCAGGGGTACGACCGCAAACCTGTCGGAGAGCGACCGGTATCTGAGGAGTTTGGCCCCCTCAGCCCGACGTGCAGCAGAATCTGGGTATATATTGAAGGTAGATACGGAAAGTAAAAGAGTGTTGTCATATAGAGAGTGAAGAGAGACAGAGAATAAAGCAGTTAAATTATAGAGAGGGTGAAAGAGAGAGAGAGAGAGAGAGAGAGAGAGAGAGAGAGAGAGACGACGCTCAGCTTTATAATATTAGAGGTAGATACGGAAAGTAAAAGAGTGTTGTCATATAGAGAGTGAAGAGAGACAGAGAATAAAGCAGTTAAATTATAGAGAGGGTGAAAGAGGAAGATATATATATATATATATATATATGTGTTTGTGTGTGTGTGTGTTTACATGTCAGTATAACTCAGATTACATTTATTGTATTCCGCCATGTAGAGCGAAATTTTCTTTTTTATTTGAATTTGACAAAGCCGGCCATTTATCGCTCGTATACAGGAAGCTGACTGGCCAGTCTGCTGATATGCAAATCAGGCAGATCAGTCACTGTGTATTTTTGAAAATAGCATATATTTTCACTAGCTCTGACAGTTTGGCAGGTGAACAGTGAGCTGTACTGATGAAGGGTGATACCCAGAAACATCAGTGTCTGCAGTTCTGTTTACATGCCAACACAAGAGCAATAATGAAGTGTTCATTCTAGTGACATGGCTATAAAATTGAAGGTTGTTTGCATAATTGCAAACGAATCGAATGTTATTATTAAAATTCGAAAAACTCAGATTACATTTATTGTATTCAGCCATGTAGAGCGAAATTTTCTTTTTTACATATATATGTACACACACACACACACACACACACACACACACACACACACACACACACACACACACATATATATATATATATATATTTTTTTTTGTACAAAGAGGATGTGGTTTACCATGACGCACCACAGTACTCATTACTGAGGGTAGTAGAGTGGGTAATATAAAAAAAGTCAGGAGCCCAACGGCTGAGCTCCGACCGTTTCGTTCGACAGCTAGATCAGATCTAGCTGTCGAAACGGCAGGAGCTCAGCCGTCGTGGTCCTGACTCTTTTCATATATATATATGTATATATATGATGATGAGAA
>OZ024741.1:38684010-38776510 GCA_964016885.1 Eledone cirrhosa
CTGTGTGGAGAGTTGGCATGATGTCAGGTCAAACAATTGTTCATCATTGAAGTCAGATGAACGTCCTAGTCAAGGTGAATCCCTGGCTCTGTGTTTAGACATGGTGTGTAACGTATATGCCTTGTTAATGTGACGACTTGATGCTGCTGCTCATAGGCCAGATTTGAAGTCACAAAGTAAACAGCCACAAACAAACGATTTGGATAACTATCCAAATCGTTTATTTGTGGCTGTTTACTTTATGCTGCTTACCAATTGGTGTGTAATAGAAAATAAGAAATACCAACGTCACTTCTTACATATGTGTGCATGTGCAACCTTCAGCATTTATAGAAAACTCTACCAAAATACCTCCTTTTTGAAAAATGGTGAGAACTTTCTGTCCGACTCAATATATATATATATATATATATATATATATATATATATATATATATATATATATATATATTAATTTGAACAATGTCAGTATTCCGTGTGTCATATTTCTCGATTATCATTGATTCATAGGTTTCAAACGACTCCGCCCACTTCAACGACGCCAAACTTAAATTAATATGCATAATGCCAATGAGGGAGTGAGAGGGGAGAGAGAGGCAAAGTGAACGTTGTATTTGGATACACTATGTATATGTGTCACTGTAGAGACATGTGTGTGTGTGTGTTGTATGTGTGTGGAAATAAAAGGGGAAGGAAAGCAATAACTATTAACATGTGTGTGTGTGTATGCACGTACGCGTATGTTTATGTGTGTGTGCGTGCAGCGTTCCACAGAAAGTAAAAACTATCAACATGTGTGAGTGTGTGCATGTGTGTAAGTGCACGAGTGCGTGTGTAAGTTTGCGTGCGTGTGCGCGTTTCCATGCGTGTATGTGTGTGCACGCGCGGCATCCCACAATCGCCACGCAGTTTATCTGTCTGTGTGCCTGTCTGTCAGTCTAACATACACAGAGTTGTGAAGGGAGTAAATAGGGACCTTCTTTTACATTGACAGACATCTTTTATATTAATTATCTATAACTATATCTACATATAATATAAAAGATTGGAAGTTCCATCATCCTTTTGTGAAACGTGGAACAACCACGTCTATGCAATGATACATGTTTTACAGTCAGGCAGAAGATAAACCATCTCCTAGAAGTCACTATTCTAGGTGGGAGCACCTAGAATTGTTCATATACTATGCACAAATGGTACAACGAAGAATCTGGTATATCTGGAAGATATTTTTTACTGTTTTTTGTATCACACAGACACCACGGACTCGCCTAATACTGCAACCAGACAAACATCCAATACAGTCATTTTCTCTTTTACCTGTCTCCCCTTATCATCTGTTTACTCGGGCGAAGCTGGGTACGTCAGCTAGTATATATATATATATATATATATATATAAGAAATATATATATAAGAAATCCCCCCCTTTTTTAAATGTCTTTCCAGCACTCCCCCACACACCCTCGGAACTCTCTTCCTAACCACTTTTCTCCTGATGAAGGGCTTATGCCGAAACGTCGTCCCCACCCTCTCCCCCCACTCTCAAGCGTGAAACTAATAATTGTTTCTACTTTAGGCACAAGGCCAGCAATTACCAGTTCATTACTGGTACTTTATTTTATAGACCGCGTAAGGATGAAAGGCAAAGTTAATCTCGGCGTGAAACTAATAATAATATCATTTTACTGCCTCTTGGTTTCTCTGTTATTTGTTCTCTGTTTACTTTAAAAAAAAATATATATATATATATATATGTATATATATATATATTAATTTTGCGAGGTTATTGATATGAAATCGTGTGTCGAAACAAATATTGTTATACTTGGGGAGGATCATATTTGTGTAATAATATTGCCAGAATTAATAACAGAACACACTCACTGTTTGGTTGATTTTCGCTTCTGTGTCTTTCATATCGGTTAATTTAATTTATTCGGTCCTCAATGTTACCATTGACTGACCAACAGTCAAAGATACAGATATAATATAGACACAAACACATATATATAGTCTAACAAAGTCCTTTCGTTGCACATCTGCAACATCGTCAGTGGTGCTATTATGTTTCCTCCTGTTGTATTGTATGCCTACGCCATCTTTATTTAGTCTGTTTTTTAATTAATTAATTTATTTTTTGTCTTCTCTGCGCATGCGTTTGCGTGTGTGTATAGTGTTTGATGTGTGTTCGTGTTTGGGTGACTGTGTATTGGTTATTATATTCTATCTTAGTTTACTAGTGTGTGTTTATATGTGTTTGTTGTTATTGTGCTTGTGTATGTATTTATTTATTTATTTATTTATACCTCTCTTAGGTCAGTATTGCTTGTTTGGGTGTTGTTGTTATTCCATTCATTTTTTCTGTTTAGCCTTGGCCTTCTAAGTTCTATTTCTCTGGCCCCTCTGATTTGCCTATCTGCTGGGTAATTCCTATGTTTAGATATTATTCTAATTGTTATGTTGTCTATGTTACTGGCATGTTACTGGCATGTCTATGTTTAGATATTATTCTAATTTCTATGTTGTCTATGTTACTGGCATGTTCTATAGTACTGGCATGTTACTGGCATGTTCTATAGTACTAGCATGTTCACTATACGAACATGCCAGACAACAACACGACGGCAACATAGACAACATAGAAATTAGAATAATATCTAAACATAGAAATGACCCAGCAGATAAGCAAATCAGAGAGGCCAGCGAAATAGAACTTAGAAGGCCAAGGCTAAACAGAAAAAATGAATGGAATAACAACAACACCAGTCAATGGTAACATTGAGGACCGAATAAATTAAATTAACTGATATAAAAGACACAGAAGCGAAAAACCAACCAAACAGTGAGTGTGTTCTGTTATTAATTCTGGCAATATTATTAAACAAATATGACCCTCCCCAAGTATAACAATATATATATATATATATATATATATATATATATATATATATATATATATATGTGAGAAAAACCACAGACCCTCCATCTCAACTCTACTTTTGAAAAGCAGAAGAACTGCGAAACCGGTAAAGGAACCAAATAAATATATATATATATATATTTAAATAAGACACCAGTTGCATTTTCGATTTCCTCTTTTTTTCTTTATACTTTCACTCGTGTAGGACACCTCGGTTATTTTTCATTTTGTAAAAAAACCCTCACTTTCTAATATATATATATATATATAAAACGAAGGAAGTGTGGTAAGGAACCAGATGGACCATAACGCACCAGAGTACTCAATACTTAGGGTAGTAGAGTGGGTAATAGGAAAATGTATAACCCCGACGGCAGAGCTCAAGCCGTTTCGACGGCTATTTCTGGTCCCGAAATAGCAGTCAAAACGGCTTGAGCTCTGTATATGTGAATGTATGTATAATATATTAGGCAATATACCGTATGTTTAATTTAAAATATTTAGAAGACCATACGCTATCAGTTTTAAAGTAGTGACTATGTCACTTACTTCTTTTCAGCGAAGGAAGGGAGAGAAGCTGACAGTCTGTTTCACACTGATTGGCGATCATCAGAGCAACGTACTCCCTTCCCTTCGCCGAAAATTATCGAAGCTGGGTTCTTATAATCAGGAGGTGATTATACAGAGCGATTACTGGTCCTGCAAAAATTAGGCATTATGATTGGTGCTCTGAAATAGCGATGTACACACACACACACACACACACACACACACACACACACACACACACACATATATATATATATATACGGCGGTGTCACATATGTGATGTAGTAAGTTGAATATCTTCGTTCGACAGAAATTAACCAAGGAATTAGTAGACAAAAAACTCTAAAGAAAGGTTCATGAAGTCAAAAAATATCTAGAAAGGAGGGAATTTCATTAAAACCCATTAATGAATCTTTTGGACAATGTGGACATTGAGTCTTTTATTTAAAACTATCTGGTGAAAATATTGGACAGGTTCGCTCTTATCAGACGTCTTGAGTGAACCATATTCTACTCATTTTCATATACCAAGAAGAATCAATATCTCTAGATTTGACGTTACACACACGCACACACACACATACACACACATACACATATGTATATATATATATATATATATATATATATATATATATATATATATAACCGGGTCCGGGAATCGAAATCACAACCTCACGATTGCGAATGCAATCACCCAACGCACCAGATGACACGTTTTGTCCTTCAGCAAGACACTTTATTCCACGTTGCTCCTACTACCGACAGATAGACAGATAGCATTAACAATTAGAAAGACCAATAGATACATTGTATTCCCGGTACCATTTGACGAGCTCCACCACTCGTAACGATTGGTTACGCCTTCATTACGTTTATTGCTTGGTGACGCGCGTTTCGCCACTGATCAGCTCAAGGTTCGATCTGTATCGATCTGACCCGACTCTGTAATCCGCGGTTTTTTTTCCATTAACATTACAAGGAGTCTGACGAGCCGCGGATTACAGAGTCGGGTCTGATCAAATATAGATCGAACCTTGAGCTGATCAGTGGCGAAACGCGCGTCACCAACCAATAAACGTAATGAAAGAGTAACCAATCATCCTTGTTATCTTATTTCACTATATATATATATATATATAGTTTTAATATAGATGAGATTCTACAGGACTAGAACTGTTTCATTCTTTAGAAATCATCAGGAATCTGGCTTTCCAAAATAAATGTTATGGTATTTATATCTTTTTAGGTGGTAGGAGAGGGCGGGGAGTGGGGTCGGTGGACGTCATTGGTTGAAAGAAAAGGGAATTCATTAAAAGCTAATACTTAAAGGCTATAATGTATATTTAGAGTGACAAAGGCAGAGAGAATTCTATAAACAAGTTCAGAATCAGGTGCCACTCCTTATTTTTAAGTTTCTCTTAAGCTAACAATGCCTATATTTCAGGTGTCTATAAGATGGTTGGGGGGTCGGTCATGGTTGATGGATTTAAAGAAAAGGGAAATTCTTTAAAAGCTAATTCTTTTAAGCTCTACTGAGAGTGACAGAGGCCAAGAGAATTCTATAAACCAGTTCAAAATATTGGGTACCTATCATATTATTGTCATGTTTCTCTTAAGCTATATTCCAGGTGTCAACAGACACATTCACACACACACACACACACACATATATATATATATATATATATATATATATACATTGTTAGCTTAAGAGAAACTTAAAAATAAGGAATGGCACCCCAATCTGAACTTGTTTATAGAATTCTTTCTGCCTTTGTCACTCTAAATATAAATTATAGCCTTAAAGAATTAAGTTTTAATGAAATCCGTTTCTTTCAACCAATGACCTCCACAACATTTATTTTGGAAAGCCAGATTCCTGATGATTTCTAAAGAATGAAACAGTTCTAGTCCTGTAGAATCTCATCTATATTAAAACTGTTATACTCTGCTATGTATTGAGTACCTTACTTACTGTGGTTACCTCCGATTCAACCCGGAATAACTTACCTATATATATATAGAAAAAAAGATGAAATCGAAAATGCAACTGGAGTCTTATTTTAAAAAATATATATATTTATTTGGTTCCTTTACCGGTTTCGCAGTTCTTCTGCTTTTCAAAAGTAGAGTTGAGATGGAGGGTCTGTGGTTTTTCAACTCTACTTTTGAAAAGCAGAAGAACTGCGAAACCGGTAAAGGCACCAAATAAATATATATATTTTTTAAAATAAGACTCCAGTTGCATTTTCGATTTCATCTTTTTTTCTTTATACTTTCACTCGTGTAGGACACCTCGGTTATTTTTCATTTTGTTAAAAGATCCTCACTTTCTAATATATATATATATATATATATATATATATATATATATATATATATATACACACAGAGATATCCACGGTAAGTTGTGGGGTCCAGTCTGTATGAAGAACTCAATGTAATCCTTATGTTGAAAATGTTGTAGGTTAAAATAAATCCCGGAAAACAATAAAACATTAAAAGGAAAACAGAGTCATGATATAAGTTAAAACAATTTGAATTTTTATTTCATTGTTTTAACTTATATATATATATATAACGAAGGAAATGTGGCAAGGAACCAGGTGGACCATAACGCACCAAAGTACTCAATACTTAGGGTAGTAGAGTGGGTAATAGGAACGAGTAGGACCCCGACGGCTGAGCTCAAGCCGTTTCGACGGCTAATTCTGGACTCGTCCAGAATTAGCCGTCGAAACGGCTTGAGCTCAGCCGTCGGGGTCCTACTCGTTCCTATATATATATAAATAAATATATATATATATATATATATATATATATATATATATATATATATATATATATATATGTGGTGGGGAGTGTGAAGTACTGCATGAGAGTTCAAGAAAAACAAGCACAAAGTCAATGAAACGGAACAAACCAGAGACAAACATCAGAACGTTCCCTTATCAGCTGCCAAGTGTGAATTCATGACGATTTTGACATATAAACAGCAGGATCGATACCATTTTCAAGTAGTGTCTGTAGTTATTATAAACACTATAGCTACTCTGGGATTGTTGCCATCAAGACGAAACAAGAATAAAACTAAAACAGAATGTACGAACAATGTATATAAAATATATATATGACAAATACAGGAGTATTACGACTGTGAAAAACAATACATATATACTGTAAACATGAAAACCGACATCTTCCGACTAGACAATAACAGGTAGTGCTTTAATATAACGGAGGAGAATATATGTACGTATTTGTGTGCATATGACTGTGTGACAATGTGTGAGCATTGTTTGTGTATATGTCCATATTTTGTTTGGTTTGTTACAATGGCGTGGACCCTTCCCTCTTACTATTATTACTGTTTCTGTTGTTAGTGTTGATATTGCGTTTATATTTGTTGTTTTATTACTGTTGGAGGACGCAACATGATTTAATGGTTAAGAAGTTTGTTTCCTTTTGTGCTCGAATCCACAGACCGGCATCTTGGATAAATGTCGTTTACCATGGTGTTGCGCCGTTTTGTGAGTGGAATTGGGTAGACGGAAACCGTGTAAAAATCTGTTGGATGGATTGTACCTGTAATTCAAAGCATCAGCTCTGTCATACGTTGTCATTCTGAATCTCTCTGAAAATTCCGCTGAGGTTACACATGTTTGTGGAATACACAAGCACTTGCATGTTGAATTTACAATCAAGTTGTCCATTTGATCGAACTTCTGAAACATTTCATTCCGGCTATTGTTGTTGTCAAGGCTGGTCTAGCAGACATGAGCAACATCAATCAAATCATTTGTCTATTATATAGGGGAGCAACAAACACAGTACCCAACCTGCTTTGAGCAAGCACCTGTAAATTGGAGGAGGGTAACTGAGAGATGGCATTTGCCCTACCACGGCTTTTTGTGGGTTTTCTCCTTGAGTGATCCCACTTTTGGGGAAATTGTTATGTTTGATATTTTAAATGTATATCTTTTAGTCTTTGTTATAAACCTTTCTTTCACTCAAAAATCTAACACTGTACCAACCTATACCGTTGTATTGTCCTCGTAATGTAAGCCCTGTATAGGTAATATAGAAAACATTATTGTTGTGTCGGCTTATGCGGACGACATCACCGTGATGGTGTCGGACACCTCGGAAATCGAGCTGGTCGGCAGCTTATTGGAGGAATATGAAAGGTTGACGAGAACAAAACTTAACCCGGAAAAGTCGGAAGGCTTGCAACTCGGCACCTGGAGAGTCAAGTCCCTACCACCCAACAGCGTCATTGGACGCTGGACGGACGGACCAGCAAAGTTGCTCGGGGTTTGGTTCGAGCCAGACCTCCAGGTGGATAAGACTTGTGACGAGGTGACGGGCAGGGTAGCCAGTCTCACCCAGAAATGGGCTGCGAGGAAGCTATCACTGGAAGGTCGGTTGGAGATGGCGAACGCGTACATAACGTCCGTCATCTACCACCGCCTGACTGTCGTCCCTTGCCCCCGTCCCCGCCTCGCCAACTTGGAACGGCTCTTCTTCAAATTTTTGTGGAGGGACTGGTTCCGTTGGTGAGACGGTCCCTCTGCTGCTAGCACTCTCTACGTGGCGGGCTGGGCATGCCTTGGCTAATGATGCGCAAACATGCGCTGAGGCTGCGGCATCTCCAGATATTCTGCCTAAACGGTCAACAGGTGTGGTCGCCGTTTATCAGACGAGCCTTTCCGCAGCTCGTCTCTTTGACTGAGCTGCAGTCGTGTGTCAAGAAGAGACCGAGACTGTGTGACTGGCATCTGGAATATTGCCAGGCACTCACTGCCCTCTACCAGGCGGGCAATGTGGTCAGTGAAACTTCCACTCTCGAGTTCGATAGAGGGTTAGTGGTGGGAAAGTGCGACATCGCACTCGGAGAGGCTCTGGACGTCGATGAAGTCGAACTAAACAATCTGTTCCGGATGACTTACGAGCCGGGTACGATGGATAACTTCCAAAAATCCCTCGCTTCGCAGTGCTACCGGAGAGGGGGGGGCACTACCGGTTCGAGATAAACTCTACAGGTACTGAAGAGCTCGCAAACCAACCTGCCTGAGATGCGCGCCAAACGACGAAACCGTTCTGCACGCTCTCATCCAATGTCGGTGCATTACTGACTTGTGGAGTTATGTCGAACAGCTGTTGTCGTGATAGAAAGGATCCGGCTATTAGCCAAGTCCATAGTGTAGATCGACCCGCTGCCTTCTTTTGGCCAGGAAGGGCAAGCAATTTTCCTCTGTCTGGTGACAGTAGTGAATGAGGTTGTATGGTGGACCAGGTTGAAAGGACTGAAGACAGACACTTTTCTCTTCGGCCAATTCCTTATAATCTTTTTCAAATTTCATTTGGAAAAGCAGGTGAGGGTGGAGAGAGAAGTGCTGCCCCCCCCCCCCAGTATATTTGCTGAAAGGTCGGTGAATGTGGCTAGAATAACCCGTGTGAGTAGGCCTACTTTGAACATGCGCCTGTAGAGTGTAGTGCCCTTCCAGGATGCCCTCGAAGTGTCAGGTGGTCAGGATTGGTGAGGTACCTAAATCAACCCTGGGTGGTTATCCCCCTATTGGGGAATTTTCATTGTTGTATTTTTCTTGTTTATTGTTATTGTTTTCCTATTTTTTTTACTCGATTTTTATGTAAAATTTCCACTGTCCCCGTCTAGTGTATTGTCTCCTCTATGTCGGCCCTTGTGGCCAATAAATAAAACCAATAAATAGAACAATTATTATTATTGTTGTTGTTGTAGGGCGGTGAATTGGCAGTATCGGTAGAGGGTCGGACGCCATGCTTTGACGCATAGAGTTACGGCCTTTGCCATTCTGAGTTCAAATCCCGCCGAGGTTAACTTTGCTTTTCATCCTTACGGGGTCGATAAAATAAAGTACCAGTAATACACTGGGTAATTGCTGGCCTTGTTCCAAAAGTAGAAACGATTATTATTGTCAGAGAGGAGTTGCGTATGTGTAAGTTTGTCTGTGAATATTAGTGGAACAGCGTGTATGTATGTATGTGTGTGTTTGTGTATTTGTGTGTGTGAATACATATTTGCGTAATATTTAAATGTGGGCGTATCCATGTATAATTGTGTGTGTGTGTGTGTGTGTGTGTGTGTGGGCGTGAGAATATGTATGTGTGTGTCTGGGTGTATATGAGGGGTGTGCACGGGTGCAAAATGTTGTACATGTGTGTATATAAATATGTGAGAATGTATATGTGAATATGTGTGTGTTTTGGTGCATATTTGTTTATATACACACACAGACACACACACACTCACACACAAACACACACACACGCGCACATACGCGCACACACACATACACACACATATTTATTTATTTATATGTCTGTGCATGTGTGTGTGTGTGCGTGTGTGTGTGTGTGTGAGGGGGGGGGGGGGGGTATGTGTGTGTGATATGCTGTTTAAGGAGGTGTGAGGTGTGAGATGGCTGACATTTCACAGAGAGATTGTCATGACTGAGCGGCATGAAGAGAACGTGATGGCTAGGTCAAAAACAAGGGAATTAATTCTGGTTGGCTTCCACGAAGAGAATTTAAAAAGAGGGAAAATAAAATAAAAAAAATGAAATGAAATGAAATAAAGAAAAATAAAATACACACGCATACACACACACTTACACACACAAACACACTTACACACACACACACAAACACACACAAACACACATACACACACAAACACACACACACACACACACACAAACACACACTTACACACATACACAAAAACACACACTTACACACACACACACACAAACACACACAAACACACACACACACACACACACACACACACATGCAAAGACACAGTTACGCACACACACACAAATGAACAAACAATAAAATATATTGTAATAAAAGTTAATTGAAAAGGAAAACAAAACCTGTTGCATAGAGGGGGGGGGGAGGCGAGAGGAAGAGAAAAAGAGAGAGAAAGAGAGAAACAGCGAGGAAAGAGGAGAAGAGAAAAGAGTCAAGACGAAGGGGGAAAACGGAAAAAAATTAATTTTCTAAAGATTTTCCTAATCATAAACACATCTAAACACACACATACATACACACATACATACACATACAGTGACACACAAACACACACATACATATGTACATACAAATACACTCCCAACTCACATACACTCACATAAAGCCACGCACATACACAAAGCCACACACACACACACAAAACCACTTTTACACATATAAACACACACACGCTCGCACACACATAAATACTTGCACAAACACAAACACTTGCAGACACCATTCTTTTTCAAACTATGAGGCGTGATTTCATATACCAAACAATTATCTTTCTCATTTAAAACATCTCCGTCTTTTTATATATATATATACATCTACACACGCACACACACACACACACACACACACACACACACACACACACAGTCACACACAGTCACACACACTCTCTCTCTGGAAGCTTCCATGGAAGTGTTTGCCTGTGACATATGAACTCCTTCATATAATTGTCTTAAGGTCTGATGAAGTAACACAAGTGCCAGTTACTGTTGTAATGATTGCATCACAGCTGTACACTGCTTTCACTGAAATACGTATTGTGCAATAAATACAATTATGTAACATCTGTTTTAACGTTAATTCATACATAGAAACTCCGTCGCATATCATCACCAACGAAATGCTAGACTTATATGACTGTTGTGGAGTGCTCTTACTGCTTACGCCGGTTTGTCAACGAGATATCTCAAAGCATCTCTTACGGATAAACCACTCAGTAATTAGTAACCACACACAAACATACACGCATGTGTGTGTCTATATATATATATATATATATATATATATATATATATATATATATGAAAACATGGCATGTTGCGTGGTTGCAAATGGGTTACATATGAATAAATTTATTCCTTCATCAGTGATCTGCCAACCTTCATTGGTATTTCATTGCTTTAAAGACCATATACCTCCGGTTGGTGCGAGCAATGGCTAAAGAAAGTCGTTGGGACACGTAAATAAGGGGAACGCGCGAGACTGTAAACAATCAAAGATGGCAATGCAACGAAAAGTGAGGAAGAAGGAGTCAAGTCCCTGAAATCGATATGTATGTATGTAAAACGTAAACAGAAATAACACAATCGGTAAGTATATAGAAGGAATATATTAGGTTAACGCTTGAAATAGCAGGAAGAGGGTAATAACGTTTCGGACGCTAGTCCTTCATTAGAAGAAAGAATGAAGAATAAGATAGATTGAAGGGACGGGCGGGTTGGAATATATATATAATGATTATATATACACCCCTCCCGCCACACACACATACATATATATATATATATATATATATATATATATATATATATATATATATATATATATATATATATATATATATGTATATATATATATATATATATATATATATATATAAACAAAGATATCGATCGAAATAAAATAATATTATATCGATCGGGTTGTATCTCAAAAGCTCAACGCAAATTATATGCGAAAATGTCATAAATTCAGAGCATACACACAGGATAAAGTTACGGACAACCATAGTTATATTTTATGATAATTGTGACCAGGTATTAAAAGTAAGCAAAACGGACATTTAAATGATCGACGTAATTTTTACTTATATTACCATAAGAAAATACCTATGCAGTTGCTCCAGTATACTCTGCTGAAAATGAGTACCAGCAATAGCTGCGTGTTTAATCCTGCGATAGACTGGCGTCCTCTCCATGGGGTGTGTTGTATTCTCAGTCGCATTACGCCACGAAACCTGGATAAATGTCCCCCGGACGAGCCTCATGGCTTGAGACAGGCTATACCGCGGTTACAAACCAAGGAAAACAATACCATTTATCGTAATTGAAATAATTAGCAATCTAAGACAATGGTTATCATCTGTAGGCATGTCGTTGGTGTAACAACGTAATTAGTATCTACTGAGATTTCAAATTGAAAAGTGAACTCACGCGTGTTGTTAGGGTAGCTAACACCACACACACACACGTGCACACACATATATATATATATATGCATAAGAGGCATATGGAAGCATATACAGCATGTCTATATATAATAAACTCACTTAAACTATGATAATGTCATAGTTATTTCAGTAACCGTTTGAGAACCTCAAATACGAGAATTTCAGGATCATTATTCATCTTCAGTAACGTATATTCACTCGGCGCTGAGGCAGATAATTTGAAAACTCGTATATATATATTTGCAAATAATAGAATTCCACACAAAATAAGGCGAACAACTATGAAAGCTCTCTTAACACCAGAATATAAATGAAAAATTAAAACACAGATAGAACGTACTCAAACCACTTATAATAACTTGAGAAGGTTTGCTACATACATGAGGAAAAGGTTAGGCGCCGTGGTCGGATTTATAACTTCCTTTATATATTGAACGCGGTGAATTGGCGGAGCCGTTAGAACGGTGGATAGAATGATTTGCAGCATTCGTTTCAGCTCTCTGTTGGTGTCGATTCTACCTCCATATCTCTTTCTTGCATTCAGTCTCTCACTCTCTCCTCTCCCCTAGAAGAAATTTGCTGCATTCAGACACGGTGAAGGATAGGCTTCTCCAGGTTTAAAATGCCCTAGAAAAGCTGCATATAAATATGGTACCCCAACGAACCCCGCAGGAAGTACGGGACCATGCCTGCATTATATAAGTAATGCGCAAGCTTCAGCATTTGGTAATCAAAAGGGAAGTAGGTGTAAAAGCCAAACTTGCTACCCTCAATTCGGTATTCGTGCCAACCCTTACCTATGGTCACGAATCTTGGGTAATAACCGAAAAAATATGATCGCAAAAACGAGCGGCTGAATTGGGGTCCTTGCGAAGGGTCTTTGGAGTAACGTTACTCGATAGAGTGTGTAGCTCGGAGATCAGGTAGAGCCGCTACTTCTCCAAATTGAGAGATCACAGCTCCGGTAATATGGGCATGTGGTTAGAATGTCTCAAGAAAGAATCGCTGGACAGATTTTAAGGGCAAAACTAACTGACAAGAAACCCAGGGGTAGACCCGGAGCAAGATCGTTGGATAACATTCATGAGCATCGCTGGTATCGCTTGGGGATCCAGCTGGATCAATTGGAGACGGTTGCTTCTGACAGGACACTCTTAGGAATAAGCGGGTCACCTCGTCCCTGGAATGACATCAATTGAACAGAGACAGACGGAGTCCCTGCTGGCTCTAACACACATGCTTTTCATGGAACAAAACGTACTCCTCCCCAAAACAGGCGAGAATATCTTGGATCTTTGCTTTATAAATAACGCAGGACTCATCCACAATGTAAAGGTGAAACCAACGATTTTCTCGGATCATAACTAATGATATATGGTCCGACAGAGTCAGCAGAGACGCAACCATTAAAAAGCACCGGGAATTTATCCAGCCTAAACTTTCACAAGGCTAACTGGAAAAAGATCAAGGAAGAGCTCCCGAAGAAAAACTGGAGCGACATCATCACAACAAAAGACACCAACACTCATCTTCAACATTTCATGACAACAGTACAAACTATATAACATAAGTTTGGCCCGGAGAAAAAGGCCAACGGACTCAAAAATCTTATTCCCAGAGACAGGAACATCCTTATGAGACGAAGAACTAAGCTCTCAAACCAGTTAAATGCACAACAGAAAAACAAGAAGGAACCCTATCTGAAATAGGTACTACTTGAAATTAAAGCTGCACTCAAACTTTCCCATGAGAAGGAGAGGGCAGGGCAGAGAAAGAAGCCAGGGCCACAGAAAATATTAAAACAAACCCTAAGGCCTTCTTTAAATTTGCAAAAGAAACTGCCTCGGTACACGGCAAGATTGAGCCACTCTTCCATGAAAATGGTTCATTAACCGAGGATCTCCAAGGGATAAGTGAAATACTGAATAAACAGTACAAAAGTGTGTTTACACCACCACTGAGGCACATGCAATTTATAAAGCGAGAGGATTTCTTTGATGCCACAATACTCCACGAAGAAATGGCGACCGTCAACCACAAAGACGTAATGGAGGAAGATGTGATATCCACCATAGAAGAAATTAGAACAAACTCAGCTGCTGGACTTGATGGATTCCCAGCAGTCCTCCTAAAAACATATAAGCGTGCCTTAGCAAGACCACTGAAGAGCCTCTTCACAAGTTCTTTGGCTAGCGGTAAACTACCCAGAGAGTTAAAAGAAGGCACAATATGCCCTATCCATGAAGGAGAAAGCAGAGCGGAGGCCAAAATTTACAGGCCAGTCTCCCTGACGCCACATATCAGTAAGAACATGGATCATCAGAAAGAAACTGATCATGTTCCTCGAGGAAAATGACTGCCTAACTAGCACGCAGCATGGCTTTCGCCCCGGAAGAAGATGCCTTACACAGCTGTTATAACACTATGACTGGGTACTGAAACAACTGCTGGACAGCTCACATGTGGGCGTGATATATCTTCACTTTGCGAAGGCATTTGACAAGGTCGACCACGGAATGATATGTCACAAACTACACAGAGTCGGTATAACTGGAAAAGTAGGTGAGTGGCTGCATGATTTCTTAAAAGACAAAAGCCAGACAGTTTCAGCCAATGGGGCCTTCTCAAAGGACACAGTCTTGCGATCACTACCGTTTTTGGTGGCTCTCTCAGACATGCCTCCTGTAGTACATACAACATTCCTCACTAGCAATGCTGATGAAATAAAGGTAGCACAGGTAATAAAAAAAAAACCGGCTGATGCTGCCCTTTTACAACAAGATATGGATGCCATATACAATGGGCTGAGAACAACATGCAGTTTAATTCTGGAAAATTTCAATGCCTACAATATCAAACTGCTAAAACAAAGATAGTACAACACAGCATCACCGGACCAGGAGGATCGAGATCCCCGTGTCGAAATCGATACGAGACCTGAGGATAGATATGAGCGAGATGTATCTTTTCCTTCAAACAATATGAGGGTGGCGACAATGTGCAGACAACTCGCTGGCTGGATCTTGAGAACTTTTCCGACAAGAGAACGAGAGACCATGTTGATACTATGGAGGACATACGTCCTAAGCTGACTAGACTACTGCTCCCAAATTTGGTCACCCATAGTATCAAACTAACCACGGAGCTTGAGGCAATCCAACTAAGCTATACCAAGAGGATTGCCACGATGAAGGAGATGGGCTACTGGGAAAGACTAAAAGAATTGAAACTCTACTCTTTGGAACAAAGACGGGAGAGGTACGCAGTGATATACATATGGGAAATCCTAGAGGGACTAGCACCAAACTTTGGCATTAAGAGCTGGACCAACCCCTGAACAGGACGTCACTGTGTGGTGCCAAAACTCTTTCACATCTAGAATAAGGAGCACATATTGCAATAGACTGGAGTTCAAAGGCCCTCAACTGTTCAACAATCTGCCTAGAAATTTGAGAAATCTGCATGGTGTGGACGTAGATATTTTCAAGAAAGATCTTGACACCCTGCTATCCAGGATCCTGGAGGAGCCCACAGCACGGTACGAAGGTAACCTAAGGGTAGCAACAACGAACTCCCTCTTACACCAATGGCCAGCCAGCACAGGCTGGAGATAGAACGTGTAGCAACAAGGGCGGTGCCCCAGCATAGCTTCAGCCGGATGGCTGGAACAGGTAAAAGAGTAAAAGAGTATATATATATATTAGAGTGTGCCATAAAAAGCAAGGTCACAATACTAACGCCCCCTGTGTATTTTCTCGTTATAAATGCCCCGTGTGGTAAAATAAAACATATTTTGTATAAAATAAATTATTTTGAGCCTTGCCTATAAGATGGTGATTATAGTGGAAAGTGTGATTATGTTGCATGAAATCATGAAAATGTGAAACCAAATATGACCATGCAATAATTGTTTATTTTATTAATCCTTTATATTTAGTAAATCAGCTTTGAATATAAAGGCGTACAAGGAAGAAACAAGTTCAGTTAAGTTAACTCCAGTCATATTTTTTTCAGAGTTTCTTTTTTGAAATCCGGGACCTTGCGACGATGAGCTTCGACTACTTGAAGAACACACTGCTTCTCCTCCTCATTCTTGGTGATGGCAACAAAATCAGTTATCAACTTGACTGCTCTCTCCGCCAGATCGTTGACTACCTTGATATTGTGAACAACAGCACAGGTATTTTGATATGACGCTTGTGATGACCAAGTTGCAGGTGACAGCTCAAGCTAAGTATCGTCGAGACCAAGGTGATCGAATAGATGCCTTGATTTCTTCCCAACTAGATGAGGCAGCTTCGTGGACGACTTCAACTCGGGAAATACTGGAGAATCACGGTCGAGAGGCACAGACGTTTTCGTTTTGACAAGACGTTGGGCTATTTGTTTCTTCTCGGACTCTTGGACCCGACTTGAAAACAGCGCTAGCGGAATGGCTTCCTCCGTCAGGTACCAAAGATGCCTGCTCAGAGCAGTAGTGGCTGCCTGCGAGAGATCTCTGTCAACCTTACTGTACTGTGTCAACTCCACGTAGAATTGAAGGTCATTGGATGGTGCATCAGCATACTTGACTGCTGTCAGCCAGTATCGCACGTAGAACAGAGCATTGAACATACAGATCCGGTGCAACTTTTCCATTTTAGCTTGATCGTAATTGAGTCGCTCACCAAATGCACACATCTTTGCACTATAGATGATTGTGGACATCCACCGAGCGTTATGATGTGCACCAGGCAGCATCCAATGAATTAGACGAGGAGGGGTGACATCAAGCAAGATCAACATCAACTCGGAACATTCTCTGTAGTCGTCCCGTGGAAGAGAACTCATTTTCCCATTGTCGGATGTCAGCAAATCTTGGAGGAACTTGATGTTCTCAGAACACAGACGCTTGAGTCTCCGGTCGACAATGTTCAATGTTTTAAAGTTGGTCTTGTCCGTGAGTGACACCCAATCTTTTTTGAACTCCTTGAACTCTGGGGTGTCTGGACTGTACATTGCTCCGAATAGTTGTTGCCACACTGCACAAAAGATACGTTCCATGACATGGTGCCGACAAGCAAAATAAAACACCTTTTTGTTGAGCATCTCTTCTAGTTTCACGCAGGCACCATTTTTCCATCCAGAATTCGAAGCAGTTGTGTCGAAGACCAAGCCCACCACAGACCCAACCACATTCCAATCTTTAACATGATCAAATGATGCTTTGGCTTGAGTGGTTCCAGGGCCATCAGGAATTATGGGAACACCCAGGAGTTTACCTTCTCTGAAGTGTGGAGTTCCAGTAACTAGCACACATAGCCTCTCGTGGTCACCAGGAATTATTTTGCCATCTCAGTGCAAGGTAACAAAGTCTGGTACAGTAAATTGTTCCTCTATGTGTTCAGCCCCCACAGCTCTGATCTTGTTAGCTTCACGTCTGCTACTATTCTTGGAGAGAGTTGTGGCGTCTATGACAGTCCCACCCTCAGAAATAATTGATGCCATAAATGCTGTTCTCTGGCCCAGTATCAGGTTTAGACGATCAGCCATTAGAGAAATTTTGGACTTTGAAATGGATTCTTTGGGAGTTCCAGCTGGATTTTTCGTTTCTTGTCTGACTTTGAGCTATCTCTGGGTGGGTTTGAGGCCTGAAATTCAGGATCCTGTTCATCTTCAGTTTCATCATTGGTTGAACTTCAATCACTCAGTTATTTACGTGGAAGTTGTGCTGCTACAGATCCTGACAAACGCTTTCTATGGTTCTCTGACTCTCGACGAGCCACAGAAACCTGATCACGCTTAAACTTTGAAGATACCTTTTCCTGGTAACCCTTGTCTTCAGTACCCAAAGATACTTTTTTCTGGCAACGCAGGGCTTCGAGAAATGTAGCATCTTCCATTTTCTGTTCATTATTACGAAGACGGTCTTTCAAACTTTTCTTTTGAGCATTAGTATGTCCAATGTAGAAATACGAATCCAATTCAGAAATAAATAGTGCTTCCTTTTCTTTGTTTGACTTAGAATCTTTGTTTTTTTTGTAAATTTCTGTATTCACTGTACATGTTCATAATTTTCAGTTTCACTTTGTCTTTTCGTTGAGTCGCCACACCAGATTTTTCCCACTGACTAACTACTTCCATCACAAGCCGATCCACAATAGCACCATTGAAGCTCAAAGGGTTTTCGTGTTTCATAGGACCATCTTTCAGGTAGAAGAAATATCTTAGAACATCCCATTTTGTTGGTATTTTGTTTGGTGAAAAGGATGTAACATTGCCCAAGGAGCCATATTGCTCGATCATCAAAACGGAGCGAGTAGCTACAACTAGGCCACTGGTTTCTGTCATTATTCTGCCAATTTGCAACTATTAGGCAAGGCTTAAATTAGTCTGAAGTAATCAAAATGACATTATAAATTGATAATATACAAAATTGCATGAGAAAATGCATGAAGAGCTAAGAAAAAAACACTTTTGTGTAAAATGTGGGATTCTGGAACACCCTAATATATATATATATATATATATATATATATATATATATATATTCATTAGTTAAGCAAAACAAGACCACAAATTTCACAAGGAAGACATTATTAAAAGATTGTCAACATATTTAGTTTGATGTAAGGAATGTAGAGAATAATAATAATAATAATAATATTAATAATAATAATGCCCGTTTACAATTGTTTCGCCACTCCGTATAATATTTCTGGATCAGATGACTATGTATCATAATTGATCTGGTTCAGTTGAAAATAATTAACATATTTAAAAAAACAGAGTGGCTCATCGGAACTCAAAGGAATATAAATTATAATAATGTTACATAATATAATGTTCCATATATTAGTTTTTACTATTGTGCCTTTGTTTCATCAGCTGTCAGCCATAATCAAGCAGTACTCATCTGTCGAGGCTGCATTGTGTGAGATCTGCCTATGGGTAACAAGATGGCTGCCAAAGGGCATATTTACCTCACTAATTAGAGGGTGGTTTCAGGGGAAGTAACTTCTAAAGAGATTAGAGATTGTGTGTATTTTATAGTTATGTGCTAGTATTTAAATTATTTAATTGAGAGACAATGTAGGGGAGGTAACTTATAATTATCGAGTTGTTCATAGCAATTTAACTTATTAGCTACAATTAGAGATTGGGCTTCATGACTAAGTTGGGTCAAAAACTCTATTGGCGAAGGAATTAGCCCTTCGATGTTGACAGCTAATGGTTACCTCCGTTCTATCGTTAATTGGTAGAGGTCTTGATAGAGTTATGTAATATGCTTCCGTAACACAGAGATCGCAAGATTTCCTTCGTCCATTGAACGGTTGGGCCCTAGCTACGATATCCCATTTTAGTGAGTGTTGAACTTTGTTTAATTTAAGGTTTTTAATGAGCCTAGCTAACGATGTCGAACATCTGTTGCTAGGGTCTCGGAAGGAAAAAGAGTGCGCGTTATAGCGTACCTTAAAAGGGTTAGAGGTAGACCCGATATAAGAGCTGGTATTCGAAGCAGTCTCAACTGTGCACCTATAGACTATGTTGGGTGTCAGGCAGTGTCCATTTAATGGGCATGCATTGGGGTACCGGCAGTTGCAGTTGCTTCTGCGGTTAGTGATAGTAGGGTTATTTAACCTAAGCAGTTGGTCCGTGCCAGAAGGATTAGATGGGGGAGGTGTGCTACTAGAGTAATTATTGGTGTAGTGGCGTGGTGTATTTGATAGGGGTGGTGGTACCGCGGTGTGGGAGTTATAGTGTCTTAGCTTATGATGGTTACTGAACGCGATGTGGCTAGCTAGGTTAGGTGTAGTGGAGAATAAGATTTTAATGTTGTTTTTATTAAAGAGTTTGTATTATCTATGGTTAGGGGGAAGTGTTTGGATAGGATAGAGAAGAAGCGATTGGGGATATTAGTGGCTAGATTAGATGAGAATGGTGGGTTAAGCCAGGCGATATTTCTAGGCCTATTCCTTCTAGGGGTTCTAGTGGAGTTGGTAGGGACCTTCCTAGGGTTATTATTACCTGGGGGTTTGTTATTTGTCATCCCATTTCTCATTCCTATTCTATGGTTGATTCTAAGTTTGATACTAGGAGTGGGGAGCAGGCCGCTGCCACCATTAAAGTTCCCTGTATAGGTGCTGTTACTGCTAAAATTCCGGCGAATCTGGCTATATGCTAAGGTATTTCTAGTTCTAGTGTTAAGTTTATTATGGTGAGTTGCTGTGTTATGGCATTTTGGTATGTAATAAATTGATTGTTTATAACCAGATTCAGAGAGAGCCTTATTATTATATTGTGCGTGGTTTATAAATATCTCTTCATTTGCTGATAGCATTGAGATCCTATAGGAGATAGATTTGATTACTGCTCTGATGACTGCCGGTGGGTGGTTAGAGTGTGGACTAATATATGTGAGTATTTCGCCTGGTTTATGGTAAGGGTTATAAAGGTTATTGTTGAGATCAAGGGTGACGTCTAGGAAGTTTACTACTTTATGGTTCAGCTCGATGGTGATAGAAAGACCGTTATTTTTGTAGAATCTATGAAATTGTTTCTTAAGCAAATCGATTCCCCGATTAGTGCAATTGTGGACTGCAAATAGGGCGTCGTCCCTGTATATTCCACCTTGCATGGGTTGTATTTCGGCTCTGATGTTACGTAATAGGTAAATCCCAACTAAATCGGTGACTTGCGCGGAGTCACTTGATCCCATCGTAATGTCAAAGTTATCTGTTCTATCTTTTCTAGTCCAGAGTGCTCCGTTGAATTCAATGATAGTCTGAAAATAACTAGAACTAAATCAGTCATATGGTTCCCCCCACCCCCCTGCTTCGATACCAGTTAGAACACCAATTGCAAAATTATTCTTTAATGCTTTGGACACCTCTTTCCCTACTCAACATAAATACCATTCCATTTTTAATAGACACATCATTAAATTGTCTTATTCTACAACTATGAATATGACCCAAAACATTGCTAAATTAAACACTAAAATTCTAAAGCAGAATCAGCATAATGATCTTAATAATAGCGTTAACATAAATGATAATAAACCAAAATGTAATTGTAGAAATAAAATTGATTGCCCTCTGCAAAATAATTGTTTAGATCGTAATTTGGTGTATAAATGCACCGTAAAAACTGATTACAGCACATACAACTACATAGGATCGTCTTCTTCTACATTTAAAGCCAGATTTGCGAACCATAAATGCTCATTTTCGAACTCCAAGAGGAAATCATCCACTTCTTTATCACAGCTTAGATGGTCATTAAAAGAGAATTTAAAATACTCCATTTTTTGGACGAAACTTCGGAATAGTGGAGTTTACCGCAACTCAAGTATATCAAGTAACTACGCCCTTTGTACAATGGAGACCCTGTTGATTATTAATAATTATGAGACCTTAATTAACAAAAAAAGTGAATTATTCTCTAATTGCCTTCATAAAGCTTTGTCTACATTTAAAGCCTCCCATAAGACCAGGAAAAAACACTAAGCAACTAAACTTGGTTTTTAGACGTACATAATCAACAGTTGAACACATTAATGGCCTTTAATATTGCTTTATCTTATAACTATCTATAAAAGAAATAACGTTTGAATGAATGACACTTGTTTAATAACATGCTGACACGTTGATATATATAACATAATATTATTAACTTTGATCCATACCATCATTTCTCTATCTTTATTTTTCTATCTACGTTTTAAATATAGTTCAAATATCCAACCTGTAAATTTTTACGGACCTTACTTTGAACTGTGAATCATTCATGCGTTTACACTCCTTTATTTATATATATGTATGTATTTAACTGTTGCATGTTTTTAATTATACCTATCTTTATTTTTCTAGCTATGTTTTAAATATAGTGCAAATAAATTTTTACGGACCTTATTTTGAACTGTGAATCATTCATGCGTTTACACTCTTTTATATATATGTACGTATTTAAGTTTTGCATTTACCAGAAGTATACTGTCTCATTAATACTTAGTATATCTCTCTATACCTAATTTTTTGCAAATATGTGTATATTGTATAATAACATAATTATATTATTAGTTAAGTATATCTCTGCATTAGGTTTTTTTTTGCATCTATATTTATAATGTATAATAACTTAATCATAATTACCGTTTCGGTTTAACGCTATATATAGTCTGTGCAAATATAGATATATTGTACAATAACATATTCATTATTTAGAGTTCATTCCTCCTATGAAGGTAGAAATAATATAGTGATTTAATATAATATAATAAATATTAATTTATTACGATAAATGCACACACACACACACACACACACACACACACACACACACACACACACACACATATATATATATATATATATATATATATATATATATATATATATATATATATATGGCTGAAAAATCTGAGTTAATCATTATACTTTAGACAATGTATCTACTTGACAATACATTTTTCGATATTTCTAACAATAAGTACTTCATAAATTTTACATACCGAAAATGTTGACACTGTTATAGGTAATTTTTGTTAAAGATTATATTTATAGGTATATTCAACAGAGTATATTTTTCTTTCGCGGGCCTAGTAAATCCTTTAATTTTGTTTTCATAAAATTCAGACTTTTAGAAATGTAACACATTTAAAAAATTTATAACATTTATAAAATTAATAAATATAAATGACCATCAACTTTTAAAAACTTAAAATTTTGTTCTTCACCCTAAAATAACATAAATTAAATATTTTGAAACTTAACCGCTTAGTCCTTAAGGGGAAGAAAGAAAAAAAATGTTTCTGCATAAATTACTCCCCTTTATCTCTCCCTCTCTTTAATCATCTATCAGATGCCTTCATAAACTGTAATAAATTTTATTATATTTTGTCTGATGGGGACGTACTGTTGTACCTCTGAAATATGTATAATAAAATTTAATTGATCAAAAGAACATCTATTTTATTAATATTTGTATTTTTATATATATATATATATATATATATATATATATATGTATATATATGTATATATAATTTAACTTAGTGCCGCATCACCTTATGTTTCTTAGGCGTAAAGATACACGTTTACTTTGTATATATATATCTGATGGTTAAACGTATATTTTCACGTCTCGAATACGTAAAGTAATGCAAAACTAAGTTAAACTCTGTGCCTGTATATGTGTAAACACTTCTTATGTGTGAATGTGTATATATATTTGTGTGGGAGTTTGTAATGCTTCTTGCTCAGAAAATCCCACTCTTTGCAGAAATCCACTCCATCTCTCCTCAACCAGGGTTTTCTACATTATCTACTCAAATTGATACGATTTACTGTATGTCAAAGTTGTATTAACGTACTTTGCTAAACTGTGGTTATTCACCAGTGAATATAGAAATAGATCTATTTATGTTGTTTTTCTGTGCATTCTTGTATGAAGTATTGACTCGGAGATAAGAACTCACTGGAAAATATTCCTTTTTCTGATATTTCTTTTTCTCTTCCATTTTCTGATATTTCTTTTTCTCTTCCATTTTCTTAAGACTTCAAACCGTTTGTCACATTCTATCTTTGGCAATATATATCGGCTGATGTCGAATATTTCAGTAAGTTATTCTCTCACAGGTATGCATTTTATGTAGTTGAAAGTTGCGAGAGAAATCAAGTTGCCAAATCACCAAAAAAATACCGTCTTAAAAATTATGTGATATACATTTAAAAATCTTGTTCCTGATATACAAAATGGTGGGATGGGCTCGGCTAGAATCCTTCTCAATACAGGTTTGCTTGGTTAGTGCTGCTCTGGGTGAAAAATGACAAGAATAGAAAAAAAATAACATTAAAAAATTATTTCATGCGTAAAACAAAGTAATTTATTCACAACGTTTATTTTTATTTTTATTTTCTTACTGTTTAGCAGGAAAGAGAGGGGCAGTTGTCAGGACTCTTTTCCAGGCCATTCGATACCAGTGAGAGGGATAGAGGAAAATTAATTCAGAAGTTTGTAATAGAATGTACTCCGTTAAAGGCATACAAAGGTGAAGTGGTACTATTAAACCGGGTGACTGGTCAAGTCTATCAATCAAGTAGGTCGTAGTGTGATTTAAACCCATAATCAGAATAAAAACCGGGTGGTATCTCGTTCAAAACTCAACTAATATCATCAATCAATTGCACTAGATGGTACTTTATTTATCGACCACGAAGGCTGAAAAGCAATGCTGATCTCAGCTGTATTTAAACTCAGGAAGTAAAGTGACACATCCAGACACTTTGCCACAAAGCTTTTTTCCTGACAATCTAAAGTGATATAGTGGTTTCTTATTTAGGCACAATGGCAGAACATTTTAGAGAAGGATTAAGTTAATTAAATTAACCACAGTATATGATCTAACAAATTTTGCCACGCCATTGCCCTAGATTGGTAATTTATATTATCTACTCCAGGAAGAATGCAAGGAAAAGCTGACCACGGAGCTTAACGGGATCTGAATTCAGAGAGCATAGAGAGCCGGAGCCTATACCGTAAGATATTTTGTCCCATATCTTGACGACTCAGCCACACTGTTTCTCCCACTTACATGTTAATTTTAGGAGCAGTATGTTCTTCTTCTTTCTGTCTTAAGCCAGAAGGCTCATTTGGCCGGTGATTATCCCGGTTTCATGGCGTGAAGCGACTGAGAGTACAAGACTCCCCCCTGGACAGGACGCCAGTCCATCGCAGGGTTAAACCTCCAGCTATTGCTGGTACTCATTTTCAGCTGAGTAAACTGGAGCAACGTGAAATAAAGTGTCTTGCTCAAGGAAGCAACACATCAGTCGGTCCGAGAATTGAACTCACAACCTTTCGATTGCAAGCCTAATGCTCTAACCACTAAGCCATGCGCCTTCATGAACACTGGAACACTCACCTTCGAAAACGATAGATCTTCATTCCATAACTGTATAAAATAAACGATCCCAACCATACGGTACACATAGTCATACTGTTTCAATAATTCTTATATTTTACATGTTTTCTGCTAACATGTGTAAAGTACATATTGATATTATACGCAATTATATATGCATGTAGATATGATACATCAAATAAAATCGTAATTGACAATGTACACAGAAATTGAACGAAGTCTGCGTTACATTGTCTTATGTAATCAGTAACGTATTCCATGATACATTAAAAAAAAGACGATATTATATATAAACTGAATTAGGAGAAAAAGCGATCGCTAACCGGAAGTATTGACATTTGAAAATTTTAAAGAAGTGAATCTTGAAATAAGCCAAAAAATTATTTATATTTAATCAAGAATAACGAAATTTAGTAGATAAATTATGTAATATTCATTTATTATTTATTCAAAGAAATCCAACTTATTTTACAAGCGGGATAAAAATATATTCTGGACGCAGTCCCGCACTCCTTACTTTAATATAGATTAGATACAGTTATGGAATTAAGCCCTATCATTTTCGAAGGAGAGTTTCCAGTGTTCGTTCAACGGAACATACTGCTCCTAAAGTTAACATGTATGTAGCAAAAAATTCCACAGACATATGTAAGATTAATGTAATTCTCAGGGAGATTCAGCATGACACAGTTTGTGACGAGAGTGGTCTCATTTAATTACAAGTGTATGTAGAGCGGTAGATTGGCAGTATGATTAAAGCGTACGACACCATGCTTCACAGCATAGAGTTACGCCCCTTTACATTCTGAGTTAAAATCCCGCCGAGGTTAGCTTTGCCTTTCATCCTTACGGGGTCGATAACATAAAGTACCAGTAATGCACTGGGGTCGATTTAATCGGCTTTTTCCTAAATTGCTGGCCTTGTGCCTATAGTAGAAATTGTTCAATTACAGGTATATGTCATCTAAACAGTTTTCGTCAACCAAATTTCACTCACAAAGCTTGGGTAGACACGAAGCGATGGTAAATGACACTTGCCCAAGTCGGATTAAACCCGGGACTTTATGATTGCGAATCAAACTTCTTAAATATTCGACCCTGTATCGTCCACATATACAACAATGAGACTTTACTGCACGACCCAATTTCGTTTTACATTTTTAGATCTTTCGCTTCATTTATTATATTTAATGGTCTACAGTAGAGCATGGACGCCACAAATTTAAAACATCGTTGCCCTCTCTCCTGTAAAATAATAAGTACATACACATAAAATAATCAATAATGCTTTAAAAAAAACTATTATCGTTTATGACGTACGGGGAATGTGCGTTAAATTTAAATATTTTCTTTTCGATTTTTTTAAAAAATATCTCAAATAGTTAACTATTGAACTATTAGAAGGTAAATAGTTTTTTTTTTCAGATTATTCTCATAGTTATAACATTTCTCTCGTTATACTGGGCCTATATTTAGATGATTGGTTACCATCTGCGTCAAAGTAATCGAAATTGCGTTAAAATCGAAATATAGTACAGACACACACAGCACATACATAGGTGCATGCATGTGAACCGATAAAGACACAGGCAGGCACCCACACTCATATCTATTTTTAAGGATTGTTCTTGCAGTTCTGCTATCATTCTGATATTAGCAGAACAGCCATTATTTACAATCGAATATGACTTGGTAGTATGTACCACGCTTTCACTAAGGATTTTACTTCTCCGTGTAGTTGTATGGAATAACATTACTTGATAGAGTGCGTAACTCGGAAATCAGAGAAGTACTACAGGTAGAGCTGCTACTTCTTCGAGTTGAAAGATCACAGATCCGATACTATGGACATGCGGTTAGAAGTCTCAGGAAAGAATCGCTGGACAGATTTTATGAGCGAAACCAACAGACAAGAGAACTTGGAGTATACCCGAGCAAGATGGTTGAATAATATCCATGAGCTCGGCTGGTCTTGCTTGGGGGATCTATCCGGATTAGTTGGAGACGATTGTTTCTGACAGGACCCGCTGGAAAGAGTGTTTGAGGACTCTGTCCCCATGACGACCTCAGGGATAAGTGGAAGAAGAAGAAGAAGAAGAAGAAGAAGAAGAAGATAACGCTCTCTCAGATTTACGGAACAAACAAAACCCCATGCCGCGACAAGGCCAGGCCCAGAAAGTGGATATCAGCGTGATTTGAACTCAGAGGGCAGATTGCGGAAAGAAATATCTAACGACTATGCTGAATCAAGTTTGGTAGTATCGGTAGAGCGTCAGACACCATGCTTTGCAGCATAGAGTTATGGCCCTTTGTGATCTGAGTTCAAATCAGCCGAGGTAAACTTTGTCTTTCATCCTTACGGGGTCGATAAAATAAAGTACCAGTGATGCACTGAGGTAATCGCTGGCCTTGTGCCAAAAGTAGAAAGACTATGCTGAAGCAACCGCTTTCCCAATCCTACTATATTGAAAGTATATTTAGATTACCGACTACTGCTTGCGTCAGAATAATTGAAATTACGTTGAAATCGAAATATTATATAAAGAAGAACATATTGACTCACCCACGTACAATGTCTCTGACATACACAGATATATACAAATACATAAAAACACACACATACACACATGCAGACACATTACAGATTTTTCAAACTTTGCTGTTGTCAGCCCTTTTTTCTCAATCAGGATCAAATATATGACATAAGAGGAAATCAATAGTCGGCAAATTAGCAGAGTGATTCAGATGTCAGAGAGAATACTTTACAATATTCCTTTCGGCTCTCTGCACTCTGAGTTCAAATCTAACCAAGGTCAACTCTGTCTTTCATCTTTTCGGGTTCAATAAAAAAGAGTCCCAGTCCAGTTTCTACCTCTATATCTATTTCTGACTTCCTTCGTATCACCCGCTCTCTCTCTCTCTCTCTCTCTCTCTCTCTCTCTCTCTCTCTCTCTTCGTCTCTTTCTCCTTCTCTCTATCTATTTCTTCCCCCCTCTCTCTCTCTCTATATATATATATATATATTTGTATCTCTCTTTCTCTCACTCTCTCTTTATATATATTTTCTCTTTCTCTCTCTCTGTGTCTCTCTCTCTCTCGCTCTCCCTTTCTCTCTCTCTCTATATATCTATCTATTTCTATCTTTCTCTCCCTTTCTTTCTCTCTCTCTCTCTCTCTCTCTCTCACCCTCTCTTATTCTCTGGAAGAAAGCTGTTTTCAGACTTGGAGAGATAATGGGCTCAATCTGGTTTAGAAACTGCCCAAGACCTGAAATATGTCAATATGGCGTCTCTATCATTTCAATAGAAAGATGGAAAATTCCAACATATGTTGTCACGATTAGAAGTATATGTGAAATTGAGCAGCTTAACATTTTACAAGAAGTCACCAGCTTTGATGTCTTTATGTTCATTGGTTAGGCATGAGGTCAGAATTACGTTTGGGTTAGGCATAGGATTAGCATTAGTATTAAGATAAAGGATATAGTTATAGTTAATGTTCGGTTTAGACTGAGGCTTAGAATTAGGGTTAGGGTTAATGTTATTAATAGGGATAGTGTTAGATTGGGGGATAAAGTTCGAATTAAGGTAAACGTTAGTGATAAGGTTAGTAATAGAGTTGGATTTAGTGGTGGGCTAAGGGTTGGGGTTAGTGGTAGGCTAAGGGTTAGGGTTAGTGGTAGGCTAAGGGTTGGGCATAGTGGTAGGCTAAGGCTTGGGCATAGTGGTAGGCTAAGGGTTGGGGTTAGTGGTAGGCTAAGGGTTGGGTTTAGTGGTAGGCTTATGGTTGGGGTTAGTGGTAGACTAAGGTTTGGGATTAGTGGTAGGATTAGGGTTGGACTTAGTGGTAGGCTAAGTGTTGGGTTTAGTTGTAGACTAAGGTTTGGGGTTAGTAGTAGACTAAGGGTCGGGGTTAGTGGTAGACTAAGGGTTGTGGTTAGTGGTAGGCTAAGGGTTGTGGTTAGTGGTAGGCTTGGGTTTGGGGTTAGTGGTAGACTAAGGGTTGGACTTAGTGGTAGACTAATGGTTGGGGTTAGTGGTAGACTAAGGGTTGGGGTTAGTGGTAGGGTTACAGTTGAGGTTAGTGGTAGGCTAGGGTTGAAGTTAGAGGTAGGTTTGGGTGGGGTTAGTGGTAGACTAACGGTTGTGGTTAGTGGTAGGCTAAGTGTTGGGGTTAGTGATAGGCTTAGGGTTGGGGTTAGTGGTAGACAAATAGTTGGGGTTAGTGGTAGGCTTATGGTTGGGGTTATTCGTAGACTGAGGGTTGGGGTTAGTGGTAGGCTAAGGGTTGGGGTTAGTGGTAGGCTTAGGGTTGGGGTTAGTGGTAGGCTAAGGGTTGGGATTAGTGGTAAACTAAGGGTTGGGGTTAGAGGTAGGCTTAGGGTTGAGGTTAGTGGTAGGCTTACGGTTGAGGTTAGTGGTAGGCTTAGGCTTGGGGTTAGTGGTAGGCTATGTGTTGGTGTTAGTGTTAGGCTTAAAGTTGAGGTTAGTGGTAGACTAAGGGTTGGGATTAATCGTAGGCTTAGGGTTGAGGATAGTGGTAGATTTAAGGTTGAGGTTAGTGGTAGGCTTAGGCTTGAAGTTAGTGGTAGGCTTAGGCTTGAAGTTAGTGGTAGGCTTAGGGCTGATGTTAGTGGCAGAATTAGGGTTGGGGTTATTGGTAGGCTAGGGGTTGGGGTTAGTGGTAGGCTTAGGGTTGGATTTAGTGGTAGACTAAGGGCTGGGGTTAGTGGTAGGCCTAGGATTGGGGTTAGTTGTAAGCTTAGAGTTGAGGTTAGTGGTAGAATAAGGGTTGGGGTTAGTGGTAGGCTAACGGTTGGGGTTAGTGGTAGGCTTAGGGTTGAGGTTAGTGGTAGGCTTAGGGTTGGGGTTAGTGGTAGGCTAATGGTTTATGTTTAGTGGTAGGCTAAGGGTTGGGGTTAGTGGTAGGCTTAGGGTTGAGGTTACTGGTAGGCTAGGCTTCAGGTTGGTGGTAGGCTAAGAGTTGGGCTTTGTGGTAGACTAAGGTTTGGAGTTAGGGGTAAGCTAAGGGTTGGGGTTAGTGGTAGACTAAGGGTTGGGGATAGTGATAGGCTAAGGGTTGGGGTTAGTGGCAGATTAATGGTTGTGGTTAGTGGTAGGCTAAGGGTTGTGGTTAATTGTAGGCTTAGGTTTGGGGTTAGTGGTAGACTAAGGGTTGGACTTAGTGGTAGACTAATGGTTGGGGTTAGTGGTAGACCAAGGGTTGGGGTTAGTGGTAGGGTTAGGGTTGAGATTAGTGGTAGGCTAGGGTTGAAGTTAGAGGTAGGTTTGGGTGGGGTTAGTGGTAGACTAAGGCTTGTGGTTAGTGGTAGGCTAAGGGTTGGGGTTAGTGATAGGCTTAGGGTTGGGGTTAGTGGTAGAGAAATAGTTGGGGTTAGTGGTAGGATTATGGTTGGGGTTAATCGTAGACTGAGGGTTGGGGTTAGTGGTAGGCTAAGAGTTGGAGTTAGTGGTAGGTCTATGTTTGGGGTTAGTGGTAGACTAAGGTTTGGGTTAGTGGTAGACTTAGGGTTGGGGTTAGAGGTAGGCTTAGGGTTGAGGTTAGTGGTAGGCTTACGGTTGAGGTTAGTGGTAGGCTTAGGTTGGGGTTAGTGGTAGGCTAAGGCTTGGGGTTAGTGGTAGGCTATGGGTTGGTGTTAGTGGTAGGCTTAAAGTTGAAGTTAGTGGTAGACTAAGGGTTGGGATTAGTCGTAGGCATAAGGTTGAGGATAGTCGTAGATTTAGGGTTGAGGTTAGTGGTAGGCTTAGGCTTGAAGTTAGTGGTAGGCTTAGGGCTGATGTTAGTGGTAGGATTAGGGTTGGGGTTATTGGTAGGCTAAGGGCTGGGGTTAGTGGTAGGCTTAGTGTTGGGCTTAGTGGTAGACTAAGGGTTGGGGTTAGTGGTAGGCTTAGGATTGGGGTTAGTTGTAGGCTTAGAGTTGAGGTTAGTGGTAGAATAAGTGATGGGGTTAGTGGTAGACTAAGGGTTTGGGTTAATGGTAGGCTAAAGATTTGGGTTAGTGGTAGGCTAAGGGTTGGAGTTAGTGGTAGACGAAGGGTTGGGTTGAGTGGTAGATTAAGGGTTGGGGTTAGTGGTAGGCTAACGGTTGGGAACAGTGGTAGGCTTATGGTCGAAGTTAGTGGTAGGCTTAGGGTTGGGGTTAAAGGTAGGCTAATGGTTTAGGTTTAGTGGTAGGCTAAGTGTTTGGGTTAGTGGTAGGCTTAGGGTTGAGGTTAGTGGTAGGCTTAGGCTTTAGGTTAGTGGTAGGCTAAGAGTTGGGCTTTGTGGTAGACTAAGGTTTGGGGTTAGGGGTAAGCTAAGGGTTGGGGTTAGTGGTAGGATTAGGGTCGGGGTTAGTGGTAGACTAAGGGTTTGGGTTAGTGGTAGACTAAGCCTTGGAGATAGAGGTAGGCGAAGGGTTGGGGTTAGTGGCAGGATTAGACTTGGGGTTAGTGGTAGACTAACGGTTGGGGTTAATGCTATGTTAAAGGTTTGGGTTAGTGGTAGACTAAGGGTTGGGCTTTGTGGTAGGCTTAGGGTTGGGGTTAGTGGTAGGCAAAGGGTTGGGCTTAGTGCTAGGCTAAGGGTTCTGGTTAGTGGTAGGCTAAGGGTTGGGCTTAGTGTTAGGCTAAGGGTTGGGGTTAGTGGTAGACTAAGAATTGGGGCTAGAGTTAGACTAAGTGTTGGGGTTAGAGGTAGGCGAAGGGTTGGAGTTAGTCGTAGACTAAAGGTTGGGGTTAGTGGTAGGCTAATGGTTGTGGTTAGTGGTAGACTAAGTGTTGTTGTTAGTGGCAGGCTTAGGGTTAGGCTTAGTCGTAGGCTAAGGGTTGGGGTTAATGGTAGACTAAGGGTTGGGGTTAGTGGTAGGCGTAAGATTGGGTTAGTTGTAGGCTTAGAGTTGGGGTAAGTGGTAGAAAAAGGGTTGGGGTTAGTGGTAGGCTAAGGGTTGTGGTTAGTGGTAGGCTTAGGGTTGAGGTTAGTGGTAGGCTTAGGGTTGGTGGTAGACTAATGTTATAGGTTTAGTGGTAGGCTAAGTGTTGGGGTTAGTGGTAGGCTTAGGGTTGAGTTTAGAGGAAGACTAAGGGTCGGGGTTAGTGGTAGGCTTAGTGTTGGGGTTAGTGGTAGACTAAAGGTTGGGGATAGTGGTTGGCTAAGGGTTGGGGTTAGTGGCAGTCTTAGGTTTGGGGTTAGTGGTAGACTAAGGGATGGGGTTAGTGGTAGACTAAGGGTTTGGGTTAATGGTAGGCTAAAGGTTTGGGTTAGTGGTTGACTTAGGGTTGTGCTTAGTGGTAGACAAAAGGTTGGGGTTAGCGGTAGGCTTAGGGTTGGGATTAGTGGTAGCCTAAGGGTTGGGGTTAGTGGTAGACTAAGGGTTGGGGTTAGTGGTAGGCTTATGGTAGGGGTTATTGGTAGACTGAGGGTTGGGGTTAGTGGTAGGCTAAGGTTTGGGGTTAGTGGTAAAATAAGGGTCGGGGTTTGTGGTAGACTATGGTTTTGTCTTAGTGGTAGGCTAAACTTTGAGGTTAGTGGTAGGCTAAGGGTTGGGCTTTGTGGTAGGCTTAGGGTTGGAGTTAGTGGTAGGCTAAGGTTTGGGCTTAGTGGTAGGCTAAGGGTTGGGGTTAGTGCTAGGCTAAGGGCTGGGCTTATTGGAAGGCTAACGGTTGGGGTCAGTGGTAGACTAAGGGTTGGGGTCAGTGGTAGACTAAGGCTTGGGGCTAGAGGTAGACTAAGGATTGTGGTTAGTGGTAGACTAAGGGTTGGAGTTAGTGGTAGGCTAAGTATTGAGGTTAGTTGTAGGCTTAGAGTTGGGGTTAGTGGTAGGCTAAGGGTTGGGATTAATGGTAGACTAAGGGTTGGGGTTAGTCGTAGGCATACTGTTGGGTTCAGTGGTATGATTAGGGTTGGGGTTAGTAGTAGAGTAAGGGTTGTGGTTAGTGGTACACTCAGGGTTGGGGTTAGTGGTAGGCTAAGGGTTGCGGTTACTGTTCGACTAAGTGTGAGGTTAGTGGTAGATTAATGGTTGGGGTTAGTTGTAGGGTTAGGGTTGGGGTTAGTGGTAGGGTTAGGGTTGGAGTTAATGGTTGGCTTAGGGTTGAGGTTAGTGATAGTCTTAGGGTGGAGATTAGTGGTAGGCTTTGGGTGCGTTTACTGGTAGGCTAAGGGTTGGGGTTAGTGCTAGGGTTAGGGTTGAAGTTAGTGGTAGACTAAGGGTTGGGTTTAGTGGTAGACTAAGGGTTGGGGTTGATGATAGGCTTAGGGTTGGTGTTACCGGTAGACAAACAGTTGGGGTTAGCGTAGGCTTAGGGTTGAGGTTAATGTTAGGCTTAGGTTTGAGATTAGTGGTAGCCTTAGGGTTGGAGTTAGTGGTAGGCTAAGGCTTGGGGCTAGTGGTAGCCTAAGGGTTTGGGGTTAGTGGTAGGCTTAGGGTTGGGGTCAGTCGTTGGCTTAGGGTTGAGGTTAGTGGTAGGGTTAGGGTTGAGGTTAGTGGTAGGCTAAGGGTTGCGCTTTGTGGTAGACTAAGGTTTGGTGTTAGTGATAAACAAAGGGTTGGGTTTAGTGGAAGGCTTAGGTTTGATGTCAGTGGTAAGCTTAGGGTTGGGGTCAGTGGTGGACTAAGGGTTCGGGTTAGCGGTAGGCCTAGGGTTGTGGTCAGTGGTCAGTTTAGGGTTGGGGTTAGTTGTAGGCTTCGGGTTGGGGTTAATGGTAGGCTTAGGGTTGAGGTTAGTGGTAGACTAAATGTTGGGGTTAGTGGTAACCTTAGGGTTGGGGTTAATCGGGTAGGCTTAGGGTTGAGGTTAGTGGTAGACTAAGGGTTGAGGTTAGTATTAGGCTTAGTGTTGGAGTTAGTGGTAGACTATGGGTTGGGGTTAGTGGTAGTCTAAGGGTTGGGGTTAGTGGTAGACTAAGAGTTGGGCTTTTTGGAATTCTAAGCGTTGGGGTTACTGGGAGGCTAAGGGTTGGGTTAGTGGCAGACAAAAGTCGGGGTTAGTGGTAGGATTAGGGTTGGGGTTAGTTTTAGATTAAGGGTTGGGGTTAGTGGTAGACTAAGGGTTGGGATTATTGTTAGGCATATGGTTGGGGTTATTGTACGCTTATAGTTGGGGTTAGTAGGATAGTAAGCGATGAGGTTACTGTTACATTAAGGGCGGGGTTAGCGGTAGGCTTATGGTTGGGGTTAGTGGTAGGTTTAGTGTTGAGGGTAGTGTTAAGAATAAGGTTGTGGTTAGAGGTTTTCTTAGGGTTGGGGTTAGTGGTAGTCTAAGGGTTGGGGCTAGTGGTAGGCTAAGGGCTGGGGTTAGTGGTAGCCTTAGGGTTGAGGTTAGTGGTAGACTAAGGGTCGGGGTTAGTTGTAGACTTAGAGTTGAGGTTAGTGGTAGACTAAGGTTCGGGCTTAGAGGTAGGCTTAGGGTTGAGGTTAGTGTTAGGCTTAGGGTTGAGGTTAGTCGTAGGCTTAGGGTTGGGGTTATTGGTAGACTAAGGCTTGGGTTTAGTGGTAGGCTATGGGTCGGTGTTAGTGGTAAGCTTAAGTTTGAGGTTAGTTGTAGACTAAGGGTTGGGATTAGTGGTAGGCTTAGGCTTGAAGTTACTGGTAGACTAGGTGTTGAGTTTAGTGGTAGGCTTAGGGTTGAGGTTAGTGGTAGGCTTAGGGTTGATGTTAGTGGTAGGAATAGGGTTTGAGTTATTGGTAGGCTAAGGTTGGGCTTAGTCGTAGGCTAAATGTTGGGGTTAGTGGTAGGCTTAGATTTGGGGTTAGTGGTAGGCTAAAGTTTGGGTTAGTGGTAGAATAAGTGTTGGCGTTAGTGGTGGCTAAGGGTTGGTGTTAGTGGTAGGCTCAGTGTTGAGGTTAGTGGTAGGCTTAGGGTTGGAGTTAGTGGTAGGTTAATGGTTGGGGTTAGTGGTAGGCTAAGTGTTGGGGTTAGTGGTAGGCTTATGGTTGAGGTTAGTGGTAGGCTAAGTGTTGGGCTTTGTGGTAGATTATGGTTTGGGGTTAGTGATAAGCTAAGAGTTGGGCTTAAAGGTAGGGTAAAGGTTGGGGTTAGTGGTAGACTAGGGGTTGAGGTTAGTGGTAGAATTAGGGTTTGGGTTAGTGGTAGGCTGAGATTTGGGGTTAGTGGTAGGCTTAGGTTTGATTTTAGTGGTAGACTAATGGTTGGGTTTAGTGGTAGGCTTAGTATTGCGGTTAGTGGTAATCTAATGGTTGTGGTTAGTGGTAGACTAAGGGTTGGGCTTAGTGGTAGGCTTAGGGTTGGGGTAAGTGTTAGACTAAGGGTTGGGGTTAATGGTTGGCTTATGGTTGGGGTTATTGTTACACTGAGGTTTGCTGTTAGTGGTAGACTAAGTGTTGGGGTTAGTGGTAATTATAGGGTTGGGGTTATTAGTAGACTAAGGGTTGGGGTTAGTGGCAGAGAATGGGTTGGGGTTAGTGTTAGGCTAAGGGTTGGATTTAGTGGTATGCTAAGGGTTGGGGTTAGTGACAGGCTTAGGGTTGGTGTTAGTGGTAGGCTTAGTGTTGAGGTTAGTGGTAGGCTTACGGTTGAGGTTAGTGGTAGGCTAAGGTCTGCGCTTTGTAGTAGACTAAGGTTTGGGGTTAGTGGTAGGCTAAGGGTTGGGATTAGTGGTAGGCCTAGGGTTGGGGTCAGTGGTGGACTAAGGGTTGGGGTTAGTATTAGGCTTACGGTTGAGGTTAGTGGTAGAATAAGGGTTGGGGTTAGTGGTAGATTAGGGTTGGGGTAAGTCGGGTAGATTATGGGTTGGGGTTAGTGCTAGTCTAAGGGTTGGAGTTAGTGGTAGCTTAGAGTTGGGGTTAGTGGTAGGCTAAGGGTTGGGGTTAGTGGGAGGCTAAGGGTTGGGGTTAGTGGTAGACTAAGGGTTGGTGTTAATGTTAGGCTATTGGTTGGGGCTAGTGGTCGGCTAAGGGTCGGTGTTAGTGGTAGGCTTAGGGTTGTGGTTAGTATTACATTAAGGGTGGGGTTAGTGGTAGGCTTATGGTTGGGGTTAGTGGTAGGCTCAGGGTTGAGGGTAGTGGTAGGCTTATGGTTGTGGTTACAAGTATGCTTAGGGTTGGGGTTTGTGATAGTCTAAGAGTTGTGGTTAGTGGTAGTCTAAGAGTTGTGGTTAGTGGTAGGCTAAGGGCTGGGGTCAGTGGTAGCCTTAGGGTTGATGTTAGTGGTAGAACAAGGGTCGGGGTTAGTGGTAGATTAAGTGTTGTGTTTAGTGGTAGGCTAAGAGTTGAGGTTAGTTGTAGGCTTAGGTTTGGGGTTAGTGGTAGACTAAGGGTTGCGGTTAGTGGTGGACTAATGGTTGGGGTTAGTGGTAGACTAAGGGTTGGAGTTAGTGGTAGGCTTAGGGTTGGGGTCAGAGGTAGGCTTACGGTGGGGTTAGTAGTAGACTAAGAGTTGGGGTTAGTGGTAATGTTGGGTTTAGTGGTAGGGTTGGGTTTAGTGGTCGGCTAAGGGTTGGGGTTAGTGGTAGGCTTAGGGTTGAGGTTAGTGGTAGCCTAAGGGTTGGGGTCAGTGGTAGACTAAGGGTTGGAATTAGTGGTAGGCTAAGGGTTGGGGTTAGTAATAGGCTTAGTGTTGGGGTTAGTGGTAGACAAATAGTTGGGGTTAATGGTAGGCTTACGTTGGGGTTAGTAGTAGACTAAGAGTTGGGGTTAGTGGTAGGTTTGGGGTTAGTGGTAGCCTAAGGGTTGGGGTTATTGGTAGACTGAGGGTTGAGGTTAGTGGTAGGCTAAGGGTTGGGCTTAGAGGTAGGCTTAGGTTTGAGGTTAGTGGTAAGCTTACGGTTGAGGTTAGTGGTAGGCTTAGGGTTGGGATTTGTGGTAGACTAAGGTTTGGGGTTAGGGGTAAGCTAAGTGTTGGTGTTAGTGGTAGGCTTAGGATTGGGGTTAGTGGTAGGTTAATGGTTGGGGTTATTGGTAGACTAAGGGTCGGGGTTAGTGGTAGGCTTAGGGTTGAGGTTAGTGGTAGACTAAGGGTCGGGGTTAGTGGTAGGCTTAGTGTTGGGGTTAGTGGTAGACGAAGGGTTGGTGTTAGTGATAGACTAAGGGTTTGGGGATAGTTGTAGGCTAAGGGTTGGGGTTAGTGGCAGGATTATGTTTTGGGTTAGTGGTAGACTAAGGGGTGGGGTTAGTGGTAGACTAAGGGTTGGGTTAATGGTAGGCTAAAAGTTTGGGTTAGTGGTAGGCTTAGAGTTGGGCTTAGTGGTAGGATTAGTGTTAGGGTTATTGGTAGGCTAAGGGTTGGTGTCAATAGTAGGTTTAGGGTTGGGCATAGTGGTAGGCTTAGGGTTGGGGTTATTTTATGACTAAGGGTTGGGGTTATTGGTAGGCTATGGTTGGGGTTATTGGCAGACTGAGGGTTCTGTTAGTGGTAGACTATGTGTTGGGGTTAGTGGTAAACTTAGGGTTGGGGTTAGTAGTAGACTAATGGTTGGGGTTAGTGGTAGACTATGGGGTGGGGTCAGTGTTAGGCTAAGGGTTGGGTTTAGTGGTATGCTAAGGGTTGGGGTTAGTGGTAGGTTTAGGGTTGAGGTCAGTGGTGGACTAAGGGTTGGGGTTAGTGGTAGTCTAAGGTTTGGGGTTAGTGATAGACTAAGGGTTGGGTTTAGTGGTAGCCTAGGGTTGGGGTTAGTGGTAGGCTAAGGGTTAGGGTTAGTGGTAGACTAAGGGTTGGGCTTATTGGTAGACTAAGGGTTGGTGTTAGTGGGAGGCTATTGGTTGGCGCTAGTGGTGGGTTAAGGGTTGGAGTTAATGGTAGACTAAGGGTTGGGCTTTGTGGAAGGCTTAGGGTTGGGGTTAGTGGGAGGCTAAGGGTTGGGGTTAGTGGTAGACTAAGGGTCGAAGTTAGTGGTAGGATTAAGGTTGGGGTTAGTGGTAGATTAAGGGTTGGGGTTAGTGGTAAGATAAGTTTTGGTGTTAGTGGTAGAGAAAGGGTTTGGGTTAATGGTAGGCTTAGGGTTGAGGTTAATGGTAGGCTTAGGGTTGAGGTTAGTGGTAGGCTTAGGGTTGGGGTTAGAAGTAGGCTAAAGGTGGGGGTTAATATTAGGCTAAGGTTTGGTTTTAGTGGTAGGCTTAGAGTTGTGGTTAGTGTTCCATTAAGGGTGGTTTAGTAGTAGGCTTAGGGTTGGGGTTTGTGGTAGGCTTAGGGTTGAGGGTAGTGGTAGGCTTAGGGTTGTGGTTAGAGGTATGCTTAGGGTGGGGGTTAGTGATAGTCTAAGTGTTGGGGTTAGTGGTAGGCTAAGGGTTGTGGTTAGTGGTAGCCTTAGGGTTGAGATTAGTGGTAGATTAATGGTTGCGGTTAGTGGTAGGGTTAGGGTTGAGGTTAGTGGTAGGCTTAGGGTTGAGGTTAGGGGTAGGCTTAGGGTGGGGTTAGTAGTAGACTAAGGGTTGGGGTTAGTGGTAGGCTTACGGTTAAGGTTAGTGGTAGGATTAGGGTTGGGGTTATTGGTAGGCTAAGGGTTGGGCTTAGTCGTAGGCTAAAGGTTGGGGTTAGTGGCAGACTTAGGGTTGGGGTTAGTGGTAGGCTAAGTGTTGGGGTTAGTGGTAGCTTAGAGTTGGGGTTAGTGGTAGGCTAAGGGTTGGGGTTAGTGGGAGGCTAAGGGTTGGGGTTAGTGGTAGACTAAGGGTTGGTGTTAATGTTAGGCTATTGGTTGGGGCTAGTGGTCGGCTAAGGGTCGGTGTTAGTGGTAGGATTAAGATTGGTGTTAGTGGTAGACTAAGGTTTGGAGTTAGTGGTAAACTAAGGGTTGGGGTTATTGGTAGTATAAGGGTTGGGTTTAGTGGTAGAGAAAGGGTTGGGGTTAATGGTAGGCTTAGGGTTGAGTTTAGTGGTAGGCTTAGGGTTGGTGTTAGTAGTAGACTAAAGGTCGGGGTTAATATCAGGCTAAGGTTTGGTGTTAGTGGTAGGCTTAGGGTTGTGGTTAGTATTACATTAACGGTGGGGTTAGTGGTAGGCTTATGGTTGGGGTTAGTGGTAGGCTCAGGGTTGAGGTTAATGGTAGGCTTAGGGTTGAGGTTAGTGGTAGGCTTAGGGTTGGGGTTAGAAGTAGGCTAAAGGTGGGGGTTAATATTAGGCTAAGGTTTGGTTTTAGTGGTAGGCTTAGAGTTGTGGTTAGTGTTCCATTAAGGGTGGTTTAGTAGTAGGCTTAGGGTTGGGGTTTGTGGTAGGCTTAGGGTTGAGGGTAGTGGTAGGCTTAGGGTTGTGGTTAGAGGTATGCTTAGGGTGGGGGTTAGTGATAGTCTAAGTGTTGGGGTTAGTGGTAGGCTAAGGGTTGTGGTTAGTGGTAGCCTTAGGGTTGAGATTAGTGGTAGATTAATGGTTGCGGTTAGTGGTAGGGTTAGGGTTGAGGTTAGTGGTAGGCTTAGGGTTGAGGTTAGGGGTAGGCTTAGGGTGGGGTTAGTAGTAGACTAAGGGTTGGGGTTAGTGGTAGGCTTACGGTTAAGGTTAGTGGTAGGATTAGGGTTGGGGTTATTGGTAGGCTAAGGGTTGGGCTTAGTCGTAGGCTAAAGGTTGGGGTTAGTGGCAGACTTAGGGTTGGGGTTAGTGGTAGGCTAAGTGTTGGGGTTAGTGGTAGCTTAGAGTTGGGGTTAGTGGTAGGCTAAGGGTTGGGGTTAGTGGGAGGCTAAGGGTTGGGGTTAGTGGTAGACTAAGGGTTGGTGTTAATGTTAGGCTATTGGTTGGGGCTAGTGGTCGGCTAAGGGTCGGTGTTAGTGGTAGGATTAAGATTGGTGTTAGTGGTAGACTAAGGTTTGGAGTTAGTGGTAAACTAAGGGTTGGGGTTATTGGTAGTATAAGGGTTGGGTTTAGTGGTAGAGAAAGGGTTGGGGTTAATGGTAGGCTTAGGGTTGAGTTTAGTGGTAGGCTTAGGGTTGGTGTTAGTAGTAGACTAAAGGTCGGGGTTAATATCAGGCTAAGGTTTGGTGTTAGTGGTAGGCTTAGGGTTGTGGTTAGTATTACATTAACGGTGGGGTTAGTGGTAGGCTTATGGTTGGGGTTAGTGGTAGGCTCAGGGTTGAGGGTAGTGGTAGGCTTATGGTTGTGGTTACAAGTATGCTTAGGGTTGGGGTTTGTGATAGTCTAAGAGTTGTGGTTAGTGGTAGTCTAAGAGTTGTGGTTAGTGGTAGGCTAAGGGCTGGGGTCAGTGGTAGCCTTAGGGTTGATGTTAGTGGTAGAACAAGGGTCGGGGTTAGTGGTAGATTAAGTGTTGTGTTTAGTGGTAGGCTAAGAGTTGAGGTTAGTTGTAGGCTTAGGTTTGGGGTTAGTGGTAGACTAAGGGTTGCGGTTAGTGGTAGACTAATGGTTGGGGTTAGTGGTAGACTAAGGGTTGGAGTTAGTGGTAGGCTTAGGGTTGGGGTCAGAGGTAGGCTTACGGTGGGGTTAGTAGTAGACTAAGAGTTGGGGTTAGTGGTAATGTTGGGTTTAGTGGTAGGGTTGGGTTTAGTGGTCGGCTAAGGGTTGGGGTTAGTGGTAGGCTTAGGGTTGAGGTTAGTGGTAGCCTAAGGGTTGGGGTCAGTGGTAGACTAAGGGTTGGAATTAGTGGTAGGCTAAGGGTTGGGGTTAGTAATAGGCTTAGTGTTGGGGTTAGTGGTAGACAAATAGTTGGGGTTAGTGGTAGGCTTACGTTGGGGTTAGTAGTAGACTAAGAGTTGGGGTTAGTGGTAGGTTTGGGGTTAGTGGTAAAATAAGGGTTGGGGTTATTGGTAGACTGAGGGTTGAGGTTAGTGGTAGGCTAAGGGTTGGGCTTAGAGGTAGGCTTAGGTTTGAGGTTAGTGGTAAGCTTACGGTTGAGGTTAGTGGTAGGCTTAGGGTTGGGATTTGTGGTAGACTAAGGTTTGGGGTTAGGGGTAAGCTAAGTGTTGGTGTTAGTGGTAGGCTTAGGATTGGGGTTAGTGGTAGGTTAATAGTTGGGGTTATTGGTAGACTAAGGGTCGGGGTTAGTGGTAGGCTTAGGGTTGAGGTTAGTGGTAGACTAAGGGTCGGGGTTAGTGGTAGGCTTAGTGTTGGGGTTAGTGGTAGACGAAGGGTTGGTGTTAGTGATAGACTAAGGGTTTGGGGATAGTTGTAGGCTAAGGGTTGGGGTTTGTGGCAGGATTATGTTTTGGGTTAGTGGTAGACTAAGGGATGGGGTTAGTGGTAGACTAAGGGTTGGTTTAATGGTAGGCTAAACGTTTGGGTTAGTGGTAGGCTTAGAGTTGGGCTTAGTGGTAGGATTAGTGTTAGGGTTATTCGTAGGCTAAGGGTTGGTGTCAATGGTAGGCTTAGGGTTGGGCTTAGTGGTAGGCTTAGGGTTGGGGTTATTTTATGACTAAGGGTTGGGGTTATTGGTAGGCTATTGTTGGGGTTATTGGCAGACTGAGGGTTCTGTTAGTGGTAGACTATGTGTTGGGGTTAGTGGTAAACTTAGGGTTGGGGTTAGTGGTAGACTAATGGTTGGGGTTAGTGGTAGACTATGGGGTGGGGTCAGTGTTAGGCTAAGGGTTGGGTTTAGTGGTATGCTAAGGGTTGGGGTTAGTGGTAGGTTTAGGGTTGAGGTCAGTGGTGGACTAAGGGTTGTGGTTAGTGGTAGTCTAAGGGTTGGGGTTAGTGATAGCCTAAGGGTTGGGTTTAGTGGTAGCCTAGGGTTGGGGTTAGTGGTAGGCTAAGGGTTAGGGTTAGTGGTAGACTAAGGGTTGGGCTTATTGGTAGACTAAGGGTTGGTGTTAGTGGGAGGCTATTGGTTGGCGCTAGTGGTGGGTTAAGGGTTGGAGTTAATGGTAGACTAAGGGTTGGGCTTTGTGGAAGGCTAAGGGTTGGGGTTAGTGGGAGGCTAAGGGTTGGGGTTAGTGGTAGACTAAGGGTCGAAGTTAGTGGTAGGATTAAGGTTGGGGTTAGTGGTAGATTAAGGGTTGGGGTTAGTGGTAAGATAAGTTTTGGTGTTAGTGGTAGAGAAAGGGTTTGGGTTAATGGTAGGCTTAGGGTTGGGGTTAGTAGTAGGCTAAAGGTGGGGGTTAATATTAGGCTAAGGTTTGGTGTTAGTGGTAGGCTTAGAGTTGTGGTTAGTGTTACATTAAGGGTGGTTTAGTAGTAGGCTTAGGGTTGGGGTTTGTGGTAGGCTTAGGGTTGAGGGTAGTGGTAGGGTTAGGGTTGTGGTTAGAGGTATGCTTAGGGTGGGGGTTAGTGATAGTCTAAGTGTTGGGGTTAGTGGTAGGCTAAGGGTTGTGGTTAGTGGTAGCCTTAGGGTTGAGATTAGTGGTAGATTAATGGTTGCGGTTAGTGGTAGGGTTAGGGTTGAGGTTAGTGGTAGGCTTAGGGTTGAGGTTAGAGGTAGGCTTAGGGTGGGGTTAGTAGTAGACTAAGGGTTGGGGTTAGTGGTAGGCTTACGGTTAAGGTTAGTGGTAGGATTAGGGTTGGGGTTATTGGTAGGCTAAGGGTTGGGCTTAGTCGTAGGCTAAAGGTTGGGGTTAGTGGCAGACTTAGGGTTGGGGTTAGTGGTAGGCTAAGTGTTGGGCTTAGTGGTAGACTAAGTGTTGGGTTTAGTGGTAGACTAAGGTTTGGTGTTAGTAGTAGACTAAGGGTCGGAGTTAGTGGTAGACTAAGGGTTGTGGTTAGTGGTAGACTAAGGGTTGAAGTTAGTTGTAGGCTTAGGATTGGGGTTAGTGGTCGGCTAAGGGTTGGGGTTAGTGGTAGATTAAGGGTTGGGTTTAGTGGTAGGGTTAGGGTTGAGTTTAGTGGTAGGCTTAGGCTTGAGGTTACAGGTAGGCTTAGGGTGGGGTTAGTGGTAGACTAAGGGTTGGAGTTAGTGGTAGGCTAAGCGTTGGGGTTAGGGATATGCTTAGTGTTGACGTTAGTGGTAGACAAATAGTTGGGGTTAGTGGTAGGCTTATGGTTGGGCTAGTGGTAGACTAAGTGTTGGGCTTAGAGGTATGCTTAGGGTTGAGGTTAGTGCTAGGCTTACGGTTGAGGTTAGTGGTAGGCTTAGGGTTGGGCTTTGTGGTAGACTATTATTTGGGGTTAGGGGTAAGCTAAGGTTTGGGGTTAGTGGTAGGCTTAGGGTTGAGGTTAGTGGTAGACCAAGGGTCGGGGTTAGTGGTAGGCTTAGTGTTGGTGTTAGTGGTAGACTAAGGGTTGGGGATAGTCGTAGGCTAAGGGTTGGGGTTAGTGGCAGGATTAGGTTTGGGGTTAGTGGTAGACTAAGGGTTGTGGTTAGTGGTAGGCTTAGGGGTGGGGTTAGTGGTAGACAAATAGTTGGGGTTAGTGGTAGGCTTATGGTTGGAGTTATTGGTAGACTGAGGGTTGGGGTTAGTGTTAGGCTAAGGGTTGGTCTTAGTGGTAGGCTAACAGTTGGTGTTAGTGGTAGGCTTAGGGTTGGGGTTAGGGGTAGACTAAGGTTTGGTGTTAGTGGTAGGCTTAGGGTTGGGGTTAGTGGTATGCTAAGGGTTAGGATTAGTGGTATACTAAGGGTTGGGCTTAGAGGTAGGCTTAGGGTCTAGTTTAGTGGTAGGCTTACGGTTGAGGTTAGTGGTAGGCTTAGGTTTGGGCTTTGTGGTAGACTAAGGATTGGATTAGGAGTAATCTAAGGGTTGGGGTTACTTGTAGGCTTAGGGTTGAGGTTAATGGTAGACTAAGGGTCGGGTTAGTGGTTGGCTTAGTGTTGGGGTTAGTGGTAGATTAAGGGTTGGTGTTAGTGGTAGACTAAGGGTTGGGGATAGTGGTCGGCTAAGGGTTGGGGTTAGTGGCAGGATTATTTGGGATTAGTGGTATACTAAGGGATGGGGTTAGTGGTAGAATAAGGGTTTGTGTTAATGGTAGGCTAAATATTCGGGTTAGTGGTAGGCTTAGGGTTGGGCTTAGTGGTAGACTAAGGGATGGGCTTAGTGGTAGACTTAGGGTAGGGGTTAGTTGTAGGCTTAGAGTTGAGGTTAGTGGTAGGCTTAGGCTTCATGTTAGTGATAGGCTAAGAGTTGGGCTTTGTGATAGACTAAGTTTTGGGGGTTAGCGGTAAGCTAAGTCTTGGGGTTAGTGTTAGGCTTAGGGTTGAGGTTAGTGTTAGACTAAGGGTTGGGGTTAGTGGTAGGTTTAGTGTTGGGGATAGTGGTAGGCTAAGGGATGGGTTAGTGGTAGGCTAAGGGTTTCGGTTAATGGTAGGCTAAATGTTTGGGTTAGTGGTAGGCTTAGGGTTGGGCTTAGTGGTAGTATGAGGGTTGTGGTTATTGGTAGGCTAAGGGTTGTGCTTAGTCGTAGGCTAAATATTGGGGTTAGTGGCAGGCTTAGGGTTGGTGTTAGTGGTAGGCTAAATGTTGTGTTTAGTGGTAGGCTTAGGGTTGGGGTTAATGGTAGGCTTAGGTTTGAGGTTAGTGGTAGAATAAGGGTTGGGCTTAGTGGTAGTCTAAGGGTTGGTGTTAATGGTAGGCTTAGGGTTGAGGTTAGTGGTAGGCTTAGGGTTGGTGTTAATGGTAGGCTAATGGTTGGGGTTAGTGGTAGGCTTAGGGATGTGGGTAGTGGTAGGCTTATGGTTGAGGTTAGTAGTAGGATTAGGGTTGGGGTTATTGGTAGGCTAAGATTTGGGCTTCGTCGTAGGCTAAAGGTTGGGGTTAGTGGCAGGCTTAGGGTTGGGGTTAGTGGTAGGTTAAAGGTTGGGTTTAGTGGTAGGCTTAGTATTGGCTTAGGGTTGAGGTTAGTGGTAGAATAAGGGTTGGAGTTAGTGGTAGGCTAAGGTTTGGTGTTACTGGTAGGCTTAGGGTTGAGGTTAGTGGTAGACTAAGGGTTGGGTTTAGTGGTAGGCTTAGTATTGGGGTTAGTGGTAGACTAAAGGTTGGGCTTAGTGGTAGGCTTAGGGTTGGGGTTAGTGTTAGACTAAGGGTTGGTGTTATTGGTTGGCTTATGGTTGGGGTTATTGGTATGCTAATGGTTGGGTTTAGTGATAGAGTAAGTGTTGTTGTTAGTGGTAGGCTTAGGGTTGGGCTCAGTGGTAGGCTAAGTGTTGGGGTTAGTGGTAGACTAAGGGTTGAGTCTAGTGGCAGACTAAGGTTTGGTTTTAGTTGTACACTAAGGGTTGGGGTTAGTGGTAGACTAAGGTTTGGGGTTAGTGGTAGGCTAAGGGTTGAGTTTAGTGGTAGGCTTAGGTTTGGGGTTAGTGGTAGGGTATGGGTTTGGCTTTGTGGTATGTTTAGGGTTCACCTTAGTGAAGGTTAAGGTTCAAACTATGAGAGGGTTCATGACTAGTATTAAAGATAGGGTGAGAATGGGAGCTATGATTATCGCGAGGATCAGTTTGAGAGTTAGAATTAGGCCTAGTATTATGTATGTTTATATATATATATATATATATATATATATATATATATATATGTGTGTGTGTGTGTGTGTGTGTGTGTGTGTGTGTGTGTGTGTGTGTGTGTGTGTGTGTGTGTGTGTGTGTGCGTGTGCGTGTGCGTGTGTCTGTGTGTCTGTGTGTGTGTGACTATGTGTATGTGAACGTGAGTTTTTATTCAGCTCGATGAACAAAATACCTGGAGTAAGTATTATCAACTGAAATCGATACAGGTGTTGCACTAGAACAACCAAAGTTTTGAAGGTGTTGCACCACTACAGCCAACACATTTGCATGATTTGTGTGTCAGTATAGATGGAGTTCAATGACCGGAACAGACAAAAGGTTTTGTTTGTGTGTGTGTGTGTGTGTGTGTGTGTAGCCGTGTATAGGCGTGTCGTTACATGTGAAAAAGAGACAAAGAGACATAGTTAGATATATAAACAGATATCTATCTTTCTTTATTTGCCACAAGGGCGCACAAAAAATGGGACATTACAAGACGTGACGGCGGAGGTTTTACATAAAAATCATATAACATTAATAAATAACAATAAACTATATATAAAATAAAATAACAATTGAAACGTTACTGCGGGGTTCTTTTACACCCCGTAGATAGAACAACTCTCCACACCAGGAGCACGTTTTGTAGGTGTTCCCTCTTCCCTCTATTTGTGTTCTTCAACCTACAGGTTTATATACAGAGAAGGCCCATTAACTCGGGCCATCTTCGCCACATTCACCCACCTTTCGGCGAATTTACTGGGGTGTAGCACCTCTCTCTCCACTCTCACCTTCCTTCTGAAGTGGTACTTAAAGAAGGGGATGAGCTGCTGTCCGGAGAGAAAGGTTTTTGTCCTCAGTCCTTTTAACTTCGTCCACCATATTACCTCTTTCGCCATAGCCACCAGACAGAGGAAAACCGCCTCTCCTTCGTTCTTAAATGAAGGCGACGGAGTGATCCTCACGATGGACTCGGCTGACAACTGAATTTGTCCGACACCTGACAGTAGCTGTTCGACATAATTCCACAGGTCGTTCACCCCTGGGCACAGAACAATTGCGTGCAGAACGGTTCCGATGCCCTACTCGCATCTTGCTCAGGTACTTTTGGCAAGATCTCTGCAAGGGCGTCCGTGTCTGTAAAATTTTTCTCGAACTGGTAGAGCTCCTCGGTAGCCGTGTCAGGCCAGAGACCTCTGGAAGTTATCTATAGGCCCTGGACGGAAAGTCCTCCCGAACAGACTGCTCAGTTCGCCCTCCTCGATGCCTAGAGTTTCCCCGAGAACGTCGTCGCACTTATCCTCCACTATTCCCCTATAGAATGTCGAAGTGGAGTCTCCGCTGATTGCCGTTTCTGCTTGGTAGAGGGCTGTGAGCGCTTGTAGGCACTCGAGGTGCCAGGCACCCATTTTCGGTCTTCGCTTGACCCAGGACTGCAGCTCTGTTAGTGAGACGAGTTGTGGAAGAGCTTGTCTCACAAACGACAGCCACACCGGTTCACTGGTCAGGAATACCTGGAGATGGCGCAGCCTCAGCGCGTGTTTGTGCCACGGCATGCCCATCCCTCCGTTAGAAGGGTGTTGACAGCAGATAGATCTCTTCACTAATGGAGCCTGTTTCTTCCAGAGGAACTTGAAGAGTAGGCGTTCCATTTTGGTAAGTTATTCGCGGGGGCAAGGCACCACTGTCAAGCGGTATTAGATGACGGACGCTATGTAAGTGTTCACCACCTCCGCTCGACCTTTCAAGGAGAGTTTGCACTCAGCCCACTTCTGGGTGAGTGCTAACACCTTCGCCGTGACCTCGTTCCAGTTCTTGTCCACCAGGAGATCTGAACCAAACCAGACCCCAAGCAATTTCACCGGTCCTTCCGTCCAGCGTCCAACGACACTGTTGGAAGGCATGGGTTTCCCTCTCCATGTGCCGAGTTGCAAACCAACAGACTTATTTGGGTTTAGTCTTGTTCTTGTCAACGTTTCGTATTCCTGTAATAGGTTGCCGATTACCCCGATTTCCGAGGTTTTCGACACCATTGCGGTTATGTCGTCGGCATAGGCCGACGTTGCTTTCCGCAGTCCTGGTTCCGCAGTAACGGCTCGAGAGTCAGTACATACAGAATGGAGGAGAGAGGGCATGCCTGACGGATGAAACGCATGATTTGGAATGGCTCTGATAGGTAGCCATTCGCCTTGACTGCCGAGCAGATGCTGGTGTGCATTGCAGCGATCCAGCCTCTGAAGATGGGACCGAAACCCGCCGCCTTGAGAACTGCTTCCATGTATTGATGATCGACCTTAAAGATGATCGCTTAAAGACGATCCTTAAAGATGATTGATCTTAAAGATGATCGCTTTTAAAGAGCACCGACATGCTCCCGTACTGCTTGGCCCTCTGGAGGTAAGCAATATCTGGCATTGCCTCTTTTATCTGGCATTGCCTCTACCGTGCCATTGCTTAAAGCCATCGGTTTCTTGGTTTGCGAGCAGATCGTCCGGAAGAAAATTGTTTTTCTTAAGGTCGCGGCTCCAATTTCCGGGGTGATCCTCACGATGGACTCGGTTGACAACTGAATGCGTCCCATACGTGACAGTAGCTGTTTGACATAATTCCACATGTTGGTCACCTCTGTGCACTGAACAATTGCGTGCAGAACGGTTTCGATGTCCTACTCGCATCTTGGACAGGTCATTTTGGCAGGATCTCTGCCAGGGCGTCCGAGATTTTGTCTCGAACTGGTAGAGCTCCTCAGTAGCACTACCAGGCCAGAGACCTCTGGAAGTTATCCATAGGCCCTGGACGGAAAGTCCTCCCGAACAGACTGGTCAGTTCGTCCTGCTCGATGCCTAGAGTGTCCCCGAGAACGTCGTCGCACTTATCCTCCAATAATCCCCTATAGAACGTCGAAGTGGAGTCTCCGCTGTTTGCCGTTTCCGCTTGGTAAAGGGCTGTGAGCGCCTGTAGGCTCTCTCTCTCTCTCGAGATAGATAGATAGATAGATGGATAGATAGATAGATAGATAGATAGATAGATAGATAGATAGATAGATAGATAGATAGATAAATTTCTATTTATTTGCCACGAGGGCACAAAAGAAGGGGACATTTACACAGTGGGGGAGTTTACATAAATCGAGTAAAGAAAAAAGGAATAACAATAATAATATAACAATAAAAAGTCCTCAAAAGGGAGGGGGCGTGTTGGGGATTGCACATACCCCCGAAAAGTGTGCAACTCTTTTCGCGGGGGAAGCCCAGAGAGGAGGCGCTCCCCCTTTCCTCTTCACTTCTTCACCTACAGAACAATGTAGAGAGAAGGCCCATTTACACGGGCCATTCTCGCTTCTTTCACCCGCCTTTCATAAAACTGTCTGGGGCCAAGCACTTCTCTCTCCATCCTGATCCTTCTTCCGAAGTGGTATCGGAAGAAGTAAACCAGGTGATGGCCGGAGAGAAAGTCACCCGACCTCAGACCTTTCAGGCGCGTCCACCACACAACCTCTTTCATCATGGCTATTACGCACAGAAAGACCGCCTCTGCTTCATTTCTGAAGGGAGGAGGCGGCTTGATGTTCACCACAGACTCGGCGGTTAATCGAATCGGCGCCACACGCGACAGCAGTCGTTCGACGTAGCCCCACAGATCGGCAACGCCCGGGCAGTGTACCAGTGCATGCGCAACGGTTTCCTCGTCGCGCACGCATCTGGGACAGATCTTTTTCGCGGGATCCCTGCCCGGGCGCCCGTGTCTGTAGAGCTTTTCTCGAACGGGCAGAGCCCCCCGGTAACACTGCCAGGCTAGGGACCTCTGGAAGTTGTCCATGGGTCCCGGGCCGAAAGTTCTACCGAACAGGCTGGCCAGTTCGTCCTCCTCCATGCCTAGCGACTCTCCAAGGGTGTCGTCGCCCCTGCTAGCCACCAACCCTCTATAGAATGTCGAGGTGGATTCTCCACTGACAGTCGGGTCCGCTTGCCAGATAGCCGTGAGCGCCTGGGCACACTCGGTGTGCCAGTTGCCCAGTTTTCTCGGTCTTTGCTTCACCCAGGATTGCAGTTCGGTGAGCGAGACGAGCTGTGGGAAGGCTCGCCTCACAAACGGGGCCCACACCGGCTGACCGTTGAGGAATACCTGTAGATGCCGTAGCCTCAATGCGTGCCTACGCATCAACAGCCACGGCATACCCAGCCCTCCTTTCGAAGGGTGCTGGCAGCAGATGGATCTCCTCACCATGGGAGGCCGCTTCTTCCAGAGGAACTGGAAGAGCATGCGTTCCATGATGGTGAGCTTTTCCTTAGGGCAAGGCACGACGGTCAGGCGGTAGTAGATGACGGACGCTATGTAAGCGTTCGTCACCTCCGCCCGACCTTTCAGTGATAGTTTGCACTTGGCCCACTTCTGGGTCAGCGCAAACACCCTGCTCGTCACCTCGCCCCAATTCTTCTCCACCTGGAGGTCCGGTCCGAACCAGACCCCGAGCAGCTTCACCGGGCCCTCCGTCCACCGCCCGACGACACCGTCTAACGGCATCGGTTTGCCCCTCCACGTTCCGAGTTGCAAACCGACTGACTTGTCCTGGTTCAGCTTAGCCCCCGTCAGCCTTTCGTATTCCTCCAGTAGGGTGGCGATCGCCCCGATTTCCGAGGCGTCCGCCACCATTACTGTTACGTCGTCGGCAGAGGCCGAGACCGCTTTGTGCAATCCCGGTTCCAGGGGTATGCCCCGCAGCAACTCCAACTTCCGCAGCAGTGGCTCGAGAGTCAATACGTACAGAAGGGAGGAGAGGGGGCACCCCTGTCTGATGGATCGGGTGATTTGAAACGGCTCCGAGAGGTAGCCGTTTACTTTAATCCTAGAGTAGATGATGCCACTGTGCATGGCAGAAATCCAGCCCCTGAAAACGGGTCCGAAGCCCGCCGCCGCTAGCACCGCATCCAGGTAACCATGGTCGACCCTATCGAACGCCTTAGATTGATCCAAGTTGATCAGGGCCCCACCAAAGCCGGGTTCGTAGCCAACCCTCTCTATGATGTATCGCATGAGGTGGAGGTTGTCGTGAATGGACCTGGACGGGATAGCGCATGTCTGCGCGTCTCCCACCAAACCACCCACCACAAGCGCCAACCTCTTCGCCAACACCTTGGCCAAAATCTGTAACTCTGCATTCAGCAGAGTTATGGGCCTAAAGTTACTTAAGTCGTCCCCCTTGCTCTCGTCCTTCCTCACTAGCGTGACCACGCCCTTGGTCACAGAACAGGGAATTCTCCCGTTCTGTTGCCAGTTGCAATAGACAGCCTCGAGGAGTTCGGAGAACAAGACCGGCATAGCTAAATAAAGTTCGTATGGTAGACCATCGAGACCCGGGGATTTGCGTCTGCTGCATTGGCTGAGCGCTTCCCCGATTTCAGTGGCTGTGATTGGCCTTTCGCAGCACTCCGCTTCGCCGCTCGAAAGACGCGGTAGACCGTCGAGGTATGGACCGAAGTCCACATCCCCGTCCGGCCCCCCGCCACCTCCGAACAGTCGAGCAAAGTGCCTTTGAAAGGTCTCGCACATTCGCTCAGGTTCAAGGATCACCCGTCCATCCTGGTCTCGCAAAGACCGAATGGTGGATTTAATCCCACTCTTGGCTTCTGTCACGCGGGCCCAGCTAACAGCTTTGGTCCCCTCGTTTCCTAAAGCACGTATTTTACTTCGGACAACGCAGCCTTCGTGCTTCGCGTCAAAGAACTGGCTCAATGCCGTTCTCGTCGCTAACACTCTGGCTACGTCTCCGCTCCTAATCGCCTCTTCTAGTTTATCTGTTAACTCCCTTTCCTTCCTATTTCTATTCGCCGCTAGTTCCTTACTGTAACCTATCGAACTTACTCTAATCTCTCTCTTTAGAGATACCCACCACCTACTGTTGACGATCGCTCCCGTCAACCGGATCTTAACTAAGCTACTAATCCGGTTTCTGTAATCTTTCTTTGTCGGTAAGGACAAGTTCATCTTCCAGTAACCGGGACCCTGTCTATGCGTTCTATCAAGGTTGACCACGCAGGTCACTAATTTGTGATCTGAATAGCCAACCATGATCAGTTCTGGACAACTAAATACGTCCCTATCCTTACTCCTAACCAAAAACCTATCTAGGTACGATCTAGATTGTCCACTGCGGTTTGCCCAGGTCCAGGTTGGCGCAGTTGGACAATCTAGTCGAAATCTATCGACCAGGTCGAATCGATCGAGTAACCCCTTGAGGCTGCTACACCCCCCTCTATCGGGACATGCCCCTGCATAGTCCCAACGCGCATCTAGGATTCCATTCCAGTCCCCCACTAAAAGCAGGGAACGCGACGTTCCTAGAAAAGTCTCCAGACGCTGGAAGAAGTCGGCTCTTTCCGCCCCGAAGGGAGCATAAAGACCGACCAGTCTGAAAGCCCCGCCTTCACCGCCTCCGACGTCCAGCACCAGTAATCGACCCCCCGGGTCCGAGTGAACAATCTGTACGTCGAGAGTCAGACGTTTATCCAGCAGTACGGCAACTCCCCCCCCCGCCTCCGGGTTGACAGAGAGATGCGTGCATCTCAAAGTCATCGAAGGCGGGCGCCAGCTGTCTCACGCTGCTGATCCGACTCTCGCAAACAACCATCACATCTATACTTTGTGACCTGAGGTCACTTAGAAGCTTTGCTTGCTTCCAAGCTGAGCGCGTTCAAACAGCCAACTCTCAATTGATCTATTTTGGTGTTGAAAGTGAAGAAAGAAAAGCACTTACCTCTCCGGGTTGCGTAATTTCCATGGCATCAGGTGTGTTGGGTGGAGGGATGTTTTGTGGTGGTGTGGGGGTACACGTGTGTGGTGGGGTTGGGGTATTTGGAGTTGTGTCAGGGAGAGGGGCGGTTATGGGGAAATCTTTCAAGAGGACGCGATTCAACGGTTTTAAACAGGGGGGGCTCACGTCCCGTCTAAATTGTTCTTTTAAGGAACGATAAAGGTCCAGAGGGACCTTTATCATTTTTAAATGGGTGAAGTTCTCTGTTGAGATAAAGTTTGGCCCTTCGGTCTGCACCATAGGGTTATTGTTTATTAATTTAACCAGTTTTTTGTTTTCTTTATTTATATATGTGTATTGCAACGTCTTTTTTTGTGATGCTGTCAATGTTTCGGAGAGGGGAGGCGCAGATTTATTTTTGTTTGTTGAGGGTGGGGTGTTTTTGATTGGAGTTGGTGTTTGTGTGTGGGTTATTTGTGGTGTGCTGGGTGTGTGTTTTCTTTTTTTTCTTTTAACTTGTCTGAAGGCTTCTCCTCCTTCTTCTTCAGAAGTTGGGGAAACTCTTCAGCGCTAGGTGGGAGGGACGTGTTGTGTGGTTGTTTTTTTTTTTGCGGGAGGGGTAGATTTGTTACTGTTTTTTTTATTATTTGTTTGGAATGGGTTTTGTGGTGGTGGTGGTAATGTTTGTGTCGTGCTTGTGGTTGGTGATGGTGGTGGTGATGTTTGTGTTGTGGTTGGTGGTGGTGATTTTTGTGTCGTGCTTGTGTTTGGTGCTGGTGGTGGTGATGTTTGTGTTGTGTTTGTGGTTGGTGGTGTCTGTATTTTGTTTGCTGTGTGTGGTATTAGTGTATTTTTGGAGGTGGGTGGTGTTGGTGTACTGTTTGTGGTGGGTGTGGGTAATAGTCCTTTTTGGGGGATACGTTTCGGGCAGTTAGCCTTAACGTGTCCCCTTTCCATGCATAAATAGCATGCTGGTCTTCTCCCCTCTACAATTATGTCTATTGGGGTAAGGTCATCCAGCCAGATGCGATCCGGGATTTGTGCTATTCTTTCGGGCCTCATTTGGACTAGTATGTCGAGGCCCATTCCCAGGAACGCATCTCCAGTTGCCTTCCCCATTGACAGCATTGAGTCTTCGCCCATATCAATGAAGCCAGCAATAGCCCACCAGAAGTCCATTGTGGGCAGCATTGTTTTTACTTTTACTCTCTGTGTTCTTCTACCCAAGTAGGAGGGATAGAAGCTATATGTTGTCGATGAGAGTGGGCTTAGGGAAAGCTTCTCCGCCGTTTCTTTGTCTCGTGTTAGGACCGAAATGCTGCCATAGAGTCGGTCCTTTCGTATGAAGAGAATATTCTTCATATAGTCTTTTAGGACTAACTCTATTTCCATTTGGCTGGGCTGTGCTGGCTTTCTTGTCTGGTTGAGTATAGTTCTGTAGAGAACTGTGTTTTCTGCTCTGGCTTTCTTGAATTCAGGGGGGGAGTTAATGGAAAACATTCCGTTCTCCCCCAAAACAATGTGTTTCTTTGCTTCGGCCAGTTTTTCTCTGGCGGCAGTTAGGTCAATTGGTGTGTATGTAATGGATTGTTTTGTTTTCTGGGCGAAAGTTGCCCTGTCGTTATTTGTATTATTTTCTGTTTGTTTGTTTTCTGTTTGCTCATTTTCCTTAACATTTGTTTTATCATTTTCTTTGTTTGTTTCAATGTCTAATTTTGTTGTAATTATTTTTTGTTCTTCAGACTTGGGGGGCGTGGCAGAGCTAATGGCAGACATGTCTGCCGTCTTTTCCGCCATGCTGCCAAGAAAGAAATTTTTCGGCAAAAATAGATATTTATTTTACCCCCTAAAAAGGGGGTAAATGCAAAAATGTTTCCCTAAATAACAGGGGTTAGTGTTCCAAATGTGTTGCACTAAAAAATTTATCCGGTACTTACAATAGTAAGGGTAAATCCCGATGGAATAGCGGAGCCGATGCGAAGCGTGTCTTACTCTATCAAGATAGATAGATAGATAGATAAATTTCTATTTATTTGCCACGAGGGCACAAAAGAAGGGGACATTTACACAGTGGGGGAGTTTACATAAATCGAGTAAAGAAAAAAGGAATAACAATAATAATATAACAATAAAAAGTCCTCAAAAGGGAGGGGGCGTGTTGGGGATTGCACATACCCCCGAAAAGTGTGCAACTCTTTTCGCGGGGGAAGCCCAGAGAGGAGGCGCTCCCCCTTTCCTCTTCACTTCTTCACCTACAGAACAATGTAGAGAGAAGGCCCATTTACACGGGCCATTCTCGCTTCTTTCACCCACCTTTCATAAAACTGTCTGGGACCAAGCACTTCTCTCTCCATCCTGATTCTTCTTCCGAAGTGGTATCGGAAGAAGTAAACCAGGTGATGGCCGGAGAGAAAGTCACCCGACCTCAGACCTTTCAGGCGCGTCCACCACACAACCTCTTTCATCATGGCTATTACGCAGAGAAAGACCGCCTCTGCTTCATTTCTGAAGGGAGGAGGCGGCTTGATGTTCACCACAGACTCGGCGGTTAATCGAATCGGCGCCACACGCGACAGCAGTCGTTCGACGTAGCCCCACAGATCGGCAACGCCCGGGCAGTGTACCAGTGCATGCGCAACGGTTTCCTCGTCGCGCACGCATCTGGGACAGATCTTTTTCGCGGGATCCCTGCCCGGGCGCCCGTGTCTGTAGAGCTTTTCTCGAACGGGCAGAGCCCCCCGGTAACACTGCCAGGCTAGGGACCTCTGGAAGTTGTCCATGGGTCCCGGGCCGAAAGTTCTACCGAACAGGCTGGCCAGTTCGTCCTCCTCCATGCCTAGCGACTCTCCAAGGGTGTCGTCGCCCCTGCTAGCCACCAACCCTCTATAGAATGTCGAGGTGGATTCTCCACTGACAGTCGGGTCCGCTTGCCAGATAGCCGTGAGCGCCTGGGCACACTCAGTGTGCCAGTTGCCCAGTTTTCTCGGTCTTTGCTTCACCCAGGATTGCAGTTCGGTGAGCGAGACGAGCTGTGGGAAGGCTCGCCTCACAAACGGGGCCCACACCGGCTGACCGTTGAGGAATACCTGTAGATGCCGTAGCCTCAATGCGTGCCTACGCATCAACAGCCACGGCATACCCAGCCCTCCTTTCGAAGGGTGCTGGCAGCAGATGGATCTCCTCACCATGGGAGGCCGCTTCTTCCAGAGGAACTGGAAGAGCATGCGTTCCATGATGGTGAGCTTTTCCTTGGGGCAAGGCACGACGGTCAGGCGGTAGTAGATGACGGACGCTATGTAAGCGTTCGTCACCTCCGCCCGACCTTTCAGTGATAGTTTGCACTTGGCCCACTTCTGGGTCAGCGCAAACACCCTGCTCGTCACCTCGCCCCAATTCTTCTCCACCTGGAGGTCCGGTCCGAACCAGACCCCGAGCAGCTTCACCGGGCCCTCCGTCCACCGCCCGACGACACCGTCTAACGGCATCGGTTTGCCCCTCCACGTTCCGAGTTGCAAACCGACTGACTTGTCCTGGTTCAGCTTAGCCCCCGTCAGCCTTTCGTATTCCTCCAGTAGGGTGGCGATCGCCCCGATTTCCGAGGCGTCCGCCACCATTACTGTTACGTCGTCGGCATAGGCCGAGACCGCTTTGTGCAATCCCGGTTCCAGGGGTATGCCCCGCAGCAACTCCAACTTCCGCAGCAGTGGCTCGAGAGTCAATACGTACAGAAGGGAGGAGAGGGGGCACCCCTGTCTGATGGATCGGGTGATTTGAAACGGCTCCGAGAGGTAGCCGTTTACTTTAATCCTAGAGTAGATGTTGCCACTGTGCATGGCAGAAATCCAGCCCCTGAAAACGGGTCCGAAGCCCGCCGCCGCTAGCACCGCATCCAGGTAACCATGGTCGACCCTATCGAACGCCTTAGATTGATCCAAGTTGATCAGGGCCCCACCAAAGCCGGGTTCGTAGCCAACCCTCTCTATGATGTATCGCATGAGGTGGAGGTTGTCGTGAATGGACCTGGACGGGATAGCGCATGTCTGCGCGTCTCCCACCAAACCACCCACCACAAGCGCCAACCTCTTCGCCAACACCTTGGCCAAAATCTGTAACTCTGCATTCAGCAGAGTTATGGGCCTAAAGTTACTTAAGTCGTCCCCCTTGCTCTCGTCCTTCCTCACTAGCGTGACCACGCCCTTGGTCACAGAACAGGGAATTCTCCCGTTCTGTTGCCAGTTGCAATAGACAGCCTCGAGGAGTTCGGAGAACAAGACCGGCATAGCTAAATAAAGTTCGTATGGTAGACCATCGAGACCCGGGGATTTGCGTCTGCTGCATTGGCTGAGCGCTTCCCCGATTTCAGTGGCTGTGATTGGCCCTTCGCAGCACTCCGCTTCGCCGCTCGAAAGACGCGGTAGACCGTCGAGGTATGGACCGAAGTCCACATCCCCGTCCGGCCCCCCGCCACCTCCGAACAGTCGAGCAAAGTGCCTTTGAAAGGTCTCGCACATTCGCTCAGGTTCAAGGATCACCCGTCCATCCTGGTCTCGCAAAGACCGAATGGTGGATTTAATTCCACTCTTGGCTTCTGTCACGCGGGCCCAGCTAACAGCTTTGGTCCCCTCGTTTCCTAAAGCACGTATTTTACTTCGGACAACGCAGCCTTCGTGCTTCGCGTCAAAGAACTGGCTCAATGCCGTTCTCGTCGCTAACACTCTGGCTACGTCTCCGCTCCTAATCGCCTCTTCTAGTTTATCTGTTAACTCCCTTTCCCTCCTATTTCTATTCGCCGCTAGTTCCTTACTGTAACCTATCGAACTTACTCTAATCTCTCTCTTTAGAGATATCCACCACCTACTGTTGACGATCGCTCCCGTCAACCGCATCTTAACTAAGCTACTAATCCGGTTTCTGTAATCTTTCTTTGTCGGTAAGGACAAGTTCATCTTCCAGTAACCGGGACCCTGTCTATGCGTTCTATCAAGGTTGACCACGCAGGTCACTAATTTGTGATCTGAATAGCCAACCATGATCAGTTCTGGACAACTAAATACGTCCCTATCCTTACTCCTAACCAAAAACCTATCTAGGTACGATCTAGATTGTCCACTGCGGTTTGCCCAGGTCCAGGTTGGCGCAGTTGGACAATCTAGTCGAAATCTATCGACCAGGTCGAATCGATCGAGTAACCCCTTGAGGCTGCTACACCCCCCTCTATCGGGACATGCCCCTGCATAGTCCCAACGCGCATCTAGGATTCCATTCCAGTCCCCCACTAAAAGCAGGGAACGCGACGTTCCTAGAAAAGTCTCCAGACGTTGGAAGAAGTCGGCTCTCTCCGCCCCGAAGGGAGCATAAAGACCGACCAGTCTGAAAGCCCCGCCTTCACCACCTCCGACGTCCAGCACCAGTAATCGACCCCCCGGGTCCGAGTGAACAATCTGTACGTCGAGAGTCAGACGTTTATCCAGCAGTACGGCAACTCCCCCCCCCCCCCGCCTCCGGGTTGACAGAGAGATGCGTGCATCTCAAAGTCATCGAAGGCGGGCGCCAGCTGTCTCACGCTGCTGATCCGACTCTCGCAAACAACCATCACATCTATACTTTGTGACCTGAGGTCACTTAGAAGCTTTGCTTGCTTCCAAGCTGAGCTCAGGCCACGCGCGTTCAAACAGCCAACTCTCAATTGATCTATTTTGGTGTTGAAAGTGAAGAAAGAAAAGCACTTACCTCTCCGGGTTGCGTAATTTCCATGGCATCAGGTGTGTTGGGTGGAGGGATGTTTTGTGGTGGTGTGGGGGTACACGTGTGTGGTGGGGTTGGGGTATTTGGAGTTGTGTCAGGGAGAGGGGCGGTTATGGGGAAATCTTTCAAGAGGACGCGATTCAACGGTTTTAAACAGGGGGGGCTCACGTCCCGTCTAAATTGTTCTTTTAAGGAACGATAAAGGTCCAGAGGGACCTTTATCATTTTTAAATGGGTGAAGTTCTCTGTTGAGATAAAGTTTGGCCCTTCGGTCTGCACCATAGGGTTATTGTTTATTAATTTAACCAGTTTTTTGTTTTCTTTATTTATATATGTGTATTGCAACGTCTTTTTTTGTGATGCTGTCAATGTTTCGGAGAGGGGAGGCGCAGATTTATTTTTGTTTGTTGAGGGTGGGGTGTTTTTGATTGGAGTTGGTGTTTGTGTGTGGGTTATTTGTGGTGTGCTGGGTGTGTGTTTTCTTTTTTTTCTTTTAACTTGTCTGAAGGCTTCTCCTCCTTCTTCTTCAGAAGTTGGGGGAAACTCTTCAGCGCTAGGTGGGAGGGACGTGTTGTGTGGTTGTTTTTTTTTTGCGGGAGGGGTAGATTTGTTACTGTTTTTTTTATTATTTGTTTGGAATGGGTTTTGTGGTGGTGGTGGTGGTAATGTTTGTGTCGTGCTTGTGGTTGGTAATGGTGGTGGTGATGTTTGTGTTGTGGTTGGTGGTGGTGATTTTTGTGTCGTGCTTGTGTTTGGTGCTGGTGGTGGTGATGTTTGTGTTGTGTTTGTGGTTGGTGGTGTCTGTATTTTGTTTGCTGTGTGTGGTATTAGTGTATTTTTGGAGGTGGGTGGTGCTGGTGTACTGTTTGTGGTGGATGTGGGCAATAGTCCTTTTTGGGGGATACGTTTCGGGCAGTTAGCCTTAACGTGTCCCCTTTCCATGCATAAATAGCATGCTGGTCTTCTCCCCTCTACAATTATGTCTATTGGGGTAAGGTCATCCAGCCAGATGCGATCCGGGATTTGTGCTATTCTTTCGGGCCTCATTTGGACTAGTATATCGAGGCCCATTCCCAGGAACGCATCTCCAGTTGCCTTCCCCATTGACAGCATAGTGTCTTCGCCCATATCAATGAAGCCAGCAATAGCCCACCAGAAGTCCATTGTGGGCAGCATTGTTTTTACTTTTATTCTCTGTGTTCTTCTACCCATGTAGGAGGGATAGAAGCTATATGTTGTCGACGAGAGTGGGCTTAGGGAAAGCTGAACCGCCGTTTCTTTGTCTCTTGTTAGGACCGAAATGCTGCCATAGAGTCGGTCCTTTCGTATGAAGAGAATATTCTTCATATAGTCTTTTAGGACTAACTCTATTTCCATTTGGCTGGGCTGTGCTGGCTTTCTTGACTGGTTTAGTATAGTTCTGTATATAACTGTGTTTTCTGCTCTGGCTTTCTTGAATTCTGGGGGGGAGTTAATGGAAAACATTCCGTTCTCCCCCAAAACAATATGTTTCTTTGCTTCGGCCAGTTTTTCTCTGGCGGCAGTTAGGTCAATTGGTGTGTATGTAATGGATTGCTTTGTTTTCTGGGCGAAAGTTGCCCTGTCGTTATTTGTATTATTTTCTGTTTGTTTGTTTTCTGTTTGCTCATTTTCCTTAACATTTGTTTTTTCATTTTGTTTGTTTGTTTCAATGTCTAATTTTGTTGTAATTATTTTTTGTTCTTCAGACTTGGGGGGCGTGGCAGAGCTAATGGCAGACATGTCTGCCATCTTTTCCGCCATGCTGCCAAGAAAGAAATTTTTCGGCAAAAATAGATATTTATTTTACCCCCTAAAAAGGGGGTAAATGCAAAAATGTTTCCCTAAATAACAGGGGTTAGTGTTCCAAATGTGTTGCACTAAAAAATTTATCCGGTACTTACAATAGTAAGGGTAAATCCCGATGGAATAGCGGAGCCGATGCGAAGCGTGTCTTACTCTATCAAGATAGATATATTTCTTTATTAGCCACAGGGGCACAAAAGAAGGGGACAAATACAAAGGGGGAAGTTTACATACAATAAAAACGTGTAAAATGTTATCACAGATGGAATTTAAAAGTTAGTCGATTTTCCCCAATAGAGGGAGACAGTTTATATGGGTAACACAGACCCCCGAAAAAAATGTGCAACCCTCATCTCCAGGAGTACGAAGAGCTTGTACTCCTTTCCTCTCCTCCTCCTTTTCCTCAACCTACAGGCTGATATAGAGAGAAGGCCCATTCACTCGGGCCATTCTCGCCACTTTCACCCACCTTTCATAAAACTTGCTGGGGTACAGCACCTCTCTCTCCATCCTGATTCTTCTTCCAAAGTGGTATTTGAAAAAAAGAATCAGTTGTTGGCCGGAGAGAAAGGTGTCTGACCTCAGCCCTTTCAACCTTGTCCACCATACAACCTCTTTCGCCATAGCTATCACACAAAGGAAAACCGCCTCTCCTTCGTTTTTGAAGGAGGGTGGCGGTTTGATCATGACAATGGACTCGGTGGTCAACTGGATTGGTCCCACCCGCGACAATAGTCGTTCCACATAGCCCCACAGGTCAGTGACGCCCGGGCAGTGTATGAATGCGTGCGCGACGGTTTCTTCGTCTCGCACGCACCTCGGACAGATCTTTTTTGCAGGGTCCCTGCCCGGGCGCCCATGTCTGTAGAGCTTGTCTCGAACTGGTAGAGCTCCTCGGTAGCACTGCCAGGCCAGATAGATAGATAGATAAATTTCTATTTATTTGCCACGAGGGCACAAAAGAAGGGGACATTTACACAGTGGGGGAGTTTACATAAATCGAGTAAAGAAAAAAGGAATAACAATAATAATATAACAATAAAAAGTCCTCAAAAGGGAGGGGGCGTGTTGGGGATTGCACATACCCCCGAAAAGTGTGCAACTCTTTTCGCGGGGGAAGCCCAGAGAGGAGGCGCTCCCCCTTTCCTCTTCACTTCTTCACCTACAGAACAATGTAGAGAGAAGGCCCATTTACACGGGCCATTCTCGCTTCTTTCACCCACCTTTCATAAAACTGTCTGGGACCAAGCACTTCTCTCTCCATCCTGATTCTTCTTCCGAAGTGGTATCGGAAGAAGTAAACCAGGTGATGGCCGGAGAGAAAGTCACCCGACCTCAGACCTTTCAGGCGCGTCCACCACACAACCTCTTTCATCATGGCTATTACGCACAGAAAGACCGCCTCTGCTTCATTTCTGAAGGGAGGAGGCGGCTTGATGTTCACCACAGACTCGGCGGTTAATCGAATCGGCGCCACACGCGACAGCAGTCGTTCGACGTAGCCCCACAGATCGGCAACGCCCGGGCAGTGTACCAGTGCATGCGCAACGGTTTCCTCGTCGCGCACGCATCTGGGACAGATCTTTTTCGCGGGATCCCTGCCCGGGCGCCCGTGTCTGTAGAGCTTTTCTCGAACGGGCAGAGCCCCCCGGTAACACTGCCAGGCTAGGGACCTCTGGAAGTTGTCCATGGGTCCCGGGCCGAAAGTTCTACCGAACAGGCTGGCCAGTTCGTCCTCCTCCATGCCTAGCGACTCTCCAAGGGTGTCGTCGCCCCTGCTAGCCACCAACCCTCTATAGAATGTCGAGGTGGATTCTCCACTGACAGTCGGGTCCGCTTGCCAGATAGCCGTGAGCGCCTGGGCACACTCAGTGTGCCAGTTGCCCAGTTTTCTCGGTCTTTGCTTCACCCAGGATTGCAGTTCGGTGAGCGAGACGAGCTGTGGGAAGGCTCGCCTCACAAACGGGGCCCACACCGGCTGACCGTTGAGGAATACCTGTAGATGCCGTAGCCTCAATGCGTGCCTACGCATCAACAGCCACGGCATACCCAGCCCTCCTTTCGAAGGGTGCTGGCAGCAGATGGATCTCCTCACCATGGGAGGCCGCTTCTTCCAGAGGAACTGGAAGAGCATGCGTTCCATGATGGTGAGCTTTTCCTTGGGGCAAGGCACGACGGTCAGGCGGTAGTAGATGACGGACGCTATGTAAGCGTTCGTCACCTCCGCCCGACCTTTCAGTGATAGTTTGCACTTGGCCCACTTCTGGGTCAGCGCAAACACCCTGCTCGTCACCTCGCCCCAATTCTTCTCCACCTGGAGGTCCGGTCCGAACCAGACCCCGAGCAGCTTCACCGGGCCCTCCGTCCACCGCCCGACGACACCGTCCAACGGCATCGGTTTGCCCCTCCACGTTCCGAGTTGCAAACCGACCGACTTGTCCTGGTTCAGCTTAGCCCCCGTCAGCCTTTCGTATTCCTCCAGTAGGGTGGCGATCGCCCCGATTTCCGAGGCGTCCGCCACCATTACTGTTACGTCGTCGGCATAGGCCGAGACCGCTTTGTGCAATCCCGGTTCCAGGGGTATGCCCCGCAGCAACTCCAACTTCCGCAGCAGTGGCTCGAGAGTCAATACGTACAGAAGGGAGGAGAGGGGGCACCCCTGTCTGATGGATCGGGTGATTTGAAACGGCTCCGAGAGGTAGCCGTTTACTTTAATCCTAGAGTAGATGTTGCCACTGTGCATGGCAGAAATCCAGCCCCTGAAAACGGGTCCGAAGCCCGCCGCCGCTAGCACCGCATCCAGGTAACCATGGTCGACCCTATCGAACGCCTTAGATTGATCCAAGTTGATCAGGGCCCCACCAAAGCCGGGTTCGTAGCCAACCCTCTCTATGATGTATCGCATGAGGTGGAGGTTGTCGTGAATGGACCTGGACGGGATAGCGCATGTCTGCGCGTCTCCCACCAAACCACCCACCACAAGCGCCAACCTCTTCGTCAACACCTTGGCCAAAATCTGTAACTCTGCATTCAGCAGAGTTATGGGCCTAAAGTTACTTAAGTCGTCCCCCTTGCTCTCGTCCTTCCTCACTAGCGTGACCACGCCCTTGGTCACAGAACAGGGAATTCTCCCGTTCTGTTGCCAGTTGCAATAGACAGCCTCGAGGAGTTCGGAGAACAAGACCGGCATAGCTAAATAAAGTTCGTATGGTAGACCATCGAGACCCGGGGATTTGCGTCTGCTGCATTGGCTGAGCGCTTCCCCGATTTCAGTGGCTGTGATTGGCCCTTCGCAGCACTCCGCTTCGCCGCTCGAAAGACGCGGTAGACCGTCGAGGTATGGACCGAAGTCCACATCCCCGTCCGGCCCCCCGCCACCTCCGAACAGTCGAGCAAAGTGCCTTTGAAAGGTCTCGCACATTCGCTCAGGTTCAAGGATCACCCGTCCATCCTGGTCTCGCAAAGACCGAATGGTGGATTTAATCCCACTCTTGGCTTCTGTCGCGCGGGCCCAGCTAACAGCTTTGGTCCCCTCGTTTCCTAAAGCACGTATTTTACTTCGGACAACGCAGCCTTCGTGCTTCGCGTCAAAGAACTGGCTCAATGCCGTTCTCGTCGCTAACACTCTGGCTACGTCTCCGCTCCTAATCGCCTCTTCTAGTTTATCTGTTAACTCCCTTTCCCTCCTATTTCTATTCGCCGCTAGTTCCTTACTGTAACCTATCGAACTTACTCTAATCTCTCTCTTTAGAGATACCCACCACCTGCTGTTGACGATCGCTCCCGTCAACCGCATCTTAACTAAGCTACTAATCCGGTTTCTGTAATCTTTCTTTGTCGGTAAGGACAAGTTCATCTTCCAGTAACCGGGACCCTGTCTATGCGTTCTATCAAGGTTGACCACGCAGGTCACTAATTTGTGATCTGAATAGCCAACCATGATCAGTTCTGGACAACTAAATACGTCCCTATCCTTACTCCTAACCAAAAACCTATCTAGGTACGATCTAGATTGTCCACTGCGGTTTGCCCAGGTCCAGGTTGGCGCAGTTGGACAATCTAGTCGAAATCTATCGACCAGGTCGAATCGATCGAGTAACCCCTTGAGGCTGCTACACCCCCCTCTATCGGGACATGCCCCTGCATAGTCCCAACGCGCATCTAGGATTCCATTCCAGTCCCCCACTAAAAGCAGGGAACGCGACGTTCCTAGAAAAGTCTCCAGACGTTGGAAGAAGTCGGCTCTCTCCGCCCCGAAGGGAGCATAAAGACCGACCAGTCTGAAAGCCCCGCCTTCACCACCTCCGACGTCCAGCACCAGTAATCGACCCCCCGGGTCCGAGTGAACAATCTGTACGTCGAGAGTCAGACGTTTATCCAGCAGTACGGCAACTCCCCCCCCGCCTCCGGGTTGACAGAGAGATGCGTGCATCTCAAAGTCATCGAAGGCGGGCGCCAGCTGTCTCACGCTGCTGATCCGACTCTCGCAAACAACCATCACATCTATACTTTGTGACCTGAGGTCACTTAGAAGCTTTGCTTGCTTCCAAGCTGAGCTCAGGCCACGCGCGTTCAAACAGCCAACTCTCAATTGATCTATTTTGGTGTTGAAAGTGAAGAAAGAAAAGCACTTACCTCTCCGGGTTGCGTAATTTCCATGGCATCAGGTGTGTTGGGTGGAGGGATGTTTTGTGGTGGTGTGGGGGTACACGTGTGTGGTGGGGTTGGGGTATTTGGAGTTGTGTCAGGGAGAGGGGCGGTTATGGGGAAATCTTTCAAGAGGACGCGATTCAACGGTTTTAAACAGGGGGGGCTCACGTCCCGTCTAAATTGTTCTTTTAAGGAACGATAAAGGTCCAGAGGGACCTTTATCATTTTTAAATGGGTGAAGTTCTCTGTTGAGATAAAGTTTGGCCCTTCGGTCTGCACCATAGGGTTATTGTTTATTAATTTAACCAGTTTTTTGTTTTCTTTATTTATATATGTGTATTGCAACGTCTTTTTTTGTGATGCTGTCAATGTTTCGGAGAGGGGAGGCGCAGATTTATTTTTGTTTGTTGAGGGTGGGGTGTTTTTGATTGGAGTTGGTGTTTGTGTGTGGGTTATTTGTGGTGTGCTGGGTGTGTGTTTTCTTTTTTTTCTTTTAACTTGTCTGAAGGCTTCTCCTCCTTCTTCTTCAGAAGTTGGGGGAAACTCTTCAGCGCTAGGTGGGAGGGACGTGTTGTGTGGTTGTTTTTTTTTTGCGGGAGGGGTAGATTTGTTACTGTTTTTTTTATTATTTGTTTGGAATGGGTTTTGTGGTGGTGGTGGTGGTAATGTTTGTGTCGTGCTTGTGGTTGGTAATGGTGGTGGTGATGTTTGTGTTGTGGTTGGTGGTGGTGATTTTTGTGTCGTGCTTGTGTTTGGTGCTGGTGGTGGTGATGTTTGTGTTGTGTTTGTGGTTGGTGGTGTCTGTATTTTGTTTGCTGTGTGTGGTATTAGTGTATTTTTGGAGGTGGGTGGTGCTGGTGTACTGTTTGTGGTGGATGTGGGCAATAGTCCTTTTTGGGGGATACGTTTCGGGCAGTTAGCCTTAACGTGTCCCCTTTCCATGCATAAATAGCATGCTGGTCTTCTCCCCTCTACAATTATGTCTTTTGGGGTAAGGTCATCCAGCCAGATGCGATCCGGGATTTGTGCTATTCTTTCGGGCCTCATTTGGACTAGTATATCGAGGCCCATTCCCAGGAACGCATCTCCAGTTGCCTTCCCCATTGACAGCATAGTGTCTTCGCCCATATCAATGAAGCCAGCAATAGCCCACCAGAAGTCCATTGTGGGCAGCATTGTTTTTACTTTTATTCTCTGTGTTCTTCTACCCATGTAGGAGGGATAGAAGCTATATGTTGTCGACGAGAGTGGGCTTAGGGAAAGCTGAACCGCCGTTTCTTTGTCTCTTGTTAGGACCGAAATGCTGCCATAGAGTCGGTCCTTTCGTATGAAGAGAATATTCTTCATATAGTCTTTTAGGACTAACTCTATTTCCATTTGGCTGGGCTGTGCTGGCTTTCTTGACTGGTTTAGTATAGTTCTGTATATAACTGTGTTTTCTGCTCTGGCTTTCTTGAATTCTGGGGGGGAGTTAATGGAAAACATTCCGTTCTCCCCCAAAACAATATGTTTCTTTGCTTCGGCCAGTTTTTCTCTGGCGGCAGTTAGGTCAATTGGTGTGTATGTAATGGATTGCTTTGTTTTCTGGGCGAAAGTTGCCCTGTCGTTATTTGTATTATTTTCTGTTTGTTTGTTTTCTGTTTGCTCATTTTCCTTAACATTTGTTTTTTCATTTTGTTTGTTTGTTTCAATGTCTAATTTTGTTGTAATTATTTTTTGTTCTTCAGACTTGGGGGGCGTGGCAGAGCTAATGGCAGACATGTCTGCCATCTTTTCCGCCATGCTGCCAAGAAAGAAATTTTTCGGCAAAAATAGATATTTATTTTACCCCCTAAAAAGGGGGTAAATGCAAAAATGTTTCCCTAAATAACAGGGGTTAGTGTTCCAAATGTGTTGCACTAAAAAATTTATCCGGTACTTACAATAGTAAGGGTAAATCCCGATGGAATAGCGGAGCCGATGCGAAGCGTGTCTTACTCTATCAAGATAGATATATTTCTTTATTAGCCACAGGGGCACAAAAGAAGGGGACAAATACAAAGGGGGAAGTTTACATACAATAAAAACGTGTAAAATGTTATCACAGATGGAATTTAAAAGTTAGTCGATTTTCCCCAATAGAGGGAGACAGTTTATATGGGTAACACAGACCCCCGAAAAAAATGTGCAACCCTCATCTCCAGGAGTACGAAGAGCTTGTACTCCTTTCCTCTCCTCCTCCTTTTCCTCAACCTACAGGCTGATATAGAGAGAAGGCCCATTCACTCGGGCCATTCTCGCCACTTTCACCCACCTTTCATAAAACTTGCTGGGGTACAGCACCTCTCTCTCCATCCTGATTCTTCTTCCAAAGTGGTATTTGAAAAAAAGAATCAGTTGTTGGCCGGAGAGAAAGGTGTCTGACCTCAGCCCTTTCAACCTTGTCCACCATACAACCTCTTTCGCCATAGCTATCACACAAAGGAAAACCGCCTCTCCTTCGTTTTTGAAGGAGGGTGGCGGTTTGATCATGACAATGGACTCGGTGGTCAACTGGATTGGTCCCACCCGCGACAATAGTCGTTCCACATAGCCCCACAGGTCAGTGACGCCCGGGCAGTGTATGAATGCGTGCGCGACGGTTTCTTCGTCTCGCACGCACCTCGGACAGATCTTTTTTGCAGGGTCCCTGCCCGGGCGCCCATGTCTGTAGAGCTTGTCTCGAACTGGTAGAGCTCCTCGGTAGCACTGCCAGGCCAGATAGATAGATAGATAGATAGATTGATAGAAACAGAGGGGAGTGTGCAGTTGAGGAGGACCGTGTCTTTGTGATAGAGTATATGTGTGTATCTGTGTCTGTGTATGTGTGTATCTGTGTCTGTCTATGTGTGTATCTGTGTCTATGTAAGTGTGTATCTGTGTCTGTGTATGTGTGTATCTGTGTCTGTATATGTGTGTATCTGTGTATGTGTGTATCTGTGTCTGTATATGTGTGTATCTGTGTCTGTATATGTGTGTATCTGTGTCTGTATATGTGTGTATCTGTGTCTGTATATGTGTGTATCTGTGTCTGTATATGTGTGTATCTGTGTCTGTGTATGTGTGTATCTGTGTCTGTATGTGTGTGTATCTGTGTCTGCGTATCTGTGTCTGTATATGTGTGTATCTGTGTCTGTATATGTGTGTATCTGTGTCTGTATATGTGTGTATCTGTGTCTGTATATGTGTGTATCTGTGTCTGTATATGTGTGTATCTGTGTCTGTATATGTGTGTATCTGTGTCTGTGTATGTGTGTATCTGTGTCTGTATGTGTGTGTATCTGTGTCTGTATATGTGTGTATCTGTGTCTGTGTATGTGTGTATCTGTGTCTGTGTATGTGTGTATCTGTGTCTGTATATGTGTGTATCTGTGTCTGTATCTGTGTGTATCTGTGTCTGTGTATGTGTGTATCTGTGTCTGTGTATGTGTGTATCTGTGTAGTATATGTGTGTATCTGTGTCTGTATATGTGTGTATCTGTGTCTGTATATGTGTGTATCTGTGTCTGTGTATGTGTGTATCTGTGTCTGTATATGTGTGTATCTGTGTCTGTATATGTGTGTATCTGTGTCTGTGTATGTGTGTATCTGTATCTGTATATGTGTGTATCTGTGTCTGTATATGTGTGTATCTGTGTCTGTATATGTGTGTATCTGTGTCTGTATATGTGTGTATCTGTGTCTGTATATGTGTGTATCTGTGTCTGTATCTGTGTGTATCTGTGTCTGTATATGTGTGTATCTGTGTATGTATATGTGTGTATCTGTGTCTGTAAATGTGTGTATCTGTGTCTGTATATGTGTGTATCTGTGTATGTGTGTATCTGTGTCTGTATCTGTGTGTATCTGTGTCTGTATACGTGTGTAGCTGTGTCTGTATATGTGTGTATCTGTGTCTGTATATGTGTGTATCTGTGTCTGTGTATGTGTGTATCTGTGTCTGTGTATGTGTGTATCTGTGTCTGTATATGTGTGTATCTGTGTCTGTATATGTGTGTATCTGTGTCTGTATATGTGTGAATCTGTGTCTGTGTATGTGTGTATCTGTGTCTGTATATGTGTGTATCTGTGTCTGTATATGTGTGTATCTGTGTCTGTATATGTGTGTATCTGTGTCTGTATATGTGTTTATCTGTGTCTGTATATGTGTGTATCTGTGTCTGTATATGTGTGTATCTGTGTCTCTGTATGTGTGTATCTGTGTCTGTATATGTGTGTATCTGTGTCTGTATATGTGTGTATCTGTGTCTGTATATGTGTGTATCTGTGTCTGTATATGTGTGTATCTGTGTCTGTATATGTGTGTATCTGTGTCTGTATATGTGTGTATCTGTGTCTGTATATGTGTGTATCTGTGTCTGTGTATGTGTTTATCTGTGTCTGTGTATGTGTGTATCTGTGTCTGTATATGTGTGTATCTGTGTCTGTATATGTGTGTATCTGTGTCTGTGTATGTGTGTATCTGTGTCTGTGTATGTGTGTATCTGTGTCTGTATATGTGTGTATCTGTGTCTGTATATGTGTGTATCTGTGTCTGTGTATGTGTGTATCTGTGTCTGTGTATGTGTGTATCTGTGTCTGTATATGTGTGTATCTGTGTCTGTGTATGTGTGTATCTGTGTCTGTATATGTGTGTATCTGTGTCTGTATATGTGTGTATCTGTGTCTGTATATGTGTGAATCTGTGTCTGTGTATGTGTGTATCTGTGTCTGTATATGTGTGTATCTGTGTCTGTATATGTGTGTATCTGTGTCTGTATATGTGTGTATCTGTGTCTGTATATGTGTTTATCTGTGTCTGTATATGTGTGTATCTGTGTCTGTATATGTGTGTATCTGTGTCTCTGTATGTGTGTATCTGTGTCTGTATATGTGTGTATCTGTGTCTGTATATGTGTGTATCTGTGTCTGTATATGTGTGTATCTGTGTCTGTATATGTGTGTATCTGTGTCTGTATATGTGTGTATCTGTGTCTGTATATGTGTGTATCTGTGTCTGTATATGTGTGTATCTGTGTCTGTGTATGTGTTTATCTGTGTCTGTGTATGTGTGTATCTGTGTCTGTATATGTGTGTATCTGTGTCTGTATATGTGTGTATCTGTGTCTGTGTATGTGTGTATCTGTGTCTGTGTATGTGTGTATCTGTGTCTGTATATGTGTGTATCTGTGTCTGTATATGTGTGAATCTGTGTCTGTGTATGTGTGTATCTGTGTCTGTATATGTGTGTATCTGTGTCTGTATATGTGTGTATCTGTGTCTGTATATGTGTGTATCTGTGTCTGTATATGTGTGTATCTGTGTCTGTATATGTGTGTATCTGTGTCTGTATATGTGTGAATCTGTGTCTGTGTATGTGTGTATCTGTGTCTGTATATGTGTGTATCTGTGTCTGTATATGTGTGTATCTGTGTCTGTATATGTGTGTATCTGTGTCTGTATATGTGTGTATCTGTGTCTGTATATGTGTGAATCTGTGTCTGTGTATGTGTGTATCTGTATCTGTATATGTGTGTATCTGTGTCTGTATATGTGTGTATCTGTGTCTGTATATGTGTGAATCTGTGTCTGTGTATGTGTGTATCTGTGTCTGTATATGTGTGTATCTGTGTCTGTATATGTGTGTATCTGTGTCTGTATATGTGTGTATCTGTGTCTGTATATGTGTTTATCTGTGTCTGTATATGTGTGTATCTGTGTCTGTATATGTGTGTATCTGTGTCTCTGTATGTGTGTATCTGTGTCTGTATATGTGTGTATCTGTGTCTGTATATGTGTGTATCTGTGTCTGTATATGTGTGTATCTGTGTCTGTATATGTGTGTATCTGTGTCTGTATATGTGTGTATCTGTGTCTGTATATGTGTGTATCTGTGTCTGTATATGTGTGTATCTGTGTCTGTGTATGTGTTTATCTGTGTCTGTGTATGTGTGTATCTGTGTCTGTATATGTGTGTATCTGTGTCTGTATATGTGTGTATCTGTGTCTGTGTATGTGTGTATCTGTGTCTGTGTATGTGTGTATCTGTGTCTGTATATGTGTGTATCTGTGTCTGTATATGTGTGTATCTGTGTCTGTGTATGTGTGTATCTGTGTCTGTGTATGTGTGTATCTGTGTCTGTATATGTGTGTATCTGTGTCTGTGTATGTGTGTATCTGTGTCTGTATATGTGTGTATCTGTGTATGTGTGTATCTGTGTCTGTATATGTGTGTATCTGTGTCTGTATATGTGTGTATCTGTGTCTGTATATGTGTGTATCTGTGTCTGTATATGTGTGTATCTGTGTATGTGTGTATCTGTGTCTGTATATGTGTGTATCTGTGTCTGTATATGTGTGTAGCTGTGTCTGTATATGTGTGTATCTGTGTCTGTATATATGTGTATCTGTGTCTGTGTATGTGTGTATCTGTGTCTGTGTATGTGTGTATCTGTGTCTGTATATGTGTGTATCTGTGTCTGTATATGTGTGTATCTGTGTCTGTATATGTGTGTATCTGTGTCTGTGTATGTGTGTATCTGTGTCTGTATATGTGTGTATCTGTGTCTGTATATGTGTGTATCTGTGTCTGTATATGTGTGTATCTGTGTCTGTGTATGTGTGTATCTGTGTCTGTATATGTGTTTATCTGTGTCTGTGTATGTGTGTATCTGTGTCTGTATATGTGTGTATCTGTGTCTGTATATGTGTGTATCTGTGTCTGTGTATGTGTGTATCTGTGTCTGTATATGTGTGTATCTGTGTCTGTATATGTGTGTATCTGTGTCTGTATATGTGTGTATCTGTGTCTGTGTATGTGTGTATCTGTGTCTGTATATGTGTGTATCTGTGTCTGTATATGTGTGTATCTGTGTCTGTATATGTGTGTATCTGTGTCTGTATATGTGTGTATCTGTGTCTGTATATGTGTGTATCTGTGTCTGTGTATGTGTGTATCTGTGTCTGTGTATGTGTGTATCTGTGTCTGTATATGTGTGTATCTGTGTCTGTGTATGTGTGTATCTGTGTCTGTATATGTGTGTATCTGTGTCTGTATATGTGTGTATCTGTGTCTGTATATGTGTGTATCTGTGTCTGTATATGTGTGTATCTGTGTCTGTGTATGTGTGTATCTGTGTCTGTATATGTGTGTATCTGTGTCTGTGTATGTGTGTATCTGTGTCTGTATATGTGTGTATCTGTGTCTGTATATGTGTGTATCTCTGTCTGTATATGTGTGTATCTGTGTCTGTATATGTGTGTATCTGTTTCTGTATATGTGTGTATCTGTGTCTGTGTATGTGTGTATCTGTGTCTGTATATGTGTGTATCTGTGTCTGTATATGTGTGTATCTGTGTCTGTATATGTGTGTATCTGTGTCTGTATATGTGTGTATCTGTATCTGTATGTGTGTGTATCTGTGTCTGTATATGTGTGTATCTGTGTCTGTCTATGTGTGTATCTGTGTCTGTGTATGTGTGTATCTGTGTCTGTATCTGTGTGTATCTGTGTCTGTGTATGTGTGTATCTGTGTCTGTATATGTGTGTATCTGTGTCTGTATATGTGTGTATCTGTGTCTGTATATGTGTGTATCTGTGTCTGTGTATGTGTGTATCTGTGTCTGTATATGTGTGTATCTGTGTCTGTGTATGTGTGTATCTGTGTCTGTATATGTGTGTATCTGTGTCTGTATATGTGTGTATCTCTGTCTGTATATGTGTGTATCTGTGTCTGTATATGTGTGTATCTGTTTCTGTATATGTGTGTATCTGTGTCTGTGTATGTGTGTATCTGTGTCTGTATATGTGTGTATCTGTGTCTGTATATATGTGTATCTGTGTCTGTATATGTGTGTATCTGTGTCTGTATATGTGTGTATCTGTATCTGTATGTGTGTGTATCTGTGTCTGTATATGTGTGTATCTGTGTCTGTCTATGTGTGTATCTGTGTCTGTGTATGTGTGTATCTGTGTCTGTATCTGTGTGTATCTGTGTCTGTGTATGTGTGTATCTGTGTCTGTATATGTGTGTATCTGTGTCTGTATATGTGTGTATCTGTGTCTGTATATGTGTGTATCTGTGTCTGTATATGTGTGTATCTGTGTCTGTGTATGTGTGTATCTGTGTCTGTATATGTGTGTATCTGTCTCTGTATATGTGTGTATCTGTGTCTGTATATGTGTGTATCTGTGTCTGTATATGTGTGTATCTGTATCTGTATATGTGTGTATCTGTGTCTGTATATGTGTGTATCTGTGTCTGTATATGTGTGTATTTGTGTCTGTATATGTGTGTATCTGTGTCTGTGTATGTGTGTATCTGTGTCTGTGTATGTGTGTATCTGTGTCTGTATATGTGTGTATCTGTGTCTGTGTATGTGTGTATCTGTGTCTGTGTATGTGTGTATCTGTGTCTGTATATGTGTGTATCTGTGTCTGTATATGTGTGTATCTGTGTATGTGTATGTGTGTATCTGTGTCTGTATATGTGTGTATCTGTATATGTGTGTATCTGTGTCTGTATATGTGTGTATCTGTGTCTGTGTATGTGTGTATCTGTGAGCGTATGTGCATGCATGTATTTTTCTTCACATATGTGTGTGAATGAGCATATGTGTGTGTATGTGTAAATTTGTGTCAGTGTGTGTATGTATGTGGGTATATGAAAGTGTGTATGGAATTGTGTGTGCATGTGTATATGTGTGTCTGTCACTGTGTGTGTGTGCGCGTGTGTTTGTAATTATGTGAGCGTGTTGTTTGTGCCCCAGTGTGTCTGTGTATGTGCGCGTGTGCCTCTGTGTATATAATTGTGTATGCATGTGCGTATGTGTGTTTGTATGTGAATGTGCACTTGTGTGTGATCATGTAATCAAGTATATGTCTGTGTTCTTTTAATTCTAAATTATTGACGCCCTTCTTTGTAGACTTTTGGAACAAAAGCAAGACAAGGATTCCATGAGAATGTGAGAGAAAGTGGGAGTGAGATAGAGGCAGAGAGAGAGAGAGAGGGGACAGGAGGGAGACAGAGAGAGAGAGTGAGTGTGTGTGTTTGTGTGTGTGGGAGAGTATAAGTGAAAGATTAAATGAATACAGAGCAGTGTGTAATATAATATTTCAATAAAAGCCCCAAGGTATGGTGACTTTTACAACCACCAACATACAGACATGGGGGAAAGTAAACATATAAGTAGCTGTGCAGCAATCTCTAGATATTGCCTGCATGTTGGTATATATATACATACATAATTTTATGTGAGTGTGTTAATGTATATATATGCATATATATATACACACACACATATATATATATATATATATGTATACTTATATATTTATATAGACATTTATATATATGTTTATATATGTATAAGTATGTACACGTACATACATATATGTATACCGACGTACAGTAGTATGTATATATATATATATACATACATGCACACATATATATATATATGCACGTATGGATTCACCGAACATTTATTATAATGCTCGGTGTGTTTGTAAACCGTACTAAGAGTGGGAAATGAAATATCGTTTCATTTTTTCCGTTTATCGTTTTCGGTGCACCCGGCCGATTAACCCACTCGATATGCAAATTGGGCTACTCAGCCGTTAATATGCATAAGGTAAGTATATACGTTCAACAATCTGGCAGGAAGGTATACGTTGCTGACGATAGCTAACAAGCTTGAAACTAGTACAGCGTTCCTTTGTCAGTGTTGAACAAACGAGCAACGGTGGTTGCTAGACACTACGGCTTAATACGGGATGTTTGTTTACAAACACACCGAGCATTATAATAAATGTTCGGTGAATCCATACGTGCAGATATATATGTGTGCATGTATGTATATATATATATACATACTACTGTACGTCGGTATACATATATGTATGTACGTGTACATACTTATATTTAAGTAACAGCGGTACTAAGAGTGGGAAATGAAATATCGTTTCATTTTTTTCCGTTTATATATGTATATATATATATATATATGTATATATATATATATATATATATATATATATATATATATATATAGTTTTAATATAGATGAGATTCTTTCTTGGTGATGGTTATAAGGGGCACAAAGAGTGCTAAAAGGTAAGTTATTCCGGGTTGAATCGGAGGTAACCACAGTAAGTAAGGTACTCAATACATAGCAGAGTATAAAAGTTTTAATATAGATGAGATTCATCTATATTAAAACTTTTATACTCTGCTATGTATTGAGTACCTTACTTACTGTGGTTACCTCCGATTCAACCCGGAATATCTTACCTATATATATATATATATATATATATATATATATATATATATACATACACACAAATATATATATATATATATATATTTATATGTAAATATATATATGTTCATAAACACACACACACACACACACACACACACACACACACACACACACACACACACACACACATATATATATATATATATATATATGTGTGTATGTGTGTGTGCGTGTGTGTGTGTATGTTTGTGTATTGTCACAGACATGGCATCTTCGGCAAGTGTCTTTAACCTAACCTTGGGCTGTGTATAAAATTAGGTAAATGGAAAGCTTTGGCGATCCGTCGGATAGACTGTACCTGTAATCCAAGAAGTGTTTTGACTCCGACACCTCTCGATTAATAAGAAGACAATATAATATGATAAAATTCCATTATATCTATAAAAAGCATTTTAGTTTTATTAAACAGCGATTTTTATGCCCCCTATTTAATGTTCAGAAACCCCGCCCCACCCACCAAGCCTCTCTATGAGAAACAATATTCTGAGATAAACGTTTGCTGAAAAAACTAAGTGTCCACGGCTAAAAAATGTTTGTTTAAAGGTCTGCTTGGAGTGAAACATAAATAACCATTAAGATACATGTTTCAAGAACAAACTTGTGTTTTGAATCAAAGTTTAGGAATTAAAGACACATCCCGCCATCTATATAATGGTTTGTGTTTCATACATTCTTCTCTGTTTTGTGAATTTTCCCGTACTTCTTGTGAATGGGCCCGTACTTCTCATGTCTGAAAACACATTTTTCTTTCAAGGAAAATGAGAAAGCGAAAAACAAAGATCGAGGCAGAATCGTCCCCATTCTGGACTGGTAATGTAATTAGCATACAAAAAAGAAAATTTCGCTCTACATGGCTGAATACAATAAATGTAATCTGAGTTTTTCGAATATTAATAATAACATTCGATTCGTTTGCAATTATACAAACAAGCCTCAATTTTATAGCCATGTCACTAGAATCAGCCCCTCATTCTTGCTCTTGTGTTGGCATATAAACAGAACTGCAGACACTAATGTTTCTGGGTATCACCCTTCATCAGTACAGCTCACTGTTCACCTGCCAAACTGTCAGAGCTAGTGAAAAGATATGCTATTTTCAAAAATACACAGTGAAACCCAGAAACATTAGTGTCTGCAGTTCTGTTCACATGCCAACACAAGAGCAAGAATGAAAGGTTCATTCTACTGACATGGCTATAAAATTGAGGCTTGTTTGTATAATTGCAAACGAATCGAATGTTATTATTAATATTCGAAAAACTCAGATTACATTTAATGTAATTATCGATCTCGATATAATGAAATGTAAAGTTGACCTCGTCTTGATTTAAACTGAGAATGTTGAACGTCGAAACGAACGAATACCGCAAAACCTTCTATCCAACGTTCATGCAACACTGTTACTTTGTTACTTTTGATATTTACCAGATTTTGAATCTATTCTGTCAGTGATTCACTTACTTCTTCCTAGCCGAAATAATCAAATTCACGCTTTTTCTGCAAACCTTCTCTTTTATGACTTTGGCCAGTCTATTTGTTCTAAATGAAAACAGCTTGTAAATATACTCAATTTTGTAAATGGCTGCTAAAGGTTTCAAATAACATCAGTTCAAATTTTACGGGAGTCAGACCCTAAAGAAATCTTAAAGGAACACGCAGCATATTGAATAATAGCATATGCTATAGACTGTCTGCAAAATAAAAACCCATTTATAGATTATTTAAGGGAAGGAGACAACGTACTCCCTCATTTTGCAAACAGATGGAAGAATTTTCCTTTTAACACCCAAACTCTAATTCAATATACAAGCTTTTCCTTGAAATAAGTGTCCTGGTTTTTTAACTCCAAGTTATTCCCCGTTGAAGATAAGTTTGAACAAAGATGTTCTAGCTTTAATTTTACTAAGCGTTGCAATGTTTAGTAAAATTCAAGCAGTTTTTATAGCCATAATTCTACAATATCGTAATATTGTAAATCAATATCATGTAACTATATTTTGTATTCCCATTAATTGAGGTGGAAGAGCAAGAGCATAAACACAATGTCATACATATTTCAGGAGAGAACAGTCGCTTACATCGACTCCAGTATTTTACTAGTACTTAATTTTATCGACCCCCGAAGGATGGAAGGCAAAGTTGAAAGCGCCGGGATGAATATACAGAGGATAGTGCCGTAACTAAATACTGCAAGGAATTTTGTGCGACGCTCCTAAAATTCTGCCCATCCATGAAACTATAACTAGGTAATGAAACTTTCACCTTCATATTTATTTCAATGCCTAGTATAAGGTTCCACCTCAGCAATGTTGGTCACTAATACAAATGTAAGTTTCACGTCGATACGACGTCCTGTCTCTATTCTTCTCTGAGCTACTGCCAGATAAATGAAGCAAAAAGGTTTAGTGTCTTGCTTAACAATTGAAGGAAAAACTTTTGAAGAAGTGGCGGGAAGATAAAATCACGTTGCTTCCACCAATTGAGTCTCAAACTTTTTAACTTAGCCAAAACGAAGCTTCTCCCAATCAGATTAATGAACTATAGTGTCTAGATAAACAGTTTGCCAATTTTTGGTTGGCTTCGCGCCTATGACCATTGACGTAACTATTTCTCTATATCTATTATTACCTAATTTCAAATATTCTAGTTTGAGACTTCGTAACTTCAGTGATTTTGACACGGACGAAAGAGATACATCTGTAACGAGATAGGAATTCAGGATTTCAGTATCGAGTACTCATCACAGATATTCTTTCCTCGTGGGTATATTTCAGTAGAATTTTTTTATTATATAATTTTCAAAGAAAGGGAATTATCAAATTCAATATGTTCATTAATTATTAAACTGTTCATCTGTAGGTTTTGGTGGCTTCATTAGTACAGAGCTTGTCCTGTCTCTAATTGGGAAGAAAGATTGTATGTATTTACCTATAGTTCATGAGGGAGTCGTAGGTGTACCGTCATGTCACACACCGAATCCTGAACATTTTAAACTTGGTGGAATCCAAGACCCCTCGAGGTATGCACACAGATCATTTCTTCCAGAGAAAGAGAGATAGACAGATAGATAAATAGAGAGGTGGGGAGAGAATCGATTCTAGTATTGGACTGGTACTTTTTTATCGGCTCCATGGGATGATCTCAGGGGGGTGGGGATTTTAATTCAGTGAACCAGAAGAAAGATCGCAAATCATTGTGTCCAATGTTCTAATGACTCTGGCAAATGTCCACCATCTTAGGAATTATAAGTAAATTTTGCCTTTCATCCTTTCGGGGTCGATAAATTAAGTAGCAGCCCAGGAATAGTGGGTTGGTTAAATAGAGAACGTAAGGTTTTACGATATTTCTTTCAGCTTTTTGCGTTTGGATTTCACCAGCTACGTAACTGCCTTTCACATGAACAATATCGTTGACGTTGGGGAGAGGATACTTGCATGCATTGGCGACTCTGGTTTTCCACACAAAAACAACAACAACAATAACCTTGCCTAGGCCTACATCTTAAAAAGGAACTTTTCAGGTGTAAACACATAATCAGTTATGGCTGGACGGGCCGGAGGACCTTTCAATTCCTTAGAATATTTCTACCGACCTTGGGCCTCAGTCAGCTTTGGCGTGACAGTACACCACGTAAGTTTTGCACCGTCACATCAAAATTAATTTTGTACTTACTATTTATCTTAGCCCAAATAGATATCGCGGAGAAATAGGTGTAAATGGAAAACATTTCATATTTCTAGCTGACAGGTATGTATTCACTGATACTGTGCTGTCTTTATCTTAAAATTATTTACTGCAATATTTTTTTCGTTTTTCATCACGAAAGACGAGGTTTGAACTAGAGAAGACATTATCTTAAACGAGTTCGTGTTTTTGTAATCCTAACGACAGATATATCTACAACCATATGATGTACGAGAGTGAAGTCAGCAGTCATATAATGTAAAACACAGCAGATAAGTTTAAGTGACTATATAGCCTTTTTAAATTTCTTTATCAATATAATGGCTGCTATTTACTTAGGATAGCCGAGGAGACATATGTGAACTCAATCAATAGAGCAATTGCAGTCAAGCTGTTGCCTAATGCACGGCATTGTTTTGGTCTGGATCAGTTTAGTGAATGTGGCCGATAAGTTTTGCCAATAACGATTTAATGATAACTGTTGTGAAATTTCAGACTAATTTAAAAGAGATATTTGAGAGTAATATCTGTAGAGTTTTATTGAAGTGTAAGTAAGCAACTGAAGGTAATTGGTAGAGTCGCTAGAGTGTTAGATTAAATACATTTCCGGTTCTCTATTCCGGCTCCCTTCACTCGTTCCAAGTTCAAACCCTACCAAGGACAACTATGCTTCTTATCCTTTCGAAGTCGATAAATAAAGTAGCAGACCAAAACAGTGCATTGGCAAAATTGTAAGGGAGCCGGACAAGGTATCTTCTGGTATCTGCTCCAATTCAGTTATTAGAAACAGACTGTCTGTCGGCCGCTCTCTGTTGTTTTTGCCGAGAACAAGCAAGTAACATAGTCACTACTTTAAATCTCATAGCCAATGGTCTCATAATATTCTAAATTAAACATACAGTATATTGCCAAATATACTATAAATACATTTCAGAGCACCAATACTAATACCTAATTTTTGCTGAACCGGCAATCGCTCTGTGTAATCAGCTTCTGATTATTACTGAAATTCTATAAGAATCCAGCTTCTATAATTTTCAGGAAAGGCAGGGAGTGCGTGGTTTTGATAAACGCCAAACAGTGAGAAACAGACTGTCAGCCACTCTCCCTGCTTTTGCCGAAAATAAGTAAGTGACATATATGATGATGATAATATTAATAATGCTTTCTTTATTAACCACAAGGGTTGACGTAAAGTATAACATTAAGGAGAGCACAGGACGGTACAAATGGGCATTTGCGCGTGTAAAGAAAAAGCAATAACAACGGAAATGACAAAAAAAAGAAGGAAAGGAAAATACCCTAATAGGGGTGGGGGAGACTTCCGAGGGACACTCGTGGAGAAAGCCCATTAACAAAGCCACGGTGACCCTGACCACCAGAGCAAGTGCCCTCTCCCAGTTTTCCACCTCCAATTTACAGGCGCATACTCAGAGCAGGCCCATTCACTCGGGCCATGCTTGCCTCTCTCACCCATCTTTCAACAAAAAGCTGGGAAGAGAGCACCTCCCTCTCTGCCCTGATTTTCCTTTTCAAATGAAATTTGAAAATGTTAATCAGGGCATCACCGAAGAAGTAAGTGCTCGTCTTCTGCCCTTTCAAACGCGTCCAGCACACGACCACTTTCGCCATGGCCACCAGGCAGATAAAAACTGCCTGCCCTTCCCGGCTAAAGGAAGGCAGCGGGGCAATCCTCACGATGGACTCAGCTGATAGCCGGATCCATCCTACACGCGACAGCAGATGTTTGACAAAAACCCACAAGTCAGCAATGCTCGCACACTGGACGAGTGCGTGCAGGACAGTTTCGTCGCCCTGCGCGCATTTCAGACAGGCCCGGTTGACGGCACTTCCATGCCTGTAGAGTTTGTCCCGAACTGGCAAAGTTCCCCGGTAGTACTCCCAGGGTAGGGATTTCTGGAAGTTGTCCATTGGCCCCAGCCCGAAAGTTCTCCCGAAGAGATTGGCTAGTTGATATTCGTCGACACCCAGAGTCTCCTCAAGGACGTCGTTGCTCTTTCCCTCCGCTAACCCTCTATAGAACCCCAAGGTGTAGTGTCCACCGATCGCATCGCCCGATTGGTCGAGGGCTGTGAGCGCCTGAAGACATTCCAATCTCCAAGCGCTGCCTCGCGGTGTTGGCTTGATCCATTACTGCAGCCCCGTCAAGGAGACGAGCTGGGGAAAAACGCGTCTAGCAAATGGCGACCAAACCTGATCACCGTCAAGGAAGAGGTGGAGATACCGTAGCCTGCTTGCACATCATCAGCCACGGCATGCCCAGCCCTTCATGTAGCGGGTGTTGACAACAAATCGACCACCTGCCCATCGGAACGCGTCCAACGCTGTCAGGTGAGGCTTAGGACAAGGAACGATGGTCAGGCGGTAGCAGATGTACGCGTTCACCACCTCCGCTCGACCTTTCAGGGATACTTTCATCTCGGCCCATTTCTGGGCGAGAGAAGCCACCTTGCTCGTTACTTCGCCCCAGTTTTGGAGGTTCGTTACTTCGCCCCAGTTCTGGAGGTTCGGACCGAACCAGACCCTAGCAATTTAACCGCTTGGATCAGGAGCTCCATTCCAGAACCAGACCAGTGTTCTTGTTTAATTTTCAAGACTTCGATAACTTTTATGTTGTCTTCGATGTCGATGAGGACGGTAGCCATCAGCCAGAGAATTTCAATGGCCGTCGGTACCTGAGTCACTTTTACTCTCACGAGCCTTTGTCCGCAGTAACTTGGGACTAGTGCGAACTCGTCGCTCTTTAGTGGAACCATGGAGTGCTCTCTGGCTTCCTGTGGGGTTCCAAAGAACGCATCTATGGTTCCATATCTTCGTCCACGTATGATGTGGGTTTTCTGAGCCCACACATATCCTAAAGCCTTTTGGATCTGGGACTCGGATGCCTGCTACACTCGGCATGTTTCTGTATTAATTGTACGGTATGATACAGTACATAGCCGCCAATGTTGCATGGTATTTGATGGAGGAGTGAGGCTGACCCCGTAGCCATTTTTCTTCATCATTTGCTTGACCTAATTCAGTTGTCCTGGCTTACCTCAATCGTTTCGTTCTTCTTCGCGCTTTCGCAAAAAACAAATTTGGTTTTGTGCTAGTGTTGTTGTTGTTGATGTTATTCTCATTGTTGCTGTTGTTGTTATTGTTGTTCTTCTTCTTATTATTTTTTTGTTTCAGTTGTTGCTGTGGTGGAGGTGGTGGTGGTCTTGTTTTATCATTTATGTTGTTGCTGTCGTGCGTTCATTTTGTGTTTAGTTTCCGGTGTTTCAGTATTGATGTTGTCTGTGGTGTTGGCCACGCCTATCGTCGTTGTAGGGGGGATGGCGGCATTCAACGTGGTAAACATTGGTAGAGCTGGAAAGTCTGCTTTGTTTTCACCAGAGAAATTTTGGGTGCTGCTGCTGCTGCTACAGCTGATACTGCTGTTGCTGCTGCTGCTGCTGTTGCTGTTACTGTTTTCAGAATTTTTGGCTGTTCCATTCTATGGATAGTCTGTCATTTCGTTTAGCGGATGCAATATTTTTGTCCGCCATCTTAATTTTCGTAGAAAATTCAGGAGCGTGTTTCAAAAACAACACAGATTTGGCCCCTAAGAGCTTCAAGTGGAGCTTGAAGCTCTTAGGATACTGGCTTACTTAGCTTCAAAATGATATCAAAATTTCACTACAAAAAGTTGAATAACAGTGAAAATAAAACAAAGTTACAGGAGCTAAGTGAATCACGTCTTGAAAGACTGAACCATAATAATAATAATAATTGTTTCTACTTTTAGCACAAGGCCAGCAATCATTCACCCTTTATAATAATAATAATAATGATTTCTTTATTTAATAATAATTGTTTCTACTTTAGGCACAAGGCCAGCAATCACCAGTTCATTACTGGTACTTTATTTTATCGACCCCGTAAGGATGAAAGGCAAAGTCAACCTCGGCGGGATTTGAACTCAGATCGTAAAGGGACGTAACTATGCTGGAAAGCATGGCGTCCGACCCTCTACCGATACTGCCAATATTTAATAATAATGATTTCTTTTATAATAATAATAATAATAAGAAGAAGAACAACAATCAGGAACGAAGTATCAATGCGACATCAATATAATTTTATTCACACGTGACGCGCTTTTCGCACTCGTTCAGCTCAAGGTAAGATCGGTTGTGATCGGGCCCGACTATGGAATCGTACATTGAGCTGATTAATAAACATTATATTGATATTATATTGATACATTGTTCCCACTGGCAGTATCGGTAGAGGGTCGGACGCCATGCTTTGACGTATGTAGTTACGGCCCTTGCCATTCTGAGTTCAAATCCGGCCGAGGTTAACTTTGCCTTTCATCCTTACGGGGTCGATAAAATAAAGTACCAGTAATGTACTGGTTATTTGCTGGCCTTGTGCCAAAAGTAGAAACAATTATTATTATTAACTTTCTGTGAGGGCGGTGGATTGGTAGTATCGGTAGAGCATAGGACATACTTTACCGCTAGAGCTACGGCCTTTTACGTTCTTAGTTGACATCCTGCCGAGGTTAACTTTGCCTTTCATCCTTACGGGGTCGGTAACGTACTGGGGTACTGGGGTCGATTTAATTGACTTCCCCTCCGTAAAAATTGTTGGCCTTTCTGCCTACATCAGAAATTATTATCAACACTGCACGTTATGGATACCCAAACTGGTGAAGACACAAAGGTAGAGCCCCACACCTGTAGCCGTATTCACATAATAGCATTGAATGCTGAAACATGTGAATCATAAGTAACTAAACGTTACACAACTATAAACTATTTCTATCTCTCTCTCTCTCCGTCTCTCTCTCTCTATCTCTCTCTCTCCTTTTCTCTCTCTCTCTCTCTCTCTCTCTCTCTCTCTCTCTCTCTCTCTCTCTCTCCATACACGCACAGGCACACACACACATATATATATATTAATATATATATATATATATATATATATATATATATATATATATATATATATATATATATATATATATATATATATATACAGGTTAATATAAATTAATATATTTGATAAACACAAATACCAACATATTTATGTTTGTATTGTAAATGACCAAGTTAGCTAGATTGAAATATACTAATAATAATATTACAGTTTGCCTATCTTGACTTAAGATAATAACAAATTGTGTTTATCAAATATATTAATTTATATTAACCTGTATTACACGGCTCAGAAATACTCTTTCTTTGAGCTATTTCATTGTAAAAGACTGCCTGAGATTTGAACTCATTATTATTGATTTATCACTGCTCCTTCATTGAGCTGAATTTAGCCCCATACAAACGGCTGTTATTTCTAGCAGCACGAGTATGTGACTAGCTAGACACTGGATAACTGCGTGAAATTACCTCGTGCGCTAAACAGTCTTTCTAAATAATTTGAAGTGGAACATACCAATTTTTATAGTGCTTGCTGAGGAGATCAAAAAGCGGTATATCTTCCACTTTTTCATTATTCGAAACATATTTGGATTTTAGGGTTTAAACCTGTCTACGGAACAGGTTTGATTTTGAAATTTAAATTTGTCCAAGCACCACGGCCATTGCCAATACAATTTGTTTTTGTTGATTTATTATATTAAGTCAAGATAGGCAAACTGTAATATTATTATTAGTATATTTCAATCTAGCTAACTTGGTCATTTACAATACAAACATAAATATGTTGGTATTTGTGTTTATCAAATATATTAATTCATATTAACCTGTATTACACGGCTCAGAAATACTCTTTCTTTGAGCTATTTCATTGTAAAAGACTGCCTGAGATTTGAACTCATTATTATTGATTTATATATATATATATATATATATATATATATATATATATATATATATATATATAATATATATATATATATATATATATATATATATATATAATATATATATATATATATATATATATATATATATATATAAACATATATATATATATATATATATATATATATATATATATATATATATATATATATATATATATATATATTTATATATACATATATATATATATATATGTATATATACATATTTCGTTTCTGAATTTGTTTAGCAAGATTTTTTTATCTGAAAACGTGTGTTTGAAACCGATATTGTTATGCTTTGGGAGGGTCATGTTGCCAATAAGAAACACACGCATAGTACATATAAAGCAGCAGCCTGGAACTCTACTTTTTATAATCCTTCCGATATGTCCTTCGACCTACGATGAGTCCACGCCACGACTTTAGCTTTTAACAAACGCACGCCATTGCCGTCGCAAGTCGATGAACAAACAGAAGCACAATTTAGTATAGCTAGATCTAAACTTAGAAATATTATAGAACAGTATAGCAAGAAGCAAAATAGAATGGAGGCCCAGCAACTGGGAGAAAAATCTGCAAATGGCTTGCGTAAGCTCATGCAGCGCTTGCGTAATGGAGAGATTGCATGCTTTCCAACAGACAAGTCTGGCAGAATGTCGGTTGACAATCTGTCAAACTACATCCAGGCAATGCAACCCCACATCACTAACACAAGAGAAGTAATACCACAAGAGCATGAGGATAGGGAGAAAACTCTCAATGCCCATATGATGATGTGGAAAAACATAATTCAGCCCAATAAAAGGACTGCCAACAACTTCCAGGCCTGGAACAATGACGTGCCAGCGTTTGTATGGGCTTCGAAAACACCATAAAACGAGCAGTGACCCTGTCACAGGACCCCCAACACGGCCAGTCTGTGGAGCTAACATTGCTAGTAGCTACAGACTTTCCTACTTCCTCTCCCTGATCATACGCCCCATCATTGAAATTTCCCCAGATATATGTGACAGCACGGAGGACCTCCTCAGCAGAATCAGCGAAAGTAATCGATCTATGGACCTACCAAACTGTATAATAGGTAGTATGGATGTTGTGTCCCTATATCTATCCATTGACGTGGATTTTGCTGTGGAGAAATGCTTAGAAATGATCAGTGAGAGCAATGTTGAATTCCGTGGGATTGATTCCAGTGAGCTGGGACTCCTACTTAAACTTACCTATAGTAATGTTTATCTAGATACATATGACCTTAGCAACCTGTGCCCTACAAGACCAGCAAGAGGCAGACCACCTACCATTACCTCAATGGCCAAGAAAACCCACACAGATAGATGGAACGGGTGGACCAGAGCCATACGGATCCCCGAAAACCACGATGAACTAAAGAAAATGATTGCACATGCGGTGGGGGCCAGCATAAAATTAACCCTTAAGGAGCGTATGTTCAAATTTAATGGAAAAACATATGCCCAAGAGGAGGGAGCAGCCATTGGTGTTAGCATTGCAGATGACATAGCTAACCTATTCATGGTATGGTGGGACAATAAACTTAAAGAACAATTAGAAGACACCAACCTCTTAATCCTGATAATGTACTCCCGCTACGTTGATGATATAAACATCGTAGTAAAAACACCCCCACCAGAGAACAGTCAGGAATTAGAGAAAAACACCATAGAAAGCATCCAGCAAATAGCTAACTCCATCCACCAGAGTATTAGAGTTACTATAGACTATCCAAGCAAACACCCCAACCACCGATTACCTGTACTAGACACAGAGCTCTGGTTAGAAACCATTAATAACAAAAAAACAAATCCTCCATTCCCATTATGCCAAACCCATGACTTCCAAATATCTGATCCACCGAAACTCAGCTGTTTCGGACCACACCAAAATCAACATACTGATTGCGGATTTGGTACGGGTGATTAGAAACGTGTCCCGCATGTGCAACCCCAAAGAACTAGAGAGACACATACAACACTTCATCCACCGTATGCAGTTCTCTGGTTACAATCAGAGAGATAAAATCAGAGTATATAGAGGAGCCAGAATCAAATGGGGAAAAAATGGTAAATAATGATACAAATGGGACCTGCCCCTTGTATAGGAGCAAATTTTGGAATAGAATAGAAAGAACTAGGAATAAGGTTAATAGAATAAACTCATGGTATGATAGCAATAAATACCAGAGTGTAATGTTCATCAATACAACACCTAGAGGTGAATTAGCTTTCAAATTTAGAAGGGCCCTAGATAAACATAAACTCAATATTAAGATAGTAGAAAGACCAGGTACCTCCATAAAAAACACTTATTAGTAATACATACCCTTTTCAAAGACCTCCCTGTATAGATAAGAAATGTATAATCTGTAAACTAAGCCCCCATATTAAGTGTAAAACTAGAAATGTAGTATATAGCATAAGATGTACTGAAGGAGAATGTAGAGATAAGAATATAGTGTACATAGGTGAGGCAGCTCGTAGTATAGGAGGATGGATAAATGAACACTGGCGAGAGCATCAAGATAGAAAAGAATCATCTGTACTACACGAACATGCTAAAATAGAACATAAGTGTAAATTAGAGAACATAGAAATAAAAATAGAATCCACACACAGAAAAGACGCAATGTTTAGACAAATCACAGAGGCAATAAACATAAATGAACTCCAACCAAAATTAAATAGAAAACATGAGTGGAACAGCAACATCACAACTTACAATTAAGGACAAAATGAAAAAAACACATAGAACAAACAACCAACCAGTAACATGTAAAAAAACAAATAAATAAACAAATATAAACACACACAGACACCCGGATGTAATACATGCGCAAACTAAGCACACAACACACACAAAAAGAAGATGGTGTAGGACAGAACAAAGGCGAGGCACAAAAACAAAGAAAAGAATCCCCAGTCACTGAAGAGGTCACAGAATGTGTGACGAAAGAACTTTGACAATATATGAACAACCGTCCGGTTGTGGAACCAACCAACCAACCATCCGGAAATTTATAAATTCTTAAATTTATAAATTTAATTTATAATAATTTGGAGTGAAAGGAACTGGTGCGTGTGTTTCTTATTGGCAACATGACCCTCCCAAAATATAACAATATATGTATATATATATATATATATATATATATATATATATATATATATATATATATATATGTGTGTGTGTGTGTGTGTGTGTGTGTGTGCGTGTGTGTGTGTGTGTGTGTGTGTGTGTGTGTCGATCGACTTTCATCAAATCGGACCGAGGAAACAATGTTTTCGTCGGTCTTTCCAGTTGCTAATACTATCAATCGGTCGCAACTCCAGGTAGAAGGAGCAACGTGAAATAGAGTGTCTTGCTCAAGGCCATAACACATCACTCGGTCCAGGAATCGAAGTGACAACCCCACGATTGTCAATCCAGTATGTGTATACATATAAAAGGAAAAGTAATTATTAGATTGGCAGTATCGGTATAGGATCGGTAGAGTTACGGCCCTTGCCATTCTGAGTTCAAATCCCGCCGGTGTTAACTTTGCCTTTCATCCTTATGGGGTCGATAAAATAGAGCACCAGTAATACACTTGGTGACTGCTGGCCTTGTGCCAATAGTAGAAACAAGTATCTTAATGACTTAAACTGGTGCAAAAATAAATATAATTAATATTAATTTAAGATAGATTACAGTTGGGATTGACAACTTCGGACAAGCGAGCGTACACACACACACACACACACACACACACACACACACACACACACACACATACACACACACACACATATATATATATATATATATACGCATACACAGACATACACATGTATATATGAGTGTGTACGCTCGCTTGTCCGAAGTTGTCACTGCACTGTCAAAGATCAAACGCAATCCCAACTGTAATCTATCTTAAATTAATTTTAATTATGTTTATTTTTCCACCAGTTTAAGTCATTAAGAAAATAATTATTTTTCTTCAAACTGGCTCCAAATTGACACCAATGAAATATCTTGGCTCAAAAGCTTAATTAAGTTAGTTCTAATTTCACTATACATATACACATGCTTACATGCGTATATGCATACATACATATATACATACCTATATACATACATACCTGCACACACATGCGCGCATGCAGACATGCATTTATATCTTTCTAGTTGATGTTCTTTAAATTCCAATGGAAGGGTCTTGTATCTATGTTAGAAACCAACCCTCTCTCTATTGATAAGAATTTATAAAATTATAAAACCAGAACATACATACATATATAGATACTTGTGTGCATGCATACATACACACATATATACATACATTAATAGATAGATACATGTGTATATACATACATACATATATAAATACATACATGGTGGCTGCCAACTCGTTTTCGAGTACGGCCACTACTTTATATCCATGTAGGAGAACCCCTACCGATGCGCTGAACGAGTGTGACTTTTTAGTCCAGCCAGCGACTTGAAAACTCTGGTACAAACACTACACTTGTGACAATTATTGACACAGTGATGGGCCCATGGTACCATGTGACGACAAGTGCAGAGAGATCTCCAGATATAAAGCAATGCCTGTGCCGTGAAGCTTTTATAGTGAGCAAAGGCACTGCACAAAGCCAGTCCCACTATCTTAACCAAGATGATATTTACCAAAAAGAAGAACAAGTCAACATCATTGGATACCATCAGGGTATACATACATACACACATACATACATACATATATGTATATATGTGTGTGTATGTATGTATGTTCTTCCGGTTTTAAAATTTGTGAAATTATAAAACCAGAAGAACATACATACATACATATATGGTGGCTGCCAACTCGTTTTCGAGTACGGCCACTACTTTATATCCATGTAGGAGAACCCCTACCGATGCGCTGAAAGAGTGTGACTTTTTAGTCCAGCCAGCGACTTGAAAACTCTGGTACAAACACTACACTTGGTACCATGTGACGACAAGTGCAGAGAGATCTCCAGATATAAAGCAATGCCTGTGCCGTGAAGCTTTTATAGTGAGCAAAGGCACTGCACAAAGCCAGTCCCACTCTCTTAACCAAGATGATATTTACCAAAAAGAAGAACAAGTCAACATCATTGGATACCATCAGGGTTGCAGGTGTTATATCAGAGTTTTCCTTCTCCTAGAATTCTGCCTTGACAAAGGCTAAGGGGTCATCTCTCCCGGTGATGTTGGATGGCCATTGACTCTTAAGAGCTCCTTTGCCCTTTGACAGGTTTTGTTTTTAGTCCTGCCGGATGTCCAAAGTCACCCTCCTCACCAAGAAACCTTGGTGGGGTTGCCAGTTTAGTCGCCAACGACCCGACCATGAGACAGGTTGTACTGGGATACATGTTACCAGTAGCACCAACTGGTGACCTGACATATATACAAGCGTACATACATACACACGCCAGTATCTGATGAGGACTGTTACAGATATTTAGGGATAGGTGGAAATATTTCCTATGATAGAATCTGTAACAAAGAACGTGTAACCAGGGACTATAACACTCGAATAAGAAAAATATGGTCTTCTGAAATCTCTCTCAATAAATCAGTTTCTCCTAATGTGTTGGCTGTGCCTGTGCTGACACCAACATTTGGACTACTTGATTATATGCTAGATGAGATCTGAATCATTGATATTAAAACCCTAAAAGTTCTAACTGGTAATAGAAATTTCCCTACCGACAGTGACATAGAACACCTCTATCTGAAACGTAAACAGAGAGGCAGAGGATTAACATCACTAGTATTTGAGTGTCGCATCATATAACCCCGACATTATCTACGAACTGCCAAGCGTAGAAGCCCATTTGTAGAACAAGTCGGTCTACAGATAGCATCATGAAGATTGAGAAAGAGCTCCTTGCAAAATACTCCCTGCAGGATAACCAAATACTCATACCCAGGAAAATTGCCTAGCAATACCGCAAGGAATCCATGAATGAAACGTTGCACGCTTATCAGCAAAAGAACATGCATGGATATGCTGCAAGAAGGCTTCAATGTGAGAGTAATATAGATAAGTAAAATAGTCTATCTTGGACCAACAACTGCTATATTGGCTCTTAATTTGAAAGATATGCTTTTGTAATCCAAGAACAGGAAATAACTACAAAATACCCGATTCACAAAAGAGATAGGGATGCAGGCAAAGCATCTACGTGCAGGCAAAGCATCTAGCTTTCCAAAGATATCACCACAGTACTATCTACCTATGAGGCATAATGGAGTGGCCAAACACTATACAATACAATCCGTCGAAAGGATAGCCCCGAGAATAAACTTATAACGTTAAAGCAATGAACAGGACAATTACATACATAATATGAAATGGTGGAATATTCCATTCAAAATCCAAATAAAATGCATACATAAACCAGACATAGTGATATGGGACAGAGAAAAATAGGCATGCATAGTAGTGGAAATCAGCTGCCCAGCAGGTGTCAATGTAATGTTAAAGCTTAACGAAAAGGAGAACATTTATGCTGAACTAATGAGGAATCTGAAGATACTCCACCCTGACTATGCTTTTAGATTTGTACCTATGGTCATTGGGGCTCTGGAATATGTTACTAATTGCTTCAGTACAAATCTAGTGAAGTTGGAATTCACAGTAACAGAAAGTGCTCGGCTAGTTAGGCAGTTGCAAGTACAGCCCATTAACGGATATGGAAAAATATATAAAACATTTCAGCATGTAATAACTGCATACACATATGTTTAAATACAGAAAAATATGCACGTTGCATGTCAGCGCCATAGGAGGACCTTCGCCGTCTGGAAATGCAGCAGCAATGCCCTTCCTTATATCACGCTTTACTTTCTCGTATGCGATTCTAGATGCCTCAAAGGCAAATTTCCCTTCATATACAGTCTTTCTCCATTTATCACGATCAGCAGCAACATTTTCCCATGTATCAGCAGAGATGTTAGCGTCTTTCAAAGAGGCTTTCAAGGAATCCTTATACCTCTTTTTTGGTTTATGTGGAGGTCATTTTCCTTTAACTAACTCTCCATAAAAGAGTTGTTTTGGTATTCTAGAATCCTTCATCCTGGCAAGGTGACCACTCCAACGGAGTCGTTGCTTAAGCACAAGAGCTTCTATACTGTCACACAGAGAGTTTTCCAAAATCTCGACATCACTGATGTGGTCCCTCCAGTGAACGCCATGGATCCGTCTTAGACACATCTGATGGAAACGCTTCAATTGCTTAAGGTGGTGTCGATATGTGACCCAGGTCTCGCAGGCTTAAAGAAGAGAAGAGAGCACACATGCCTTGTACACCTTTACCTTTGTCTTCTTGCATATGTCTCGCCGACCCCAGAGTCGCCTTTCTAGCTTTCCAAAAGCATCACTTGCTTTCCTAATCCTAAGTGAGATTTCACAGTCAAGGTTGCTGTATCGATTGACAGTGCTTCCCAGGTAGACAAACTGATCAACCACTCCAAGTCGTTTACCATACACATAGATATTTGGTTCACTGTACTGCTTACTAGGAGCAGGTTGGTACATGACGACGGTTTTCTTGAGACTGAGAGTCAATCCTAGGGCAGTGCACGCATCATAAAATGCACTCAAAATGTGCTGCATATCACTCTCCGTGTGCGCTACAAAATCGCAATCTCTTACGATTGATTTAAATACTTTTGTTTTTGCAGCAAAGCGCCTGATTTTAAATATGCTGCCTGAGGTTCAATATCGGATATAAACACCATGCTCGCAATTCCTGAATGCAATATAGAAAACCATTGCTAAGTATATGGCAAACAGGGTCGGTGCAGGAATATCCCCCTGTTTCACTCCATTTTTTATTGAGATAGGCTCCGACATGTTACCTCCGACGTTAAACCAAGTCTTGATATCGTCATGGAAAGACCTAACTAAAGCAAGGAACTTATCAGGGCAACCAAGTTTCTGGAGAA
>OZ024741.1:38779010-38791510 GCA_964016885.1 Eledone cirrhosa
TTAAAACCTTGCACAGAATACTTTGTCGTATCTAATATTTAAGGTTTGCTTACGTACTTGCTTGAAATTCCACTCGTGTTGACTTACTTCTTCGCCCAGTTAAAAAACCACACCTATATACTTATATTAAAACCTCCCAAAAGTAAGTACAAGAACCATAAATGGAAACATCTAGCCTGGTCATGTAGGATCCACGACTAGGGACACATTGCCTCAGGTGGCAGCTGTCCATGTAAAATAAATGCCTGTCTGAAAACTAAAGTTAAGTGAGAATATCAGAACACTGACTAGGTCTATCAGGATACTATACACGACTTTCAGATAAAGAAACTTCGAAGCTGTTTCTTTGAAATCTAACATGGCAAAGTGTGGGGAAAGCGTTGTAGATACCATGTCATATACATGGACATCCCGTAGCAAGATACTGGCCTAGAGTCTATCCTGCAACTGAAGATTCAATGATAAATAGAGAAATATAGCCATATAGAGATAAATTATTTTAACTTGACTCTCGTTATGTATATTGGAGTAGAAGGCTACACATATATATAGGATATTTAAGTAGGATTGTTTTACTTTTCCAAAATCTGGCAGAATTGATAGGTATCTTACGTTAGTTTTTCCCGCTCTTTGTATTATGAGTTCAACTCCCGATTTTGTCTACTTGGTTGGTAGACTTAATCTGCTGCCCATTTAATGCCCCATCCCAGGTTTTTTGAGTGCCTTTAGCGGAGTCCTCTTAGTTGCAAACTTTTCAGTCAGGTCCCTATCTTGAAAATATCTTTCTGCCTGCTTCTCTCCCCCCTCCCCTTCCTCACATATCTCGGAGGCCCTAAAATGAGCCAGGGACACTGTCCTTCCCTCCTAGAATAAAAAATAATGATAATAATAATTGTTTCTACTTTTGGCACAAGGCCAGCAATTATCCCAGAGTATTACTGGTACTTTATTTTATCGACCCTATAAAGATGAAAGACAAAGTTAACCTCGGCGGGATTTGAACTCAGAACGTAAAGGACCATAACTCTATGCTGTAAAGCATGGTGTCTGACGCTCCACCGATGCTGCCAAATGGCAAGGGCCGTAACTCTATGCGTCAAAGCATGGTGTCCGACCCTCTACCGATACTGCCATGACCTCAGTGGTTAGGATGGTATAGTTAGTTACATGTTATAATAGTGGAACACCATATTTTAACACTGTGTCACCATGTAGGAGTGGTATCAGTAGTCAGGTTGGAATAATAATAATAATTGTTTCTACTTTTTGGCACAAGGTCAGCAATTAACTCAGTGTATTACTGGTACTTTATTTTATCGACCCCGTAAGGATGAAAGGCAAAGTCAACTTCGGCGGGATTTGAACTCAGTCCGTTAAGGGACGTAACTGTGCTACAAAGCATGGCGTCCGACCCTCTACCGATACTGCCAATCAATGGTTTCTTATATAGGCACAAGGCCATAACATTTGGAGGAGGGGAAAGTCGATTAAATCGGCCCCAGTGCGTGACTGGTACTTTATTTTATCGACCCCGTAAGAATAAAAGGCAAAGCTAACCTCGGTGGGATTTAAACTCAGTACGTAAAGGGCCGTAACTCCATGCCACGAAACAGGGTGTTCAACGCTCTACCGATACTGCCAATCCACCTCCTATATAATTATTTCTATATTAAACACAAGGCCAGTAATTTGAAGGGAAGAGAAAAGTCGATTAAATCGACTCCAGTGCACTTTAGCGACCCCGTAAGGATGAAAGGCAAAGCTATCTCGGATTTGAACTTTGAACGTAAAGAGCCATAACTCTATGCCGTAAGGCATATTGTCCGCCGTTCTACCGATACTGCAACAACCTGAAGGCAACATGCTTCACACTGAAATGAAATACAGGTTACATATTAAGCATTTTATGTCATCTTCTCTGCTAAAGCAGGAGTTACTCTTGTCGCTTTTTGTCGCCTCTAACAACATGGAGGGATACGGCAGTGTATCTATTTTAAACTAGTTATACACAACATCTTGCTCAAGGAATTTGTTAATTTTAATTAATTATATATAACCGGTTTTTATAACGGCAAATATCACAGCAAAATATCTATCAGGGCGATAAAATTATTTCAGATATCTATAAAGTCATCTACTAAAGTAAGTCGCTATGTGGACGACCTAACAACATAAAGCTGTTAAAACTATTTGAAATAGAAGAAAATTAAAATAGCAGACATTTAAATGAACGTTTCTGTTAAATTCATTAACTATATTAACTACTTAAACAGAGAAAAGTCACAAACAGAAAAACAAACAAACTTGTTGCTGAAATCAGAAAAATATATAAAAGTTATAAAAGAAAATCAATTGATTTATTTTAGAAAGAAAAAAAAGGCGGTAGATTAGCAGTATCAGTAGAGCATCAGACACTATGTTTCGTGGCATAGTGTTATGGCCCTTTCCGTTCTGAGTTTAGCTTTGGCTTTCATCCTTACGAGACCGATAAAATAAAGCACCAGTAATGCACTGGGTCGATTTAATAGACTTTTCCCTGTCCCAAAAATTATTGGCCTTGTGCCTAAACTAGAAACCATAAAGGCGGTGGATTGGCAGATTTCATGAAACGTTGGATAAATCGTTTTTCGGTATTTATTTTAGCTCCTTACATTCTGAGTTCAAATCCCACCGAAATTAATTTTACCTTTCAGTTTGTCAGAGTTGGTAAAATAAAGTTCCTGCCAACTACTGAAGTTGATATAATTGACTACGCCTCCCCACAAATTGCTGAGCTTGTACCTAAATTAAAATGTCATTATTTTATTGAAAAAAGCGTACTGGATTGACAGAATTGGTAGAGCGTCTGATAAAATTACGGCAATTATTCTGGTTCTTTATGCGCTTAAGTTAAATCCAGCTCAGGTCAACTTTACCTTTCCTTCTTCTTGGGTCGATGGAATAAAGTAGCAGTAAAGCACAGGATCGATAAAATAAAGGACCAGTCAAGTACGGGGTCGATTTAATCGACATCTTCTTCCCTCGAAATTGCTGGTTTTCTGCTTAAATCAGAAACCATTAATAAGGAAAACAATTACGTTCTTATAGCAGAATCGGTAGAGTGCCAAACAAAATGTTTCGTGGTATATGTCGCGGTTCCTTACGTTCAGGGTTTAAATGCCACTGATGTCAACGTTGCATTTAATCCTTTCGGGGTCAGTAAAATAAAATACCAGTCAAATGTTAGGGTCGACTTTATCAAATATGTTCTGCCTAAATTATAAACCGTTATTTATAATTGATTTATGGATATGACATGTGGGTTAAATGTTCCTTTAACTCAAACTTCAAATAAGCCATGTACAGAGCTTATTCAATCGACTACACCGGTGAACACAATATTGTTTTTAATTTGTAGCCAATGTGAGAAACATATTCTCAGACCTGTCAATTCTCCCACCAACTTTAGGGTGGGTGAGAGATGTCTTCTCTGGTGAAAATGGGTATATCTTTCGTTATGTAGAATCTCCCAATTTTGCTTAATTTCTCCCCATTTTGGGGCAATTTCTTTCATGGTGCTCGCTGTTTGGAATTTTAGAGGTTGGCATGTTTGAATTCTAGCTATAATAAATTCTGTCTTTGTGCTCTATGTGTTGGTTGAAATAGGAATGTGTCTGGCAGTATGTGATGATGGCTAGAACTTTCTCGTTGATGGTTGACTATGGCTTTCATTAATTCAGGGTCAACATCATATGGCAAAACGTTAGAACATTTGGCAAAGTGCTTAGATGTGTTCGTTAAAGTTAAAATTCGCCAGTCAACTTTTTTTTTCATCATTTCTGGGCCTATAAAATAAAGTTCCAGTCAAGTCCTCTGAACGACTTTTTCAACTTTCATCTACTCTCCACAATTTGCTGGTCCTGTGCTTAAATTTGAAACCAGTATTACCAGGTGTTGTTTAGTTCAGACCGGATTTAATAGAGAAAATCTATGATGGAAGATGCTCTAGCCGTGACTATCCCATCTATTGTGTTTTAGATATTGCGTTTTAAACTATATTAACGTATATATTCTTACATATTAACACGTTAGGTTCTGCTTTGGGTCACGATTTCGCTGATATTTGTAGCAGGTGGAGAAAAGGTTTTATTTTTACACTTGAGTCGAAGTAGAAACGGCAATGCCCCTGACACTTTTCAGGGCCTGAGAGATGGATAGGAGAGAGAGGAAAGTATCTTCAAACCGGTGACCTCGTCTGAATATTTGCAACAAACTTAACTTCGTAGAAGACATCCAAAAGCAAACTTGTGGTGTTAAACAAGACTACGGATTATGTCAGTTATCCATGTATAGAGCAGGGGAGGGGGATATATTTAATTAAAAATACATAACATATAGCAATGCATCTCTACTGAGAGAACTAATGAGTTTTTAATTTTACAAATTCAAACATGACTACATTAAACAACATTAATTGAACTGTTATAATGCTATAATTAACTAAATAGTTCTATATATTACTTTAAATACTGAAGCACTAAACATGCTACCGTGTATAATATTATAAAACTAATGAAACTTAATGAGAAAGTTGGTTCTGCTTTTTATAACGTTCATAAACGTTAGATAAAACTGATTCGTCGTTTGCAAGATAATCTATAAGAAGTTTGCCTCGCAATCATAAGATCCGGGTTCGATCTATTGCATGGAATATTGGGCAAGTGTCATGTACTGTAGCCTCTAGTCGACCGAAGCCTTGTGTTTGAAATTAAGCTAGCGGTCACTGTTTCGAAGCTTGCCCATTGGATTGTACCTGTAACTCAAAGGACCGCTTCGTCACACACAGCGCTGAATCTCCATTACGTTAGAGGTACACATGTCTGCAGAAGGCTCAGCCCCCCATTCATGGGTAAGTATTTTCGTTGATCGAGCAGCTTCAATACTCATCATCGAAATCGATATCCAATTTCTCTGTAGGTTTAGCACGTAAGTGGTTCTCAGCTAAAGACACCCGCATTGTGGTATGTTATGTAAGTTACATAGATGAGTGCAACACAGGATAGAAACAACTGGCACCGGCTTGAATCGATCTTCCAGCTTGTAATTACTGAATAGTACTTGTGAAAGCGGGTGGCTTAGTGGTTATAGAATTGGATTCGTAATCGTGAGGTTGCGTAATCAATTCCTTGACATGGTGGTGCTTTATGTCTTTCAGAAATACACTTTATTTCACGTTGCTCCTACTGCCAGAAATTGCGACTGGTAGATAGCATCAGCAATGGAAAGACCGATGGAAACATAGTTTTACCTGCTCCTATTTGACAAGTTTCACCCCACTCGGTAAGCGAATAAGGTCTTGTCGATTGACCCTCCACTCAATAATACTGTAGTTCTACTCCTAAGTTTTCAATACACGCGAATGTCGTGGGAGAGTGCAGCAGAGGTGATGAAATCTAAACATATAGGGTAACAGAGAGTTCATTCACATCATTAAATGACAAAGACAAGAGAAAGTGAGGGAAGTTTCTTCGCTGATTCATCTATCAAGAGATCAAATATCACTTGAACTTATTTTGTGGTAATGTGACATATGTGTCGGCGATAGGTAGTAGAATGATAGAAATCATTTGAGCGTCGAAAAATTGCCCTGTATTGTTTAGATCTGGACTTATATGTTGAATTCACATTCCGCTGAATTCAACTTTACCTTTCACCATTTCGGAATCGCTAAATTGAAATTCAATTCAATAATTGTAATGTATACCAGAATCCAAGTAAAAGAACTTTGACATTAATCGATTTTGGCATAAAATTTGGTTTTTATATTTGAGTGAACAGAACGTCATGGTTTACATATTTCCAACGGTCAGTCACTTTTTCACTGCACTGCAGATAGCATGGACAATGAAATATCTGTATAAATAATTGTTTCTATTTTTAGGCACAAGGCCAGCAATTACCCAGTACATTACTGGTACTTTATTTTATCGACCCCGTAAGGATGAAAGGCAAAGTTAACCTCGGCGGGATTTGAACTCAGATCATAAAGGGACGTAACTCTATGCTTCTGTATTTTTATAAGCGTTGTCGTTATATAAGAAGTTTTCTGTTTTAGAGTGTGACAGGCCTTGCTGCTCTCATATTTCTAAGCCAACGTAACTGCCCATTGAGACATTGAAATAACTAGCTTCGTTTTCCTTAATTTGACATGTATCCCCGCTGAAGAGGGTGAATCTGCTGGCGTATATTATAGTCTTCAGATCACATCACAGAAAGCAGTGATAAGAACCAACACAGCGAGGTATTGACTTAGCCATTTCTTTAGACGTATCTATCAAATTTATGCATAATAGACATGTTAAGAGACATTATGCGTATAGACATGTTTCTAAAAACTGCTTTATCTCATTTTGTAGGTGCAATGATTGATAATAGGGAAACTTTATTTTTAAATGACATTACGATATTAATACAAATACCGGGTGGGCAAAAATCTTTTCTTGATTATAAAATACCATATCACAGATACTATTTGAACTTTTACTTTTTCATTGTTTTAATTTATAAATATCAAGTTTAAAGTTTTTCTGGGCATGTTTTACATTCTCTTTTCTACAGGAAGTAGTGGTAACTTGCAGTAACAAAATGTCATCTATGAAACAAAAAGCTCAGCGTGTTTTGTGGTTTCGAAGAATTTATGCTTACCCTGTATATCCTATTTAATTGTTTCTACATTTGGCACAAGGCCAGCAATTACCTAGTACATTACTAGTACTTTATTTTATTGGCCCCGTAAGGATGAAAGGCAAAGTTAACCTCGGCGGGATTTGAACTCAGTTCGTAAAGGGACGTAACTGTGCTGCAAAGCATGGCATCCGACCCGCCAATCCTATTTAATGTGCAGGAGTTGGAACTGCATCCGTTCTCACAACGAGAATTCTATTCATTTGATCAACAGAACAGTTTTCCCGTGTAATAAGGTACAAGTGGCTGAGCATCAAGCCCATACATGAACCCTTTAACCTATTTCCCAGGGAAATTCCCAGTGTCACAAGTTTCACAATGTTGTCCCATTGAATTACAGGTATAATTAATTTTTCCCAGCTGAGTGGAAATAAAGTGTATTGCTCAAAGACACAACTCACTGTCGAGACTTGAACTTATGACAACTTTGTGATTGTAAGCTGAATACCCTAACAACTTAGCCACAGGTCTCCATATATTTAATATAATATATGCTACATACACACAGATACCACACACACGCACACACAGATACAGACAGACAGACACGCGCGCGCGCTCACATATATATATATAAATGTACAGAATTATTATTTAAGACATCACAATCCAGTAGAGTGGGAATAACATTTATTGCATAACACTGACACATGTTTCATCGTATGTGTTACATATCAGTCTAAGATCGCTAATATTTGACTCATTCAATCAAATTAAATCGAATCCGACTACTTGAAAAATCATATTCGACACAACAAATTTTGAAAGTGGAATAATAACCTTTTTCATGGTACTCCCCGTTTCATTTTTTAGAGGTTGGCAGGTCTGACATACACTCTGAGTGTACCGACCAAGTTTGATCGAGCCTCTGTCTGTGTTCAAATGGCATTATAATGATCCTCACCAGTCATTTATTTTTAGCCAGAACTGCCTCCATTAGAGTTCCCCAAACTCTTTCGACTACCACCCCATTTCTAGAAAATATATTTCATCACCAACCACAGAACTGTTAAGTTGATATAAAATTATACGTTAAAACTCTAAAAAGTAATTAATATTTATGCTAGAACACAGTGTATATTTAATGATCTGAAGGTAAATTCAATGTAGATTTAACTACTACTTTTGTTTAATTTGAAGCCTTCTTTGTGAAAGAGTGAAGTGCGAAATGTAAACACGTTCAACTATTAAGATATAGACAGAAAAAAAAAACAATATATATTTCTTATGTTTTTTTTCTGTAAATGGAGGAATATTTACAATTCAGACATTGTTTTCACAGCGAAGCTTTGTCATTAAAAGAAAAACAGTTGTTATATCTACATTAAACTTCTTCTTCTTCTTCTTCTTCTTCTTCTTCTTCTTCTTCTTGGTTTCCTGTCGGTTGTTTTTTTCCCCCATAACATCTGTTCAACGATATTTTCCTGAGACATTCTAACCACATGCCTGTAGTATCGGAGCTGTGATCTCGCAATTTGGAGAAGTAGCGGCTCTACCTGGAGCGACTCTCTGATATCGAGTAACGTTCTCCCAAACTCTTGCGAGGAACTCTATTTCGGCTGCTTCTATTCCCAATCATATTCTTTTGGTCATTACACAAGATTCGTGATCATAGATAAAGGTTGGCACGAATACAAAATTGGAGAAAGCGACTTCAGATCAGCAAATAAAGTATTCTGGCAGACTATCTACCGACTTCGTAATAAGACATCTTACTCTACACTTGCTACTTCAAACGTGTCTGGGATTCTCCTCTATTCAGAGAAGGGCATCTTCGCGAGGTGGAGAGAATATTTTGCTGATCTCATAAACTCGGTTACAACAGCATCTTCTGATGTGCACGAGGTGCATTTAGGAATGATGACTAATCTCTCTGAGGCTAAGGCCACAAGAGCAATTAAAGAGCTCAAATATAGCAAGGTCACTGGGCGGGATGAAATTCGGCTCGAGATGTTAAAAACCTTAAATAGAGAAAGCATTCTCTGGATGACTTGTGGGTGCCGGGTGTCCTGGATCTCTGATAAGACACCTAAGCAATGGCAATCAGGGTTGATAATCCCCAAGATTTGCAAATTTATCATACGGCTTTATTTAATCATTATCGAGGATTTTCTGCAAAGAGCCAGATATATACTAAACATTTTCTCTGATATTGCTCACAAAGCACATACACTTTACAGCAACGGATAAAATCATTTACAATATCTCGCAGGGTCCTTGAGTTCAAATAACGCCAATGTCAGTTTTTATTTTCATTCTTTCGGAGTTGATAAATGAAGTACCAGTCCAGAATTTGGGTCGTTTTCTTTCTCTCCGTCTCTTTCTCTATATAAGAAATAATAGCTCAGTCAGTTTTATGTCATTGACGTAAAATGCCGTAGGTCATGACGTTGCCTCTACAACTACTCCACCAGGAACGAAGGAAATAAAGAAGGAAGAAAATAACATAGGTAGTAGCTTGACATTTTTGAAATTAGAATTACTAGGAATGCCATGTTTTGAAGCTTTAATTGTTGCAATCGAAAACGTGGTCGGCCACTGTTTAATTGAAGACCATTTTTGATGGATGATCTGAAGCAAGTGAAAACAGCTCGTGAGTTGACAGTTACAAGTTTTTTTTTTAAATACAAGCTGTCATGTTTTCAATACGTATATGGAGTGACTTATATGTTGACATCTGAAGGCCGGATCGAGAAAACTTGAAACAAGATAATAGACGACTTTTTTGCATACGTCAAATGTTTTCATGGTGTCATTGTAAAAGTCATGTAGCACATGTATTATGAAAACTACCTAGAAATTATTATGGATCTTCCGTCAGTTTCAACGATGTGCATTCAGTTATTCGATTAACTGAACACCAACTCAGGAATTAACGTCTAAGTGGTTGATTATTCCCTCCTACACGCGTAGCCTTAACGTAATTCCTAAAACGTAATTCCTAAAACAAATCAACATGACAGTCTATGACAAGGCTGGATACAATCCATCCATCCAGTTTCCATCCACTCAGTTTCACTCACCAGGTTTGTGTGAAGTTGGGGCTAAGGTAAAACCCCTCGGGCAAGATACCACGCGGTGGTACTGAACTAGGGATCTCATGATTGTGAAGCTAACTTCTTAACTATTCAGCTATGCCTGCATCATCCCGAAAACTATAGGGAAGCAGTATTTGAAGCCATCAATGTTGTAATTTTACCATCAGATGCCATGAAAAATTACCGTTTTCTTTTCATTTGTTTAATCAATTCATAAACCACATTCGGTTACGGCAAATCATGATAAGGTATCCGTAAATGGCAAGATCCTCTCCAAGGTACAGATCCGGACATGTCTCCTCTTTCCCTACCTTCGATGGCCAAAAGTTGATATTGCGGGGGAACTTAAAACACAAAGAGTCGCAAGAAATATCGCAAGGCAACACTAACAACACCACTAATTCACAGACCCAAAACTGGTATTTTTATTTATTAACCTCGAAAGGATAAAAGGCAAAAATTGACATTGGGCCGCTACTGGATTTGAACTCAGTGCTGAAAGCCAAAAAAAAAAAAAAAAACGCCACGAACATTTAATCCGGCGTTCTAACAAGTGCACCAGTTCACCACCAGATGTTCTGAAATAGTCTCTAAAGAATCAATGGTGTTGACATAGGTTCAGAGTCTGATTTATTCGACGAACACAGTTGTAAAGCATTCTGTGACCTGTTATCATCATTCCTATATCAATATTGATTCATGTAGGTATGAAATAATTTATTCAAGTGTTCAAAACACATTTTTAGTATCTTAGGGTGATGTCAGTTATATACTCAGAATAATAAAGTGGGTTCAGACATTACATGCGCAACTGGTTCTTCAAGGCCATCACGTTAGTAAATCTCCACGTATGTTGATGACCCTGATAAGTTCCATAATGTTATAGGAGTCTTCCACGTGTTATCGAATATACTTTTATCTCCTTTAAGTATAACATAAAAACAAAGAAGCAAACACGCACACACACGCACACGCACACACATTAACACACATGCAGACACACACACACACACACATACACACACACAAACAGACATGCATACACACGCACTCATCCACGCAATTGAATGAGTAAGTACAGTTGTCCCCCATTTTACATGGTTAATTTATTCCCCAAGTCCACTACGTTAGTAAAACCATCTATGTTGAAGACCCATCGATTTTTTGGAGGAGGCAAGATGTCAGATTCTCTGGTAGTTGAGAGAACTCAGGGAAAGAATGCCAGTGGAAGGAGGTAGTTTTCTCCTTTATATCAGATGACGTGGCTTCGTGCGTAACACACCCTTAAGTGTTTTTATTTTTATTTTATTTCGACTGTGTGTGGAAGACGTCACGACTAAGACCGCGTAAGATGCGGCCCCCACTCTATAGACACTACGATTTAAAGAGAATTCTGAAAGTCTCTCGAGCTAACAGAAATCAATGTAGTTGGAAAATCCTCGGCCCTAGGGCTACCTCCCTACTCACCACCATAGGCACTGAGCTAATCAGCCGCAAGTGTGAGCCCCGCGAGCTGGAATGGCTTTTCCAGCGCGTCTACCTTGCCGTCATCCGAGAGATGAAATTAGTTAAAGCAAATGATAAGTTAGTCTAAAATACGTCACAGAATAACAACGTTATCAACTAAACACTTTATCTATAACACCGTTCTTTGAGCAAAGTACACTTCGGTGGGATTTGTATTCAGAGAGCAGTGTGCTGGAAGGAATACCACAGAGCATACACTCCGACGTTCTAATAAGTCTGCCAATTCACCGCCTTATGTATATAGTAATACAGTTTAAATTTGGGTTGAACTGAATGAATTTGTAGCACCATTTTCAGTATCGAATGACAAGGAAAAAGAATTTACGACCAAATCTTTACTGTAACATTGGGTACAGATTCCAAACAATAGCACGCGTATGATTCAAAGCCTACTCTGGTTTACTGTGTAGATATAACAGCATTAACGGCATCAATAACCTTATGTTCTTGTACTGAATACACCAAGGCGTTAACGAAAGTAACTTGAAGCTCAGTCCCAACGGGTTTCCTTTGATCGTTTATTTTCTTTGACCTAGCTGTCGAAAAGGCCGGAGCTTAGCCGTCGGGGTCCCGACTATTTTCCTATAAATATATATATATATTTATATATATATATATATATATATATATATATATATATATGTATATATACACACCCGTCACACACACACTCACGCACACACACACATATATATATATATATATATATATATATATATATATATATATATATATATATATATATATATATATATATATATATATATATATATATATATATATATATATATATATATATATATATATATATATATATATATATATATATATATATATATATATATATATATATATATATATATACACACCTCACACTTATATATTTACAGACAATGTACACATCAAAGCCAATACAGACAATGTACACATCAAAACCAATACGTCTTGTTTGTTATCAATTAAGGTGGTCCTCCATAAATCTCAAGTGTTACTCACATTAGTAAGTTTTACCGCAGTCTATTCTTGATGAAAGGAGCTGCATGCCCTTGAAATTCTCAGGGAGATTCAGTGTGACACAGTATATGAAAAGTATGGCTCTCTGAAGTACAGGTACACCTCGTTTTTACCAGCTGAGTGAACTGAAGCAACATGAGGTAAAATGTTCGCTGAAGGACCAACGCACTGCTAGGAATCGAACCGACAGCCTTCAAC
>OZ024741.1:38794010-38814010 GCA_964016885.1 Eledone cirrhosa
TACTACTAAATAAATAAATAAATAAATAAATAATTAAATAAATGAATATTTAAATAAATAAATAAGCATTTCAACTGGACAATAAGCAAATAAATGAAAAGGAATTCTTTCTCACAAACTGGTTCCACCTAGATCAATTTGATTGCATAGGAGAAGTAGTAGGGGTGGTGGTGCATTTCTGAAAGGTTGATTATGAAAGTGTTTGTTGCTGTTGCTGCTGCTGTTGTTGTTGCTGTTGTTGTTGCTGCTGTTGTTGACGAGGCATTGAAGCTATTATACAAACACCAACTAAGTAAATATACAAACAAGTAAATAAGTAGATGGAAAGATAAGTAAATTAGGTGTGTTAGTTAAAGATTGTACATTCGTAGATCTTCCCGTTACTCAGTTTAGGGTGTTTGATGTTGTTGTTGTTGTTGTTGTTGTTGTTAGGGTGGTGGATTGGCAGTACCGGTAGAGGGTCGGACGCCATGCTTTGCAGCATAGAGTTACGGCCCTTTGTGATCTGAGTTCAAATCCCGCAGAGGGAGGTTAACTTCGCCTTTCATCGTTACGGGGTCGATAAAATAAAGCACCGGTAACATACTGGCTTCGATTTAATCGACTTTCTCCTGCCCCCCAAATTACTGGCCATGTGCCAATACTAGAAATCATCATTGTTGCTGTTGTTGTTGTTGTTGTTGTTGTGTCTCGACGCAAAATATTAAATTGCTCCGTAAGTTTCTTACTTTTTTACATTGTTAAACTAGCCAGGATCTTGGTGATCTGGTTAGTTTTTCACCTGCTGTAGCTTTTAGGACATAAACCTGTGTTTGTTTACCAAACACACTCCTTAATTTCTTTTGATGAATAGGATGATGGATGGATAACTAATTTTCTTCCGATAGAGAGAACAGCCGTCTCTTAACTGGATGGAACAGCCAAATTTCAAAAAGCAGTGACACCAACAACAATAACAACAATAAGTCTGTACGGGAAAACTATGAAATAAATTTGCCTGAAATAAATACGTCAACACCACCATCAATATTATAAGAACTACAAAGCAAAATGAACGCAACACTACTACAAATACTGCCACTACTATTACCACTACCAACACCACCACCATTACCGCTACCATCACCATCACCACCACCACCACCATTACCGCTACGATCACCATCATCATCACCACCACCATTACCGCTACCATCACCATCACCATCACCACCACCATTACTGCTACCATCACCATCACCACCACTATTACTACTACCATCACCAACACCACTACCATTACCTCTACCATCACCATCACCAACACCATCACAATTACCGCTACCATCACCATCATCATCACCACCACCATTACTGCTACCATCACCATCACCACCACCATTACCTCACCAATCACCATCACCATCACCATTACTGCTACCATCACCATCACCACCACCATTACTGCTACCATCACCATCACCACCACCATTACCGCTACCATCACCATCACCACCACCATTACTGCTACCATCACCATCACCAACACCACTACCATTACTGCTACCATCACCATCACCAACACCACTACCATTACTGCTACCATCACCATCACCAACACCACTACCATTACTGCTACCATCACCATCACCAACACCACCACCATTACCGCTACCATCACCATCACCACCACCATTACTGCTACCATCACCATCACCAACACCACTACCATTATCGCTACCATCACCATCACCATCACCACCACCATTACTGCTACCATCACCATCACCAACACCACCACCATTACCGCTACCATCAACATCATCATCACCACCACCATTACTGCTACCATCACCATCACCACCACCATTACCGCTACCATCACCATCACCACCACCATTACTGCTACCATCACCATCACCACCACCATTACCGCTACCATCACCATCACCACCACCATTACTACTACCATCACCATCACCACCACCATTACTGCTACCATCACCATCACCACCACCATTACTACTACCATCACCATCACCACCACCATTACTGCTACCATCACCAACACCACCACCATTACTGCTACCATCACCATTACCAACACCACTACCATTACTGCTACCATCACCATCACCACCACCATTACTACTACCATCACCATCACCACCACCATTACTGCTACCATCACCAACACCACCACCATTACTGCTACCATCACCATCACCAACACCACTACCATTACTGCTACCATCACCATCACCAACACCACCACCATTACCGCTACCATCCCCATCACCACCACCATTACCTCTACTATCACCATCATCATCACCACCACCATTACCTCTACCATCACCATCACCACCACCATTACTGCTACCATCACCATCACCACCACCATTACCGCTACCATCACCATCATCATCACCACCACCATTACCGCTACCATCACCATCACCATCACCACCACCATTACTGCTACCATCACCATCACCACCACCATTACCGCTACCATCACCATCACCATCACCACTACCATTACCGCTACCATCACCATCACCACCACCATTACCGCTACCATCACCATCACCACAACCATTACCGCTACCATCACCATTACCGCTACCATCACCATCACCATCACCACCACCATTACCGCTACCATCACCATCACCACAACCATTACCGCTACCATCACCATCACCACCACCATTACCGCTACCATCACCATCACCACAACCATTACCGCTACCATCACCATCACCACAACCATTACCGCTACCATCACCATCACCACCACCATTACCGCTACCATCACCATCACCACCACCATTACCGCTACCATCACCATCACCACCACCTTTACCGCTACCATCACCATCACCACAACCATTACCGCTACCATCACCATCACCACAACCATTAGCGCTACCATCACCATCACCACAACCATTACCGCTACCATCACCATCACGGCCACCATTACCGCTACCATCACCATTAGCGCTACCATTACCATCACCACCATCATTACCTCTACCATCACCATCACCAATACCACCACCACTGCAACAACAAAAACTATAATAGAAGCAAAAATAAAAAATAACAGTAACGTAGAGAACAACACAAATGACAACAATAACAACATTGAAAACAACAACAACTACATTTGCAGCAACGACTGCCAAAAGAACCGAACTTTTTAAAATTAACATTTAGAAAGAAAAAAAAGACATGTTTGGCCCAAGCAGCTAAACTGATCAACTAGAGAAATCGTGCTCTGACGTAGCCATTTCACTCAAGTTGTTGGCAGAAAATACACAAAACCAGGGTGCGTAAATGCTCTGTTGGCATATGTGAATGACGTCACCGTATGGCGTGGAAGAACTCGGTAGTCGAGGTCACATCGTAGAGAAATATAAAAAAATCAACCTTGATTATTTGGTGGGTTTGCAGGTCAACACCAGGAGAGGCAAATCCATGTCGTTCAGCAGCGTTGTTTGACGCTGGACGAATGGACTGGTGAAGTTGCTCGGGATTTGGTTTGGTCCTAACTTCTAGCTGGATAGTCCTAGGACAAGGTAATTGTTACCCAGAAATGGGCCAAGAGTAACTATTCCTGATCGATGAAACCGTTCTGCACGCTCTCGTCCAATGTCCCGGCATCGCTAAATTTTTATCGAGCAGCTATTGTTGCGTGTGTGTCGGATTCGACTATCAACTGACTCCGTCGTGAAGTTCACCCCGCCGCACGTTTTTGGTCGGGAAGTGCAGGCATCTTTCCTCTCTGGTAGTTGTAGCGAAATAGGTGGTATGGTGGATACAACTAAAAAGACTGAAGATAGACACTTTCCTCTTCAAACAAGCCCTCATCGACTTTTTCAAGTTTCCCTTCGAAAGGAAGGTGGAGGCGGAGAGGTAGTTGCTACCCACAGTACATTTGTTAAAGGGTGGGTGAATGTAGCGAGGATGACTGAGTGAATGTGTTTTCTATGCGCATGCGTCTGTGGACTGGAGAGTTCAGAGAGGAGGGCAACTTCCCTGGATTCTCTTGGCGATTAAAGTGGTTTAGGATCTGTGAGCTTCCCAAACCACTCCTGGGTGATGCTCCCTCCTATTAGGGAATTCTTTTGGCTTACTTCACTGTTATTTTGTTACCCGCTTTCTTTGTTGATTATATGCAAATCCCCAATGTATTTATGTATATATGTATATATGTATGTATGTATTCATTATTGGGTCATCGGTGACTAAACAGGCAGCCCCACCAAGCTTGCTTGGTGAGGAGGGTGATATTTGAACACCCTGCGGGATGAAATACAAGATCTGGCAAAGGGCGGAGGAACTCAGCAGAGTCAACTGCCATCCAAATAGTACTTTTTTTTCTTCTTCACATGGGAGTGAAAGGCCCTCAGTTGTTACCACAACACCTTTCTAGGAGAAGGAAACTGAAAAAAAAACCTGCGGCTTCGGAAGCATCCGATGATGTTGGTCAGTTCTCCTTTTCGGGTCATATTTTCGATGCTCAAGGGGTGGGATTGGTCGAGTGCAAGGCCTTTCCCCACTTAAAAATACCTTCAAAGCACATTTTAAACACACACACACACATAAACACACAGAGACACGCCCAAAACACATAAACACACACAGACACACACATACCCTCACATACACACACACACACACACACACACACACACACACACACACACACACACACACACACACAAACACAAACACACTATCTTTTCATGCATCCTTAGGAATGTTTTACGGTCCGTAAAATAATTGTTTCTAACATAGGCACAAGGCCAGTAATTTAGTGGGAGGAGAAATTCAATAACATTTACCACAGTACTTTACTGGTACTTTATTATCTCGACCTCGAAACGATGAAAGGCAAAGCTGACCTCGGTGGGATTTGAACTTAGCTCGTAACTAGATGCTATGCAGCGTCGTAACGATGTTGTAAAGAACCGGGAAAAGTACTGCAACACATTTGTCCAAGGCTCTAACAACTCTGCCAGTCTACTACCAGAGGTTCGTTTGTAATAATAATATAAAGGATAAAAACCCCCTTCGGTCACGAATGCCCATGGGATTTGAAGCTAGAAAGTTCCCCTCCGAGGCACAAGTCTAGGCTAGGTTGTTTGTGGAAGACCAGCAATTGCTCATACATACCAGTCTCCCCTCTCCACGCCAGCGATATTGTCTAAGGTAAAGGCTAAGGCTGATAAAACTTGGCACCAGTGACGTCACAACTCATTTCTACAGCTGAGTGAACTGAAGCAATGGGAAATAAAGTGTCTTGCTCAACAACACAACACAAAGCCCGGTCCGAGAATCGATCTCACAACCTCACGATTGTAAGCTCGACGCACTAACCACCAAGCCATATGCCTTCCAATAATAATTGTTTCTACTTTTGGCACAAGGCCAGCAATTAACCAGTACATTACTGGTACTTTATTTTATCGACCCCGTAAGGATGAAAGGCAAAGTTGACCTCGGCGGGATTTGAACTCAGAAATTATTTCTAGTATAGGCACATAGGCCAGTAATTTGGTGGGAAGGGAAAGTCGATTAAATCGACCCCAGTACGTTACTGGTGCTTATTTTATCGACGCCTTAAGGATGAAAGGCAAAGTTAACCTCGGCGGGATTTGAACTCAGACCGCAACGGGCCGTAACTCTATGCTGCAAAGATGGTGTCCGACTCTCTACCAATACTGCCAATCCACTGCCCTAATAATAATAATAATGATTTCTGATTTAGGCACAAGGCCAATCATTTTTGGGGAGGGAAAAGTCTAATAAATCAACCCCAGTGCATTACTGGTGCTTTATTTATCGACCATGTAAGGATGAAAGGCAAAGCTAACCTCGGCGGGATTTGAACTCAGAACGTAAAGGACCGTCACTCTATACTACAAAGCATGGTTTCTGACGCTCTAGTGATACTGCCAATCCATCGCCCTTCAAATAATAATAATAGTAATAATATTTTAAGAGCCAACGAGTCCTTCTATTCGATAAAAGATTAACCGAAATAGTGACTGGCATTCCGGATTCTAGTTCTTATTCCAATTCATTGGTTGTCATTGGTTGCCAAAGCTTTATTATCAGATTTTTGTTGGTAACCAGGATGTGGCATCTAACAGATGCTTGCTTGCAATCAGGATGTGAAATATTTTCAGCATTAGGTAATATTTAAAATATAAAAAAAATATTAAAATGTTCATTCCCTGACTAACTCTTCGTTTAGTCAATAGTTGGTAGAGTTATTCTATGAAGAATTGGTGGACGTGGCATAGTCGAATGGTTAACAAGTTATAAAATAGGGTCAATACCCTTAAAAGACGGAAAAAAGTTACCATTGGTCGCTATGAAAAATTGAACCCATATCTTCTAGATATCGCGCTAGGGGCTTTTATCTGGGAGACATGGAGTTCAGTTCCTCATAACGGCCGATGGCAACTTCTTTTTCCGTCTTTTAAGGGTTTTCACATTTATTTTATAAGATATTTTGTAGCAGCTAGAGACATGAGCACAACATTGTTGATGTTGAATTGTTCTATATGGATACCTGCCATCTTTCGTCAGAGTGGGATCGGTCCAAGCAAGGGCATCACTCGGTCTAAACGTCTTACCCCTGTGTTGCATGATCATCACTGGCCATTGCACAAAAAGGCTTTTTTTTCTCACAGCATATATGCAGAAAGGAATGTAAGTCCTTGGCAGAGCTACAAAGTAACGATCATGCGACCCATGTGTGAGAAAAAGATCAACATGATGGCAATTCTTTCTTGCTACTTCCCCTATTAAGAGTGACACAGCTAAGGTCAACACTAAGAGAGCAGGAAAGAAAACTACAGACAAAAATGTGAACTTTTCTCTATATATATGTATGTAAAAATATTTTTCCCCATATTTTTATTGTTCTTATTAATATGCAATTTAATTGCATTATACATTTCCGTCGTATGAAGAAGCCTACAAGCTGAAACCGGTATAAATAATGCGGAAATTCCTATTTTGTAAATAAATGTTTTGATGTTATTCTGAGAGAAAATCCCTTTAGCATTTTCTACTGTTTTTTTTTTCTTTTTTAATTTATATATATGTATATATATATATATATATATATATATATATATATATATATATATATATATATATATATAACGAAGGAAATGTGGTAAGGAACCAGATGGACCATAATGCACCAGAAAACTCAATACTTAGGGTAGTAGAGTGGGTAATAGGAAAAAGTATGACCCCGACGGCAGAACTCAAGCCGTTTCGATGGCTATTTCTGGACTAAATTAGAATTTTTCCTATATATATATATATAACGAAGGATGTGTGGTAAGGAACCAGGTGAACCCACTCCCTCATTGTTCTACAAGCAAGTTCAGTTACCCCCACCCCTACCCACCGCCATGAAAGATTTAACTGTGTTTACAAGAAAATTTGACCAATCCTTATGACAACTACAACCTTCAGAAATGCATGATTATCGCATGACCATATATGTAATTACCCCTTGAAAAGTTCGGCTGTTTATTACCACGCTAAAAATCTAATTTAGTCCAGAAATAGCCGTTGAAACGGCTTGAGCTCTGCCGTCGGGGTCCTGAACATTTTCCTATATATATATATTTAGGTGTCGCAGAAACCCTATATCGGATTATACAATCATTCCCGAGAGTCCAGGTAAATATTTCAATCACATCTTATTTTGTTTCACCCGCTTAGCTTGCTCGCTTTTTTGTCTTAGGTGGTTAATGGCTTCTTAACCATCGTCTCAGTATTGTATGGCCTTTTTAACTTATGTTTATAGCTCTGGTATCTTCATATCCATTGAGCGCTCGCCAACACAATTCGGAAGTTGCGTTTCGCTAATTTCTACTCGTCGAAATGCGATTCTCGCTAAATGTATATTTAAATATATATATAATTGGGAACCATGCCCCCCCCCCCCCCCAATAATTATATCTTATCTTTCTCCCCAAATTACCAAAACACACATCTATTTGGATATGCGCAACAAATTATGTGTATGTTATGTTTATTGCATATCGAAGTTTTATGGCCATTTTAGAGTGCAAAGAACTACAAGTAAATTACCATATTCCCCCCCCCCCCCACACACACACACTTCAGAAATGCTTCCACCGCCTCTGTATATATATACATAAATTTAAATAATTTTGAAAACCATACAATGCACTAGAAATTTAAAATTGCTAAGATAACAATAGAATCTTACCGTAGCAAATTTAATAATCCATTAATAATCTTACCTTTGCTATGTTAAGATTCTATTGTTATCTTAGCAATTTTAATTTTCTAGTGCATTGTATGGTCTTCAATATTATTTAAATTTTTGTTTCCTATTCATATATATATGGAGTTGGAAACGTGAGGTATATTTACCTTAGTACTTACTGAATAACTACAACGTGTGGACGATGGGATGCCGTTTCATAACTGCAAGCTTATTGTCTCAGCGAGTGAGGGGATCATGGCTGGAGGTCGCTGAAATAACTTCGCTATTTGTAGTGAAACCCATGCTAGTTCCGTCAACTTATTATATATATGCATATATATATAAAGCACACACAGCTAGGTAGGTAACTAATTAAAGTTCAACTGGAACTTCAAATACCTTTTAAAATGATTAATCATTACCTTAAAATACCTTTTAAAATGATTAATCATTTTTAAAAGATATCTATATTTGAAGTTCTAGTTAAACTTTAATTAGTTACCTACCTAGCTGTGTGTGCTTTGCACTCTTTACAAATTATCCCCTGTGATTGTTTGATATGTTATATATATATATATATATATATATATATATATATATATAGAGAGAGAGAGAGAGAGAGAGAGAGAGAGAGAGAGAGGGAAAAGTATGACACCGACGGCAGAGCTCAAGCCGTTTCGACGGCTATTTTTGGACTCTGGTGCGTTATGGTCCATCTGGTTCCTTACCACAACACTCCTTCGTTATTTATATATATATATATATATAGAGAGAGAGAGATTTTGAGTTCATGTTGGTTGTATACCAACACCTCAGTATGCAGGCTGGAGCACTCGACGAGGTGCGCAGGTTGGTTTGGTTACTCCGGAGTAGTGTGAAATAAAGTTAAATAAAAGTCAAATGATTAAAATTTAGCTTCGTTTATTACTGCTATATATATTTCAGTGACAGCCATCTTTGGCTGTGACCTCTTCAGGCAGTTTGAATTAGTATGGTATAGACAAGTACATATGTTATTTAGGTGTATGATATTGTCAATACTCTGATATGCCCAGTTCCTTGTTGGGTTGTTAATTCACTGGGGAACTGGAGTCATATGACTCCAGTTCCCAAGTGAATTAACAACCCAACAAGGAACTGGGCATATCAGAGTATTGACAATATCATACACCTAAATAACATATGTACTTGTCTATACCATACTAATTCAAACTGCCTGAAGAGGTCACAGCCAAAGATGGCTGTCACTGAAATATATATAGCAGTAATAAACGAAGCTAAATTTTAATCATTTGACTTTTATTTAACTTTATTTCATATATATATATATATATATATATATATATATATATATATATATATATATATATATACATACATATATATTTATATATTTTATTTTATTGGCAACATGACCCTCCCAAAGTATAACAATATATATATAAGTTAAAACAATGAAATAAAAAATCAAGTCATTAGAAATATACTTCACTGCTTTACAATCGTTTCTAGGTGATGATAATACATCGTAACTATACATCGTTATCGATCTATGTAAGGTTAGTTACAAAATATCAGATAAGGAAAATATTTACTTACATGCATATTACCAGCTGTTGTCAAAAGCAATAATCATTTTATTCAAAATTAGTAGTAAATTAGTAGTAAGTTTAGTTATATGACCTTATTTGGAGGTAGCTGAAGAACAAACCAATCAGATTGTTTTTTTCCATATGATGTTAAGATGAAAATAATTCACTTTAGTTGAGGTCATGACCCTTTGAAAGGAATGGTTGAATGGTGTTAATAATAGAATTGCTATAAAAAATCTATTAGGAAGAAAGGGATTGTCAAATTGATAGTTGAATGTATATGGTATAGTGAAGTTTAAAAGGAATGTAAAAGTTAAATGTTGAGTTGTGTTGTATGGAGTTTTTAGGTGAATATAAATTGAGGTCATGACTAGGAAAGATAGTATATTAAAAGATGAAAATTATAATAAGATAATGAAATACAGTAATACAATAATATAATATAATTGTTTCTACTTTCGGCACAAGGCCAGCAATCAACCAGTGTATTACTGGCACTTTATTTTATCGACCCCGTAAGGATGAAAGGCAAAGTTAACCTCGGCGGGATTTGAACTCAGAATGGCAAGGGCCGTAACTCTATGCGTCAAAGCATGGCGTCCGACCCTCTACCGATACTGCCAATCCACCGCCCTTATACAGTAATATAATATAATGTAACACAATATAGTACGGTGTGGTAAATTGTACTTAGTACAATACAGCGTACGATACGTTGTAAAATACTTTCAAGTATGTCTATGTATAAATAATGAAAGTCAGATAAATGCATGTTGACATAGTCAAAACGCATAAATTTCATAGATCACAAAGTGCATATACCCATATTATAGATAGAGGTATAGTTATATTGATACTCAATTAAAAATATACATACGCATAAATAGATGCAAACATATACATACATCTTCACATGTGCACACAATCATATACACATATATTTATATATATATATTTACATATACACACCTATACACACATATATATATATGTATGTACACACACATACATGTACACACACACATATAAACACTCATACACATATACACGCATATATACACACACACACACACACACACACACACACACACACACACACACACACACACACACACACACACACATATATATATATATAAATATATATATATATATATATAGTCACATATACATACATAGATACATATTTACTCATGCAATTACGGGTGGTTGTGTACCTTGTTGCCCTTAATCATTAACGCATAAATCTAAGGAAGCTAAAAAATTAAAAGGTAAGAAATAAGCATGAATGCGTATAATTAGGGGAAAGGGATTCTAACAAATGTTACGCTACATAGAATTATAGGGAGTTGCTATTTAGAATATTTAATTAGGTTTATAGTATTTAAATGTTTTTCGTATACGGTGATTACAAACTATAACCAGTTCCTGTCTTTTATTCAATAAATCGTCATTAGACTTAGTAATTTCCAAGATCTCCCCTGAACATAACATGTGGTGTTAGGTAGTTTAGTATTGTTAAAACTACTAGCTGAAGCAGTAAATAGCTATAAAAAGAAAAAAAATGTAGGCACAAGTATTGAGGACAAATGCACAACCCTTTGGCAACTAACTATATATATCGCTTATCCCTTTAAACCTCTCCTTCTCTCTCACGATACTTAAATATTCTATATATATATTCCGAAGAGATTGTTTTATAATCATTTTATAATGATTTATGTAACATCAGCACTGTTATTTTTGTTATCTTATTTATATATGTGCATAGTAAACAACACAATATAATTATTCCATTACTAAAATAATCTGATGGACGGGCTAGAAGTTTCTGTAAGAATCGTCTAGTTTCTTGAGACCTTCTACGGAAATATTTAACACATAACCAACACACACACACACACACACACACACACACACACACACACACACACACACACACACACACACACACACACACACACACACACACACACACACATATATATATATATATATATATATATATATATATATATATATATATATATATATACATATTTAATAGATATTAATTTCATATATCCAAAACATAATTATTTCATCCGGTGAGCGAACTGGACGTTTCTATTACGATCGTCTAGTTTCCTGAAACGTTTGGAAATGAAATAATTATATTGTGTTGTATATTATGTAATTAAATAGCTCTATAATATACATAGAGCACACTTTTTTCCTTTACCTTTTCTACGGAAATACTTAACACACACACGACCTTAAATAGAGTGTGTGTCTCTGATCAAATCATCGGTATACATGAGTACACCTGATCAATGAAACAATTGTTAATACTATAAATAAAACCCTGTTTGTACAGCCGACCATTTTAATTCTTCACTCTTTCACTATATATATATATATATGTATATATATATATATATAATATTAGAAAGTGATGTCTTTTTACAAAATGAAAAATAACCGGTGTCCTAAATGAGTGAAAGTATAAGGAAAAAAGATGAAATCGAAAATGCAACTGGAGTCTTATTTAAAAATATATATATATATATTTATTTGGTTCCTTTACTGGTTTCGCAGATGTGAGAAAAACCACAAACCCTCCATCTCAACTCTACTTTTGAAAAGAGCAGAAGAACTGCGAAACCGGTAAAGGAACCAAATAAATATATATATTTTTTCTTTTTAAATAAGACTGCAGTTGCATTTTCGATTTCATCTTTTTTCCTTATATATATATATATATATATATATATATATATATGTAGGAGGAGAGTTTTATTGTAGCACAATAAAACAATGCAAATATCGGATAAGTATGTTGATTTAAAACTTCACTATTCACAAGTGTTTTTAACCCTCATATCATGTATCCCTATTTTATCTGATGAAAATGCAGATATCATCTCATGATGATATTTGTTTTTGAAATGCGCATAATAAAATACTTGGAACTCTTTTAACCATCTTTTGATCTTATATATATATATATATATATATAGTGTTGTGTAGTGTGCTGTTGTGGTATAATGAGGTGAAGTGTGGAGTGATATGGTGTGGTGTGGTCAGTTAGAATTAAAATGTTTAGACAAGCTGTTACAATTTTTTTGCATAATCCAATACAATGCCACTTCATTTAGCATAATAAACAGTTTATCGCCTCATTTATGTATGTGCATATATATGTAAACACATACACATACATATACACACAATGATATATAAACTCAGATACACCCATACATACACACACCCGCACACACACACATGTATACATTAATAAATATATATATATGTGTGTGTGTATATATATATATGTATATATATCTGTGTGTATATATATATGTATATATAAATGAAAATAGAGAAATTAATGTGATATATATATATATATATATATATATATATATATATATATATATATATATATATATATATATGAGAGAGAGAGAGAGAGAGAGGCAAATATATTACACATGGTGCACGCAATACATTTCTGTCTGGTCTGTTCCAGAGTTTTGTTTTGACATTATGTAATTATGCTTTGTTTCATCAGAAAATGGGTCGATCAAATAAATGCCTTTTATGTTTAGCAGCAAACTTCAAAATTACGTATAGTAGTGTTGTCAATTGATGAGAGATAAATTTTAGTTGTTTTATTAATTTGCTTAGAGAAATGGGTGAAAGAGAATGTGTATATCAGTGGCTGTGTAACGTAGCGGGAAAAGAAAGCTAGAAAGAGGGTATGTATGTATCTATGTATGTATGTATATATATGGCCGTTGACTCTTATGAGTTCTTCCGTCCTTTTGTCAGGTTTTGTTTTTTGTCCTGTAGGGCAGTGGTCGCCAACCTTTCTAAAACCGAGGAACCCTCTAAATATTTTGAATTCTTCACGGAACCTATACAATACAAAACTTTTCAACAAAAAAAATAAAGTATTTATTTATTTTAGTGTTTCATGCGTGTGTATGTAATCGAACACAATTAACTAGTGGCTTTTCTGCTGCTGCGCCTCATCAGTGAGTTTAGAAAATCGAGGTTCAACACTAGTTAATGTCAGTCTCATACACTCGTCAATTGCTGACAGTTTATTCATCTTCTTTGTGCAGATTTCTACCAACTGCGAAAACCCTTTTTCGCACAAGTAGCTAGATGGGAATAAAGTCAAATATTTTAATGCAAGTTGGCTGATTTCATTAAACTACCCAATCAAGAATAAGTCGATCCATAGTTCTTTCTTTCTGCTTTCGAATATCACTTTCAGGTCTTCGTTTGAATTCAAATCCATCAACTGATGTAAGCATTGTGCAGGTAGTAAATTTTTACAATTTCCCGCGTCATTTTCTGACACTAACTGCTCGATCTCGGTGAACGGGTTTTTTATCCATAAATTTCCGCTAACAATATCTTTTTCCATCAAGTCAAAATAATCTGAAAAACTTGTGGAAAGCACATTTAAATGAGAAAGAATAATCTTCTTTAGATTGCTGGAGTCAAAATCTCCTCTCTTTTTAAGCTCTATTTCAAGGTTTGAAAATAATGAGTAATTGTCCGATGCAATTCTTTTTATAAAGATGTTTAATGTTGATTGAAAATATGTAATAAAATTGATTGAAGTAAAAATATCTGCATTGTTACCCTGAAGACACTTATTTAGTTTGTTCAGTTCACCAAAAATGTCTACTAAATAAGCGAGTTGCACATTCCATTCATTGGTTTCTAATACACTTGCTCTTTCATCATTCTGTTTTTTTAGAAAAACTATTATTTCTTCTCTCAGTTCAAAATCTCTCTTCATAGCATCCCCAAAAGACAGCCAACGCACATCATTGTTCAATAACAATCTATTATAATTACTTCCAGAAGATTCACAAATAGATTCAAACATTCTAGAATGTTTTGCTCTTGCATGGATCAAATTGATAATTTTGACAATGTCTTTCAGCTGGTCATTTAATATTTGAGCATCTCTGTCTTTGAATTTTTTGGAACACAAAACCTCTCGATGAATCATACAATGATTTGAAATACAATTTGGGGTCTGTTCTTTAATTTTTGCAATCAAACCAGAATTTTTACCAGTCATTGCAGCTGCTCCATCTGTTGTTATTGAAGTCAATTTGCTCCAAGATACACCATTTTTTAAAGAATACTCTTCAATTTTATTGAATATATCTTGACCTTTAGTTGTGATGTCTAATACCAGAAAAAACAAATACTCTTCTACTAATTCTTTTTTATCAAGGTCTACAAACCGTACATAGCAAATTAATTGAGCCATGTTATTAATATCCGTAGTTTCGTCCACTTGCAGACCAAAACATGTGCTTTTCTTTAGTGCAGTTAGTATCTGATTTTCTATATCAGAAGAAATATCAATTATCCTTCTTTTTACGGTATTTGCTGACAATAGTAACTGGCTTAATTTTTCTTTGTCCTTAATGCTGCAGGTTTCAAAAAGATTCTCTGTAGCAATTTTTATACTTGGCAGAATTAACTGTTCTCCCCTAATGTAAATGGTTTCTTGTTTTTACCAATCAAATGTGAAATTTCAAAAGATGTTCTTGTTAAAGCTTTATTTCTATGTGACTTTTTACAAAACAAGTCAGACATATTAGCTTGTGATTTTTTGACGTTGTTTTTCAGCGATGTAAAGTATTCCAGTGACTGTTTTTATCATTGGTGTGATTAGTATCAATGATGCCTGCATACGAACAGCAATGTTGCATGGCAGTGAAACCTGGGAATTGTGTGCAGAGGATATACGCAGACTAGAGAGGAACGAAGCTTGCATGCTCCGCTGGATGTGTAATAGTAATATACGTGAACGGCAAAGCATTAACGAACTAAGGGAAACATTAGAAATAAGAGGCATCAGATGTTGTTTACTCGAGAGAAGGCTACGTTGGTATGGTCACGTGATGCGCATGAAAGACGACAGCTGCATAAAAAAGTGCAGGGCAATAAAAATAGACGGTAGCCACGGAGTAGGCAGACCCAGAAAAACCTGGGACGACTTGATAAATTCCGACCTCACACACTTACATCTCTCCAAGACAATGTCACTGGACCGAGATCTTTGGCGGTACACAATAATAGAGAAGACCCGCCTTACCTAAATACAAAGTAAAACCTACTACACCCCGTCCCACTACCCCCACCCCATCTACACCGCCCCTTTCAATGTAAAGTTATGTTGGTACCACAACATCCAGGCCGAAACAAATGAGGTCGTGTAGGTGTCACGACAAAAAAAACACACAGTCCACGCTGTAATGTGGCCGTGTAGGTAGCACGGTAAAAACCTCCCAGTTCCACACTGTAAATGTGGTTGGTGTTAGGAAGGGCATCCAGCCGTAGAAAACCCGCGAGACAGTCCAATGCGAGCAAGACAACCACTCTTGCCTCAAGTGGGAAAATTCCCGTCCAAACCCACGCAAGCGTGGAATATGGACGTTAAACGATGATGATGTGTCTTTTAAGTTTTGCAGGATTTAAACAGCTATTTGATAGAACTTTTGAACATAGCAAACACATGGGCTGATCTGGTATATCTTTTTTAGTGTCAGCTTTTTGAAATCCATATCTAACATAATCATCACACCACTGTCTAACCTTACTGCTGGTATCTAACTTCAGCTTCTTTGCAGTAGACATCATATCAATGTTATTTATCTACAGTTAACATTTGTAATGATATTAATAAACAAGAGAAATTAATTTTTTTTTATTACAAAAAGTACTTAAATTAACTTTAATTTTAGATATTTGGAAAAACTTAACTAGTTAAAAAAAAATTTTAATTTTTAAAAATTGAAATTTCTCCATTTTAGGATGGCAAGCATATTATTTAAAGTCTTATAATAATATTTAAATATTAGGGGTTACTGAAAAAGGTGCAAATTTATAAACAACTAGAAGAAATTTTTTTCAGAGTCCAGCACTTCCTGCATATACTTCTTTAGGGTCGTATTAAATATTATTGGTAATGTAAATATATTTAAATATCCGTCATACTAAAAGGTGCAAAAAATGCAAATCAGCTGATAGTGTAGAAAATGTGACGATGGTATTGTAAATTAATTCAGATATCTTCTATCTATTTTGACTCAAAGTTAGATATAATATAAGAAGGCTTTAGGCTGCGTAAAACATCTATTAGATTGGAACAAATAAAGTTTAGTCAAATGTTTGTGGACATATATATTTATTGTATAAAGTAATTTCTCAATTGTAAATGCAGATGTCATCAAATTAATACATAATTGTGTGGCAAAGTTTATAGTGTATGCATGGAATACAAAATTACCTTTGTTAGTAGTCGAAACTTTACAGGCGTTATATTTTCTGTGCAAAGTACAACAGAATGTAACGTGTTCTTATTTAGAATTGTCTGTGGAACTGGATGCATGTTGAAAACGACTAGTAAGAGAGTTCACTCTGTGAGGAAACTTTAGGCGACTTTAAAGCTTTTGTGAGGACAGCAGATTAAAACGTGTTCTCTATTGAACACATTCTACTGAACTTACGTTGTGAGAACAGCGAACTGACCCTGTCTCTCGGCTGAGAGACCTCGCTGAACTGAAGTTTTCAGTTTAAAGATATGCTGTCATCGACCAACATTTACTTGTTCGTGATTGGTCAATTTCTAAGTTCAATTAGTGTATTATCAGTAGTATTCAAATTCTCGGAAAACTATGTCTTTCCAGGAATTGATGTGAAATTGAAAGTATTCAATTTCTACGAATCTCAGAACAGTGTTTTTCAGCTAATTCAAGTGAGAAACTGAAAGTAGTGTTTTCCACGAATTGGAGTGAAGACCCTGTGTACACTACAATAGTACTCGTTCATTTATACATTTCACCTTTAGCATTTTCTTTTCACCTTTTTCAGAAAACCCAAAATATTAATGGTAATGTAAATATTTATTTTTTTAAGGAACCCAGAGTTTGTTTTACGGAACCCCAAGGTTCCACTGTGCAGGGTGTCCAAAATCACCCTCCTCACCAAGTAAACTTGGTGGAGTTGCCGGCTTAGTCGCCGAAGATTGACCATGCGACAGGTTGTACTGTAAAAGTTGTAAATATGTATATACACATGTACATATGTATGTATATGTATATATGTATGTGCATTAATGTGCATGTGCGTGTATATGCTCGGGGACATAGAAATAGTCGGGCTGGATGCCCGATCGCGTAAAGGACCCCTAGTCTTTGTCAGGGCATTCTTCTAGAAGAAGGCAACTCAGGAACTGGGATAACTCCGATATAAAACCCGCGGCTCAGTAGTTACCGATGATGTTGATCTTTTCTTCTTTTCGGGTTATAGCTACTGTCGCTCAGAGAGTGGGATTGGCTCAGTGCACAGTCTTTCCTCACTTTAAAAAATATCTTCACGCACAGAATTAATTAATAATTATTAATAATGGTATATTGTGCAATGACGATGCTCGATAACGAGTGGACAGCCATCACATATATATATATATATATATATATATATATATATATATAAAATAGATGTTCTTTTGATCAATTACATGTTATTATACATATTTCGGAGGTACAACAGTACGTCCTCATCAGACAAAATATAATGATACATGACATGCCCTGAGATGTTAAATGGTTAAGATTTAATCAAGGTAGATATATATATATATATATATATATATATATATATATATATATATATATATATATATATATACACACACACTCTATTTAGATTTCTCTTTGAAGGTGTTTTGAAAACTTCATAGTCAGCCTATGATAGAGTAATGCTAGATATGTGTGTGTGTGTGTGTGTGTGTGTGTGTGTGTGTGTGTGTGTGTGTGTGTGTGTGTGTGTGTGTGTGTGTGTGTGTGTGTGTGTGTGTGTGTGTGTGTGTGTGTGTGTGTGTGTGTAGAAATTTGTCTAAGAGCCTGAAGATTAAGTCACAATTCAATTTTGATCCGTCATACAAACTGGAGTTATAGTCAATATCGGGCGGCCTTGAAACTCCTTGTTCCGTGCACGAATATATATATATAATATATATACATATATATATATATATATATATATATATATATATATATATATATATATATATATATATATATAAAAATGTGACGTTTCTGAACTGAGTAAAGACAACATTAATAACTTTCAATTGAGATGGGGGATAACCAAGGAAAATTATTAGATCACTGAATAGAAAGATAAACGAATAAGATGATGTAAATAACAGGCATGTCTCTGTTATTAGAGAATTAACTTCACAATATTGTGTCTCTGGGGTTCGTCGCATTGCGTGGCATCTTGTATAAGTATCTTCTACCTTATAGAGCAAAAGAGAGAAAATGTCCCTGAAACACTTATTGTTGTTTCAGTCATAGGACCATGTCCCTAGGTCAATGTCTGGCTGATAGCCGATCAATGTTAACTTCCTTCGAACACATATAGGACAAACTTGAACTCAGGACTTCACATATTTTTGCAAGCTCTATGGCAGATTCATACTCATCATGGAGATCTTTTGGAGGCAATGTTTCATAATGCCAACCCTATTAGTCAGATGAAGGGATATTTCTCTTAGTCTAAATGTAAGTTAGTCTAAATCTGATACATGCAGAATAGGATTACGATATTACATGGGAGGGAAATCTACTGTTGTGTTCTAACAACACTGCCCACAATAACCGCAATAGCTTATGGGATTGATTCTGAACCATCATCACAGGAACTCTTATAAACTTACTAAAGTTGAGTCACTTGATTTGGTTAAACCATTTGATACCAAACTGTCTGAAACCTGTCTTGATTCTACTATGCTAAGCCGTTTATTATACATTTTATAATTATCGAAAACCTCTTATCATTATGAAATCATTTCTTAAGCTATTCTCGAAATAACACGCATAATAATCAGAAAAATATTTTACTACATCACCACAAATTCTTGATTATTTACAAAACTATTTGCAAATCATTAGCAATGTGTTTCACCAGAAATATGGCAATGAGTGGGTTAATGTCATTAAGCAACCATTAACTTCTACGAAGATTTGCACGCAAAACACAAATAAGGTCCACAGGACATTATCAATCATTTGACTATTATGTTTGTTGTTGTTCTTTTTAATTTATTCAACGAAATTTGAAGC
>OZ024741.1:38824010-38834010 GCA_964016885.1 Eledone cirrhosa
AATGTTACACCTATCTATCAATCCATCAACCTACCTACCTATCTATCTATCGAAGAAGGATCAGGATGGAGAGAGAGATGCTCAACCGCAGTCGTTTTTATGAAAGGTGGGTGAAAGTGGCGAGAATGGCCCGTGTGAATGGGCCTTCTTTCTACATCAACCTGTAGGTGGAAATGAGGAAGGAACGAGGGAGCACCCTCTCTCTGTGCTCCTGAGGAGAAGGGGTTGCACACTTTTTTCGGGGGTGTGTGCGACCCCCCAAACGCCCCCTCCCTATTGAGGACTTTATTGTTAATTTTATATTTGTTATTTGTTTTCTTTACTCGCCTTTTTGTGTAAACTCCCCCCTTGTATTTGTCCCCTTCTTTTGCGCCCTAGTGGCAATAAATAGAAATCTATCTATCTGAGACAACAACTTATCCCCTTCTTTAAGTATCAGTTCAGAAGGAAGGTGAGAGTGGAGAGAGAGGTGCTACACCCCAGTAAATTCGCTGAAAGGTGGGTGAATGTGGCGATAATGGCCTGTATATAAACCTGTAGATTTAGGAAGATAAACAGAGGGAAGACGGGAACATCTACAAAACGTCTTCCTGATGTTGAAGGTTGTTCTATCCACAGGGTGTAAAACAACCCTGCAGCAATGTTCCCCCCTATTGGGGATTTCAATTGTTATTTTATTATATATAGTTTATTATTATTTATTAATGTTAAAGTTATATGATTTTTATGGAAAACCCCGCCGTCACGTCTTGTAATGTCCCATTTTTGTACGCCCCTGTGGCAAATAAAGAAAGATATCTATCTATATATCTATCTATCTCTATCTCCTTTTTAGTGGAGGGGAAAAGACCTCAGTGCCATAAGTGTGGGAAAACCACACACTTAAAGACCTTTTGCCCTCTCTTAAACAAACCAGGGACAAACAAGGTGCTACTACCAACACCAAAACTCCAACATCAACACCCCAAACGAAAGACAACACAAAAACTTGCAACATCCACTCCCACACCACCACAGACCAGAGACAACCACACACACAACATCCCACTGAAAAACCCTCCCTTGCCTCCTGCCTACCTGTCAAATACTTCCACAAACACCTGCACAAACACTCCACCACGCAACATACCCCTCCCATCTACCCCTGATTCAGAAGTCTCAGACATGCCAACCTCTACATCTCCAAGTGAAGATGAAGAGGAACCCCCAAAAATCCCAAAACAAAAAAGAGACAAAAAATAACACAAAAGCAAAAACATCAACAGAAAACACGCACACACCCAACCCTACCATAAACATACCACCACAAACGACAAACACACCAACAACACAATCACCACCAACACAACCAAACACTTCACCAACAAAACAAACACCCACACCACCACAATCACAAACCCCAACCGCAAAAAGAAAACTACAATCAGAAACGGTACACACAAAAAACACACATTAAACATACATATAAACAACAAACAAAGAACTAGTAGAAACTGTCCGAAAGGACCCTACTATCCAAACGGAAGGGAAAACCTTCCCCACCAACGACCCACCCCCAAACCTCAAACTGATCATCAGGGTAACAACCCTACAACATGAAACATTAAAAGGGAACTTCCCACATGATGTGGGCACCCCTTGCCAAAAACCCCTTAACCGTGTCCTGCTAAAAGGACCCCCCCCCCTCCAAACACCCGTAATCTAGACATAGAGATCGAACAACCCGACCTCCAGGAAACTAAAAGGTAAGTGTTCCTGCCTTTTCTCTCTCTAACTCTTCTTCACCAACATGGCGACTATACAAGTTGGATGTTTGAATGTACGTGGTCTGGGCATGCCATGGAAACAGAGCCAATTTTTAAAGGACCTCAGGTCACATTGTATAGATGTGATAGCCATCACCGTGTCCAGGATTCACGACAAGCAGCAGCTAACTCCCATGTTCGATGACTTTGAGATCTACGCATCTCTCTGTCAGCCAGGAGATGGAGGGGGAGTTGCTGTTCTGTTTCGAAAAAACCTGAATCTCAAAGTACAGACGATTCACTTGGACCCGGAGGGAAGTCTGGTGGTCCTGGACGTGAATGGTAGTGAAAGTGGAGCTTTCAGACTGGTGGCCGTATATACCCCGACTGGGACATCGCGACCAGAGTTCTTCAAGCGTCTGGAGCCATTCCTGGGAACGTCTCGCTCCTTAGTGTTAGCGGGGACTGGAATGGCATCTTAGACGCACGTTGGGACTACGTAGGAGCTTGTGATAATAGAGGGAGGTGTTAGCCTAAAAAACTGGCTGATAGATATCGACTGAGGGTTGTTCTATCCACGGGGTGTATAACAACCCCGCAGTCGCGTTACCCCCCCCCCCCCCCCCTAATGGAGATTTCATTTGTTTTATTTTATATAGTTTATTGTTATTTATCATTGTTAAAGATTTTATGTAAAACCCCCGCCGACACGTCTTGTAATGTCTCATCTTTGTGCGCCCCTGTGGCAAATAAAGAAAGATATCTATCTATATCTATCTATCTATCTCTATATCTATCTATCTATCTCTATATCTATCTATATCTATCTCTCTATCTATTTATCTATCTTTCTACAAAATAGAAAAACATTATGGTGTAGGAAAGAAGAAGAGACACACAATAAAAACCCAGTCACTAAGGTGGTCACAGAATGTGTGACGAAACAGCTTTGACAATGTATAATCCGGTTATCGAACTAACCAACCAACCGAAAATTTATAATAAATTGAAGTGAAAACCAACAGGTACATGTGTTGTTATTGGCAACATAATCCTCTCAAAGTATAACAACACACACACACACACACACACACACACACACACACACACACACACACATACATATATATATATAATTGGTCTAAGAGAATAGTTTGTTTAGTTAGTTGATTTTGAGTATTTTGTTCATTTGTGATAGTGAAGTTGGAGTTTCAAGATGAGCTGGTGAAGTAGTTGAATGAGTGGTTTATTGGTTGAGTCCATGGCAACTGAATTAAGTGTGTCGCAGTCAGTCGAGAGAATTGTTACTGTGAAGTCTTGCAATAGTCGATGAAACCAGCAGTTGTTGTTGTTTCTTGATGTCATGTGATAATGACGTAGGGAAGACGATTCTCTCCAATCACATTGATAATGTACAAGACAGCACTAATTTCTATATTGTTTTTTATTGTTTGCATGGTTTACTACTAAATAATGGTTTCTTATATAGGCACAAGGCCAGCAATTTTGGGCGAGGGGTAAGTCGATTAAATCGACCCCAGTGCGTGACTGGTACTTTATTTTATCGACCCCATAAGGACGAAAAGCAAAGTTAACATCGGCGAGATTTGAACTCAGATCATAAAGAGCCGTAGCTCTATGCTGCAAAGCATGGTGTCCGACTCTCTACCGATACTGCCAATCCATAACATAATAATTGTTTCTACTTTTGGCACAAGGCCAGCAATTATCCCAGTACATTACTGGTACTTTATTTTATCGACCCCGTAACGATGAAAGGCAAAGTTAACCTTGGCGGGATTTGAACTCAGGCCGTAAAGAGACGTAACTAAATGTTTTGGTATCATATATATTAGTGATGTGTTTAAGTTGGTTGTATTGTGTGTGTGAATGTAGAATCTAAAAGTAGTGAATTCTACTAACTTTAGTTGAAGTTGGTGTGCTTTGCCAGAAGAGCCGACTGTATAGGTTGGAACTGCCTGATGAGCTTGGAAGCGAACGAGTCGGTCGGTAGCAAAGAAAAGAGGCAGAATGTCTTGTTTATATAATGCCTAGGTCCCCAGATGGTCTTTCGTTTTAAACAAAGGCAGTAATTCAAATGGGGACAGGGATTGGTATCTAAATTAGTCTGACTGAGGTTAAAGGCTAGTATGGGTTGGTATGCGACTACTCGAGAACATGGGAACAATCTCCTACAAGTTTCGCTACTCAACACACACACACACGCACACACACACACACACACACACACACACACACACACACACACACACACACACACACACACACACACACACACACACACACACACACACACACACACACACACACACATTGAAGTATATATTACTTAAAATACATGGCAACTAAGCGTATGTTTTTGGAGGTTCTCAGAGTTTCATGATGATATCCGATTAAATGTAGAGTGTATATATATTCCGAAGAGATTATTTTGGTAAAAACGGGAGCAAGAAGGAGAAAGCTCTCAACATTCGTAGTTTGTAGTTACGATGGAGATTCAGTATAATAATTGTTTCTACTTTTGGCACAAGGCCAGCAATTACCCAGTAGATTACTGGTACTTTATTTTATCGACCCCATAAGGATGAAAGGCAAAGTTAACCTTGACATTAATAAAGATGCTGATGTTACATGAATCGTTTATTCATTATAATTATTTCAACGGTTCTCCCATGCAATTAAGATGTAAATCATGCATTTGTTGTTGTTATGATAACGATATCCTCAGATGAAATTCAATTTTGTGATTTGTAAAAAAAAAAAAAATGTCCTGTTTTCTGATCCAAGGTAGATATCACGTGGGTGAATATATATTATTTTTCTATATCTAATGCATTTGCTTTTTTGTGATATAGCATTGAGTGCGAAGGAGAAATTTTTACTCGATATCCAGTCGATTTTCCTGACTGATTAGTGGGTGTCTGTGTTATAACAGCTATCCGGGGCTGGGTGTGTCGCTCCTAGTGTATCTTGGATATCTGAGTACGTGGCAGCCAATAGAAAACGACAAATTGTGTACTATATGGATTGTATTTGCATTGTTTACTTCTGCTATTAAGGCTGGCATTAGGATATAATGTGTTCCTTAATATTATTCCTGCCTCAGTGCTACATAGCCCACATTTCCTGGTTCTGTTGATATAGGTACTGTATCTTTCTGCTATCCTCCAGATGATTCAATATTAAGTTGAGACCTCTTTCAGTTTCCAGACGTAACTGGAGAGTTTTTCGCGACTAAAGAAAAAAGGAGAAAAAAAAATTCATTCTAACTAAGCATTTTCAAATTGATTCACACCGGAAGTCAATAAGATTCTAGAAAAGTATATATTTTTTATAAAGACTGAACATTTATATTGCATACGAGATTAATTTAATATGATTAATCAGATATCATCAAACTCTCTACGAAAATATATGCTTAGTTGGCAAATATTTTTAGTATTACTTCTATCGATAGCTCAATTTTTTAAAATTACAAATTTCCACTTAGATAACGATATATGTGTGTGTGTGTGTGTGTGTGTGTGTGTGTGTGTGTGTGTGTGTGTGTGTGTGTGTGTGTGTGTGTGTGTGTGTGTGTGTGTGTGTGTGTGTGTGTGTGTGTGTGTGCGCGTGTGTGTGTGTGTGTGTGTGTGTGTGTGTATATATATATGTAGGAGGTGAGTTTTATTGTAGTACAATAAAGCAATGCAGATATCGGATAAGAAGCACTCTACAGTTTGTAGGACTGGAGTATACATAATATATAAGAACAAAAGATGGTTAAAAGAGTTCCATGTATTTTATTATGCGCATTTCAAAAACAAATATCATTATGCAATAATATTTTTGTTTTCATCAGATAAAACAGGAAGACATGATATGAAGGTTAAAAAACACTTGTGGATAGTGCAGTTTTAAATCAACATGATATGTTGATTTAAAACTGCACTATCCACAAGTGTTTTTTAACCTTCAAATCATGTCTTCCTGTTTTATCTGATGAAAACAAATATTATTGCATGATGATATTTGTTTTTGAAATGCGCATAAAAAAATACATGGAACTCTTTTAACCATCTTTTGTTCTTATATATATTATATATATATATATATATATATATATATATATATATATATATATATATATTTAATATAGAAATGGCTTCACAGGACTAGAACTGTTTCATTCGGGAGAAATCATCAGGAAGACCTCTTAAATATAAGTATGTATGTATACGTACATACATATATGTATACAGACGTACAGTAGCATGTATATATATATATATATATATATATATATATATATACATACATACAGGTACACATACATATATGTACGTATCAGTTTAGCGGACGCTTATTATAACGCCCGCTTTGTTCGTTTGTAAACAAACTGAACAGCCTGAATTTATGCCGTACGGTGTTAAGGCAACGACGTCACCTTTTTGTTCAACACTGACACAGGAACGATGTACTAGTTTCAAGCTTCTTAGCTATCATCAGCACCGTATACCCTTCTGCCAGATGGTTGAACGTTCGAAAGTATATACTTTCCTTATGGAAATTAACGGCTGAGCAGCCTTAACACCGTACAGCATAAATTCAGGCTGTTCAGTTTGTTTACAAACGAACTAAGCGGGCGTTATATTAAGCGTCCGCTAAACTGATACGTACATATATGTATGTGTACCTGTATGTATATATATATATTATATATATATATATATATATATATATATATATATATATATATATGCATGCTACTGTACGTCTGTATACATATATGTATGTACGTATACATACATACTTACATTTAAGTAAGTGCCGTACTAAGAGTGAGAAATGAAATTTCGTTTTCATTTTATTACAACTTATCATTCTCGGTACGCCTGGCCGAACTCACTCGATATGCAAATTAGGCTCCTCAGCCGTTAATTTTCAAAAGGAAAGTATATACTTTCGAACGTTCAACCATCTGGCAGAAGGGTATACGGTGCTGATGATAGGTAACAAGCTTGAAACTAGTACATCGTTCCTGTGTCAGTGTTGAACAAAAAGGTAACATGGTTGCCTTAACACCGTACGGCATAAATCCAGGCTGTTCAGTTTGTTTACAAACGAACAAAGCGGGCGTTATAATAAGCGTCCGCTAAACTGATACGTACATATATGTATGTGTACCTGTATGTATATACATATATATATATATATATATATATATATATATATATTATATATATATATATATATATATATATATATATGCATGCTACTGTACGTCTGTATACATATATGTATGTACGTATACATACATACTTACATTTAAGTAAGTGCCGTACTAAGAGTGAGAAATGAAATTTCGTTTTCATTTTATTACAACTTATCATTCTCGGTACGCCTGGCCGAACTCACTCGATATGCAAATTAGGCTGCTCAGCCGTTAATTTCCATAAGGAAAGTATATACTTTCGAACGTTCAACCATCTGGCAGAAGGGTATACGGTGCTGATATGATAGCTAACAAGCTTGAAACTAGTACATCGTTCCTGTGTCAGTGTTGAACAAAAAGGTGACGTGGTTGCCTTAACACCGTACGGCATAAATTCAGGCTATTCAGTTTGTTTACAAACGAACAAAGCGGGCGTTATAATAAGCGTCCGCTAAACTGATACGTACACATATGTATGTGTACCTGTATATATATATATATATATATATATATATATATATATATATATATATATATATATATATATATGCATGCTACTGTACGCCTGTATACATATATGTATGTACGTATACATACATACTTACATTTAAGTAAGTGCCGTACTAAGAGTGAGAAATGAAATTTCGTTTTCATTTTCTTACAACTTATCATTCTCGGTACGCCTGGCCGAAGTCACTCGATATGCAAATTAGGCTTCTCAGCCGTTAATTTTCATAAGGAAAGTATATACTTTCGAACATTCAACCATCTGGCAGAAGGGTATACGGTGCTGATGATAGCTAACAAGCTTGAAACTAGTACATCGTTCCTGTGTCAGTGTTGAACAAAAAGGTGACGTGGTTGCCTTAACACCGTACGGCATAAATTCAGGCTGTTCAGTTTGTTTTACAAACAAACAAAGCGGGCGTTATAATAAGCGTCCGCTAAACTGATACGTACATATATGTATGTGTACCTGTATGTATATATATATATATATATATATATATATAAAATATAAAAAAATAATGAATAAAACAATGAAACAGTTCCTTATATTAAACAAAAAAGTTCATTATTTAACGATCGTTTCTAGGACATATATGTGTTAGAATTGGTATGCATATTCAACAGATCTATGTACAAAATTATACAAAATTATACAAATTATCAAATATAATATACATACCAACACATACATATGCCGTCTTCAGAAATAATGAAATATATTTATTGATAATAACAACAATTCAAAATTACATGTCTGTTTGGGAACAGAGTTCAAATTGACCAATGAAATACACAAACATATATCAAGAAAATACAGTTAGTTGTGTGTATATATGTAAGTAACTTCGTTCACAGATATGCATAAAAATATATGTTCACATGCATACGCATGTCGAAAAAATGTATGTAAATACAAAAATTCAGGGCTAATGTCTCTGTATGTTTATAATCTACAGATAAAATACACATACGCATATAAACATATATAGATTCGTATATACACACATATATATACACATTCACACACACACACGCGCACATACACATAAACATACACATACCCACGAACATACACACACACACTCACACACACAACCCCATTACTGATCTTGTGGGCCTCTTTCTTCTTTTCAACATAAATGCCTCCTTTCCCCACCTTAAAGGTGGTTTATATCGTGATGACTGTCTTCTTCTTTCCAACAACCTTAGCCTCTCAGAAATAGAAAAAAACAAAAAGCTTATTAGAACTTTCCTTAAAGACTATTATAGTCTTCATATTACTTTTGAAAACACAAGTAAAGTAGTTAATTTCCTAGATATAACTTTAGACTTAGCTACGGGTATCTACCAACCTTACCATAAACCCAACCAAAACTTACACTACATACACTCACAATCTAATCACCCTAAATCTATCCTTAAAAACCTTGCATATAATATATCACTTAGAATTTCTAACCTTTCATCTAACCAAGATGTATTTGATAAAAATGCGACCTTCTATAACGAAGCTCTAGATAGAAGTGGCCACAAAAATAGATTAGAATATATACCTTCTACTAAAAATACTATAAACATACAACCTAATATTACCAACAAACACCAAATGAAAAGTACACACCTAAATGCCACCCACGCTATACCCCAAAATACCAACAACTCCTCTAATATAAAGTATAGTAACTCTCAAAAAACTACTCATCATACAACTCTAATAAATGTTAACAATAAAACTCCTAATAAACATGATAAAACACCTAAATCAATAAATCTAACTAAAAATGTGCGTGGTGATGTCATTAACATTAATCCTCCTAGTAAACATCACGATACAACCTATAAAAATAATAAACAACATAGAAACCGTAATAGACGAGTTACTTGGTATAATGCTCCATTTAATTTACAAATTAAGGATAATATTGCTAAAAAAATTTTTTATGTCCTAGAGAAAAACTTCCCGCCAAACCACAAATACCATCAAATCTTAAATAGGTCAACAGTTAAATTCTCATACTCAACAACCAAAAACACAAAACAAAATATAAGTGCCTATAATGCATATAAATGTAAAAAAAACCATAAGTATACCACCAATACATCAAACTAACCATAATATCTCCTCAAATACTGAATTAACGAAAGGTTGTAACTGTAGAAACAAAGCAAACTGCCCATTAAAAGGAAATTGTCTTGTTAACAACATAGTTTATAAATGTAAAGTTAAAACTAAAGATTCTATTTGCTCATATATAGGAGCTACTTCTAACAATTTTAAGGTAAGGTTTAATACCCACAAACATAGTTTTAAAAATGCCGCACTGGCTAATACAACATCTCTAGCAGAAAAAATTAATAGTTATAGAAATAAGAATATAGAATATGATATGACCTGGAGTGTGCTCAAAAGAGCCACCCCTTATCAAAATAATAGAAATGAATGTAGATTATGTTCCCAAGAACTATTTGAAATAATGAAATCTAAGGATATCCTATTAAATAAGCGACAGGAATTAATTATATCGTGTAA
>OZ024741.1:38839010-38844010 GCA_964016885.1 Eledone cirrhosa
TATATATATATATATATATATATATATATATATATATATATATATATATATATATATATATATATATGCATGCTACTGTACGTCTGTATACATAGATGTATGTACGTATACATACATACTTACATTTAAGTAAGTGCCGTACTAAGAGTGAGAAATGAAATTTCGTTTTCATTTTATTACAACTTATATATATATATATATATATATATATATATATATATATATATATATATATATATATATATATATAGAGAGAGAGAGAGAGAGAGAGAGAGAGAGAGAGAGAGAGAGAGAGAGAGAGACATACAGTTATTTGCATGAACGAGAGAAATGATAACTCAACATTCGTGTCCCATGTATAATTATCTGTGATGTTAACATTTTAATTCAAGGATATATTACATGAAATTTCGGAGACACATGGCGCATGCCTAATCGTTCGGACGCCTGATTTGAATTCAGAAGTACGCTCATGAATTATGAAACTGAGTTAAGTTTGCGGCAGTTCGAATAGTTTAAAGCAAGATGAGAATTGTTAGTTTCATTATTTCTCAGCAAGTTGTATGTCTTTCCTCTAGTCTTGTCTCTCCCCCTCGTTTTCTCTGCATTTCGTATAGCATTTTTCTCCTCTTTCTCTTATAAACCTTCATTTTATTCTCCACATCAAGCACGGGTGTTGAGATCCAATTGGCAAAATTAATTGGGATCTTTTGCAAGTGACTTGTTCTGAAACTAAGTGTTAAAACTAAAATAATTACATGGTGGAAGAGTCATTTCAGCAACTAAAATCAAAAGCCAAAGGGAAAAACACATAACTCTTGAATTCATTTTATATTTTTCATTTATTGCATCATGTCAAAATGTCCGTCAAAATGTCTCTAATCTGGTCACTGAGAGTTCCACAGCAACTGTATATAGTCTATAAGACATGCTCCATATAAAGTGAAGTTACTATATTCTTTGGCATGAAAACTGTAACAGAATCCATTGATAGATTTTATTTTTTATAGCCTGGCTGAAACTTTCGATGACATTTCAGAATTGTACTTGTTTGTCAAGTGAAGGCGCATGGTTTAGTGGTTAGAGGATTGGACTTCCAATCGAAATGTTGTGAGTTCAAATCTCGGACTGGGTGATGTGTTGTTTCCTTGAGCAAGACACTTTATTTCACGTGGCTCCAGTTTACTCAGCTGTAGAAATGAGATGATAGGACTGGGGTCCCTATCATTAAATCACCCAAGACACCTACAACGAGATATACCTTGGAGGAGGCCAGCTAAACCTGCATAGGTGTGAGCTGTAACAACAACAACAATTGATATGTTGAAACTAAATCAATTACATAGTCGAAGGGTCATTTGAATTACATCGAAAAATCGTACGATCAAGATGAGATCATCGCAAGCTATTCCTATCGAGATGTAAAATGTGCAGGTTACTCATCTCATCAGAGCATTAACTCCAAATAAAGTGTGATACGAGGTGAATGTGACACAATAGTCGTCCTTGTACAGTAGAACTTCTCTAGTACTTGTGGTGCTGTATCGAGTAAACTTTATATGGTGGTTGGTGATATTTCTGAAAAATGATAGGTTAGAGTGGACATTTTAGTCTTCCTCGAATAGGACAACGTCTTTAGTTATTATGGCCTCATAACATACCTAGTCAACACTGAAAGATATGCCCCAAAGTTTAAGATGGTAATATGGACGAAACATGAGAAGAAATCCTTCATCATCTGTAAACCGGAGATCATAGATGTTTCGACGCTTAATACAGGACATCAAAAGCGATCAGCGGCGCGACCAAGGCCTTTTATCGATCAAAACCAGAATGAAAAGAAAAAAAAAGAAAAAAAGGAAAGGTAGTGAGGAGAGAAGAAGAAAGAGAAAAAAACAGGTAAACAGACCGAATGGTGGGGGGCATAGGACAATGGAACATGCAAGTAAGTAACCGGGGATTTCGATCGTTTACGACACGTTTTACAACTGTCGTAAAACTCTTTTGGATTATCTCCCTTTCCCTTCTCCCTCTCACTTCCGGTTGCTCCGTCTCTCTCTCTCTCTCTCTCACTACCCTCACTTTGGTTGAGATCGCACGGTACTACCGCGATCCCTTTTATTGCACCACCAGACATATGTCTAATCGGTTCGTTATAACTTATTCTATACTATTTTTTCCTCGGTCTGGCTGTGCAAGTTGGGACATTGCGGGTTTGAGAGTAACTCTACAGCACGGAAGTACTGTCAGGTGTGTCTGACGAGGATGTATCCAAAGCCATGAAACCATTCTTCACGCTCTCTAACAATATCCGTGTATTGCTGATTTATGGAGTTTTGCCGAACAACTTTAGTCACATGCTGGATGGATATGGTTATCGGCCGACTCCATCGTGAATATCATCTCACCTCCTTCATCTGAACGGCAAGCGCAGACTATTTTTTTTACTTGCTAAAACGAAAGAGAATGTTGGATGAATGATACTGAAAAGACTGAGGACAGACATATACTTCTTCGGCACACATGCAGGATGGTGATGTTGAAGAAGGACGTCCTACGCCTCTTCAAGTACATTAATTTAATTGTGGATTACTGAAGCGAGAATGGCTTGTCTGAATGGGATTACTCAAAGTATGCGCCTGTCGACCGGAAGAAATAGTGGAAGAAGGGGTATTTGCCTATGATGCCCTTGCTGATTGGAGTGATCCCGGATCTGAGTGATTCCTCAATTAAACTAGGGCGGAGCTCCCTCTTGTTGGAGATTTCTTGTCTTATAATTCTGTCGTTATTTTTTATTTCGTTTGTAAATACCCACTCTCTCTGTTCATTTGTAATGTGTTTTGTGTTTCGGCCTCAGCGGATCATAAAGAAATTATTTGGCGGTAGATTGCATCTCATCATTACGGGGCCTATCAAATAAAGTACCAGTAACCTACTGGTTCGATTCCCACTCACTAAAAATTGTTGGTGTTGTGCCGAAATCAGAAATCAGAAGCCATTATTATTTGGCAGTATTGGTAGAGGGTCGGACGCCATGCTTTGATGTATAGAGTTACGGTCCGTGCCATTCTGAGTTCAAATCCCGCCGAGGTTAACTTTGTTTTTCATCCTTACGAGGTCGATAAAATAAAGTACCAGTAATGCACTGGGAAATTGCTGGCCTTGTGCCAAAAGTAGAAACAATTATTATTATTAGCGGTGGATTGGAGAGGCAAGTCCATGCCGTCCAACAGCGTCGTTAGGCGCTGGACGGACGGACCGGTAAAGTTGCTCTGGGTTTGGTTCGGGCCAGACCTCCAGATGGATAAGAATTGGGACGAGGTGACGGGCAGGGTATTCAGTCTCACCCAGAAATGGGCTGCGAGAAAGCTATCACTAAAAGGTCGGGCGGAGATGGCGAACGCGTACATCGCGATCGTCATCTACTACCGTCTGACCATCGTCTTATTTCCCCGTTCGCGCCTCGCCATCTTGGAGCGGCTCCTCTTCAAATTCTTGGGGATGGGTCAGGTTCCGCTGGTGAGGCGGTCCATTTGCTGCCAGCACCCTCTACGCGGAGGACTGGGAATGCCGTGGCTAATGATGCGCAGACACGCGCTGAGGCTGCGGCATCTCCAGGTATTCTGCCTAAACGGTGAACAGGTGTGGTCGCCGTTTGTCAGACGGGCATTTCCGCAGCTCGTTTCTTTGACTGAGCTGCAGTCCTGGGTCAAGAAGAGACCGAGACTGGGTGACTGGCATCTGGAATGTTGCCAGGCAATCACTGCCCTCTACCAGGCGGGCAATGCGGTCAGTGGAACTTCCACTCTCGAGTTCTATAGAGGATTAGTGGTGGGCAAGTGCGACGACACACTCGGAGAGGCTCTGCGAGTCGACGAATTCGAACTAACCAGTCTGTTCCGGAGGAATTTCGAGCCAGGGACGATGGATAATTTCCAAAAATCCCTCGCTTGGCAGTGCTATCGGGGGGCACTGCCGGTTCGAGATAAACTCTACAGGCACGGAAGTGCTGTCAGACGGACCTGCCCGAGATGCGCGCAGAGCGACGAAACCGTTCTGCACGCACTCGCCCAGTGTCCGTGCATTACTGACTTGTGGAGTTATGTCGAACAGATGTTGTTGCGTGTAGAACGGATCCGGCTATTGGCCGAGTCCATTATGAAGATCGACCCGCCGCCTTCTTTTGGCCAGGAAGGGCAGGCACATTTTCTCTGTCTGGTGGCAGTAGCGAAAGAGGTTGTATGGTGGACCAGGTTGAAAGGACTGAAGACAGACACTTTTCTCTTCGGCCAATCCCTCATCAACTTTTTCAAGTTTCACTTCGAAAGGAAGGTGAGGGTGGAGAGAGAAGTGCTGCCCCCCAGTACATTTGCTGAAAGGTGGGTGAATGTGGCGAGAATGGCCCGTGTGAGTGGGCCTACTCTGGTCATGCGGCTGTAGGTGGGTAAATTTGAGGAGGAGAGGGGTGCCCTGCCAGGGTGCCCTCGAAGCGCCGGGTCGTTCAGGATTGGTGGGGTACCTGAGCGAACCCTGGGTGGTCATCCCCCTGTTGGGGAATTTTTCTTGTATTTTTCTTGTTAGTTTGTTATTGCTATTCATATTGTTTACTCGATTTTTCTGTACAACCCCCACTGTCCCAGTCTTTTGTATTGTCCCCTATATGTCGGCCCTTGTGGCCAATAAATGAAATCATTATTAGCGGTGGATTGGCAGTATCAGTGGAGGGTCGGACGCCATGCTTGACGCAAAGAGTTACGTCCCTTTACGATCTGAGTTCAAATCCCGCCGAGGTTAACTTTGCCTTTCATCCTTACGGGGTCGATAAAATGAAGTACCAGTAATGTACTGTTAATTGCTGGCATTGTGCCAAAAGTAGAAACAATTATTAGCGATGGATTGGCAGTATCGGTAGAGAGTCGGACACCATGATTTCCAGCATAGTTACGTCCCTTTACGGTCTGGTAGTAGTAGCAGCCTAAGTAGTAGTAGTAGTAGTAGTA
>OZ024741.1:38849010-38851510 GCA_964016885.1 Eledone cirrhosa
TACCAAATATGTGACGGTAGCTAGTTAAGCTCTATGCGTGTAAGCAGAGCAGAAATATTAGTGAAAAAGAACAAAGGAACTATTATGACATTATAACAAGTTTATTGCCGACATCCGTTTCGTCCGACCATATGGTGGGACTTTTCAAGGCATATAACATGTGATTGTAAGATGATTATTTACATCAACGTATCACTCAAGACTAGCAGTTTGAAATTGTGGTATACATCAGCAGCTCCGCTTGTATAGTTGGAGTCTATATTCTAAGGGGGCTCTTTTATATTAGTTGTCGGGGTCAGGGATTGAAGGTTAAAAATTAGATAATATATAATTTACGCATTAAAAGTAAAGATTAAATTAGAAGACTTGGGATCCCGTAGAAGCACCTTAAAAAATCCCCCAATAAGTGCATAAAGCTTACAGGCTCCAATAAACCTAATAAACTAGGAGAAATTAAGAGGCTAATTAAATAAAATAAAAAAATAGAAAAATAAAAATATAGAGTTTCCCTAAAAATATAAAGTTTGCTAAGAAATTCCTTCGATAGAAAAAAATTTTTCTCGAAATAAAAAAAATTTCTTCCCCGAGATCACGTTAACAAATTTCAGAAAACTTACGAGATTTTGATATTCCCTACTAAGTTGAAAGAAACTAATCAATTAAAGGTTAATTCAAAGAGCCTTCAATAAATCTCTCAGAAAAGGCCCCTTTAATATTTTTAATAGGAGCTTCCTCCGAGAGACCCTTCGAAGAATTAAAATTTTAGAGAGCCTTTAACGAATTGAGGAAAATTATAAATTAAAAGTTAAAAATTACGGTATTTGGGATATCCGAGGAATTTTCAAAGGGCTGCTTCAACAGATACAACTTAGGCATAATAGATACAATAATTTAAGTAATTTAAGTAATTTAATTAGGGAGCAATTCAAAGAGTTTATCAAGTTGGGCAGGATTAAAGAAAGTGGTAAATAAGAAAATACATAAGCAAAATGACAATAATTATAAAATGTATTTTTAAGAAGGTATAAGGTAGCTTCAGTAATCTAATAATGTACTACCAAAAAATTAAGGATTAACAAAGACATAATAATATATTCCTGCCTAATTAACAAGTAATCAATACACTATTAACAGTCAGGCAAAATTTGCTCAGGGATATCCCGCGCTCGGATACTTTACACACATACAGCAACACATAGGATTAACACAGACTTAATGTTATATTCCTGCCTAATTAACAAACAATCAATTAACAATTGATGGTCAAGAAAATGTACTCAGGGATATCCCGCGCACGGATATTTACATACATACAGCAGGATGAACAGTACTGGTGACCTTGTGGGTGCGATATCCATTATGCGTATGTAGTCATCTGCATAGCTCCAGGCACAGTTGGTCTTGTTTAAAAGTTCATAGTCCACGAATCAACTGTGATTCACTATCAGCTGTGTGGACTCTCTGGGAAATGTACCTGTGGATCAACTAGCTAGTGGTTATATATATAAATGAAGTATTTCCGTAGAGCTTATAACTATATATATATATATATATGTATATATATAACCTCTGGAGCCACTTTTTTCACATAAAACAGGAAGAATTTCCAAAACTAATCAGATTAGAGCAAACATCACAGGCGCTCTATCTCAAAATTATTTTTGAAAAAAATTAGAAATGCGCGACCGGTAAAAACTTAAAACTAAAACTGAATACTAACCAATACTTATTACTAATTTTTACTTATTCCTAATTAAACTATTTTTCACTGGGAACAATTTGTCAGCATTTTCTTTTACCAATATATATATATATATATATAAACATGAGAAGAATTAATACTGTGTGGTTGCACATGGGTTACATATGATAAAAATAGTCCTTCATCAGTGATTTTCCAACCTTCATTGGTATTTCATCGCTTTAAAAATCATATACCTCCAGTTGGTGCGAGCAATAGCTAAATAAAGCTATTGGGACAAGTAAATCGCGTAAAGCGAGCGAGACAGGTAAACAAACATAGAAGGATAGCAACGCAAAGATATGAAAAAACAAGACAGCAGACCTTTCTTGCTCACAAGAGGTGTGAGCAAGAAAGGACCCCACCTCAGGCCAAACAGGAGGAAGTGAGAAGGTGAGAAGCAGAGAGTGAGTGAGTGGAAGTGCGAGGAAGAGGCCAGTCGAGAGAAAGTGATATATATATATATATTATATTCATTAAAATAACACATTAAAGTTTAAGCAAAGAATCGCTGCTTTCACCCTTAACGGGATCTTCTGAAACATTTGCTCTACGGTTCTTATATATTTGATATATATTTATCCTTATCGAACCCTCCTTGGATTTTAGTCTTCAAATGTATTATTATTACTATATATATATATATATATATATATATATATATATATATATATATATATATATATATATATATATATATATGTGTGTATATATTTAATATTTATGTATATATGTATATATGTATATATTTATGTATAT
>OZ024741.1:38856510-38901510 GCA_964016885.1 Eledone cirrhosa
AGAATAATTTGGTAATTTCTTTAAACAAACATCCCTTTCCATTGTCAACATTGCCAACATGGCCCCTGCTGCTGGTGCTGACACTGTGCGACACTGCAATATATAAACAGAACATGAATATACAAACACACGACGCATATGTGTATATATATATATATATCTGCGTATATATCTACATCTATATATATATATATATATATATATATATATATATATATATATATATATATATATATATATATATATATATATATATATATATATATATATAGGAACGAGTAGGACCCCGAGGGCTGAGCTCAAGCCGTTTCGACGGCTAATTCTGGACTAAATGAAAATGTTTATCCTGGTATATGAATAGCCGAGCTTCTCTTGAGCTCAGCCGTCGGGGTCCTACTCGTTCCTATTACCCACTCTACTACCCTAAGTATTGAGTACTTTGGTGCGTTATGGTCCACCTGGTTCTTTACCACATTTCCTTCGTTATATATATATATATATATATATATATATATATATATATATATATATGTATATATGGGTCTCTCTCTCTCTCTCTCTGTATATATATATATATATATATATATATATATATATATATATATATATATACTTGGGGAGGGTCATATTGTAATATTGCCAGAACTAAGAGAATTTTTGCTCAAACAAAAATACCCAACAACTTAGGACAACCCAGGGAAGAAGAAACCAAGAACTGGTCATACCATTTATAATGACATACAACCCATGTCACCAGAATATCTTCAACACTGCCAAGGCAAACCTACCGATCATTGCTCAAAGTAATGAATTAAAAGGCTTAATCACAGATCGATCTTTGACTCTTAGTAAAAGACAGCCTAAAAATTTGAAGCAATTACCAACAAAAGCAAAATTTGACCTTAACAACAAAGACCAATCATTCACTGTATCTAAGTGCAATGATAGTCGATGTGGCACATGTCAATCCATACACGCCGGTCAATATATGAAAACAAAAACTGGAAAAATATTCCCAAAACCAAATATGAACTGCAAAAGCAGAAATCTAATTTACTGCATTAAATGCCCGAATTGTGAAGAACTATATGTCGGTCAAACTGGAAATGCACTATCGGAACGTGCACGGGTACACCGTCAACAAATCAGAGGCCCAAATCTCCTTCAGATACCCCTAAGTAACCATCTAGCAACATGTGGTCAGGGAATATTTATAATATTCCCATTCTACAAATTACACAGCCCAAGTGAAATCAAGAGAAAAATCAAAGAAAAGAATTGTATTGATAAATTCAAACCCAAGCTAAATGAGCAATAATAATGGAGTATTAATCATACTATGACTATGACTAAGACCACTAACAACAACAATAACAACAATAACAATAAAAGTGATGTTGATGGTGATGATTACTAGAAAATGCTATTTTCATCATTTCTGAAAATAGCAAAACAATTGATGCTTTGGATAGGGTCAATTAGTAGTCGTTAGACATGCCCAACCAACCGTGACGCCTAAACCAATCAGCTTTAGTAATCCAGTGAAACTACACACCGATTGGTCGAAATACAGTTTGCAAGATTTAGGATTCTGGAGCCACTTTTCACTGTATATAAGGCACAAAATTTACCCATCTCATTACAGTTGAAAATTGCAAACTTCACTGTCACCAGACAAAATGAACCTGAAGATTGCGAAAGCATGAAAGTACTTGTTCAATTAACACTTAACATTTAATATTCTACCATAATATTTCATTCTAATACCATTCTAATAGCATTGTGTGTGTTGTCTGAAGAGATCACAGAATGTGTGACGAAAGAACTTTGATAATATATGAACAATCGTCTGGTTGTGGAACCAACCAACCAACCGGAAATTTATAAATTTAATTTATAATAAATTGATGTGAAAGCATGGTGCGTGTGTTTCTTATTGGCAACATGACCCTCCCAAAGTATAACAGTATATATATATATATATATATATATATATATATATATATATATATATATATATATATATATATATATATATATTTATTAAAATAACAGATTAAAGTTTAAGCAAAGAATCGCTGCTTTCACCCTTAACGGGATCTTCTGAAACTAACAAAGTCAATCTGTAAACGCAGAAGTGGATATTTCAAAAAACGTTGCAACCGGTAAGAAACGTTTCGTTGAGGCTTTCCCGTCTTTCCACCAACGAGCGTATTTTCAACGACCATTCCACTTATTACAATGAAGATCTTGCTCGAAGTGGATTTGTCGATAAGGTAGCATATACAGAGTACGAAAATAGACCTAGAAGAAATAGATCCCGTCGCATTTGTTGGTATAACCCACCATATAATATGGAGGTGGCCACACCATTAGCTAAGATCTTTCTTTCCCTTATTACGAAGCATTTCCCCCCTACACATAAATATAGTAAAATTTTTAATAGAAATACTATTAAAATCTCTTACTCTACGACTCCTAACCTTGCACATAACATCACAGCTTCAAATTTAGCTAAACTACCTAGCCGTAGGAACACGTGCAACCCTGTAGTTAGTACTAACTGTAATTGTAGGAATCGGGTTGATTGCCCCCTATCCGGGAAATGCCTCTCTAGTAACATTGTCTACAAATGTAAGGTTATAACACCCACGACCCGTAGGGCCTACATAGGGTTAACCGCCAATAGATTCAAGCAGCGTCTTTACCTGCATACCCATTCTTTTCGTTACCCTCTAAGAAGGAATATGACGTCACTTTCAGCTTATATCTGGAGTCTAAAAGACAACCACACCCAATATAAGTTACACTGGGAGATCCTAGCTAGGGCTAGGTCGTATAACGGAAATAAAAGACCTTGTGACCTCTGCGCCGCTGAGGCCCTGGAAATACTCTACGCCACAGACCACATCTTAAACAAAAAATCTGAGGCAATTTCGGCTTGTAAACATAAATTGCACAAACGTTTCCTGTATTACAGCCCCAAGTTATACCCTAATGGATAGTACGATCTATACGTGGATATTTTACGTCTTGATGTGGGAGCTAAGTATATGTTTTCTTTATACCATTACTTATTTGCATAGCGAACGTTTCCACGAACCAAAATATTGTCTTCCTGTCTTCCTCCGGTTGCAAGGTTTTTTGAAATATCCACTTCTGCGTTTACAGATTGACTTTGTTAGTTTCAGAAGATCCCGTTAAGGGTGAAAGCAGCGATTCTTTGCTTAAACTTTAATCTGTTATTTTAATAAATATTTGCTCTACGGTTCTTATATATTTGATATATATTTATCCTTATCGAGCCCTCTTTGGATTTTAGTCTTGAAATTTATTATTATTAATATATATATATATACGGGAGTTTTGCGTGTGCGTGAGTATGCAGGTTCGTACGTATGGTGGGTGTGTGTATATGTGTACTTCTTGTTTTAATTGACTTACGTCTCCGAACATTCGTGTATTTATTTGCAGGTATGTGTGTGCGCTTGTTATATACGTATTTATTTACTTATATACGTTTATATATTATTTATTTATTTGTACACAAGCATACACACACACACATATTTATATGTGCCTGGTTTTGTATACCTATGGTAAGGTTTTGCGTATGCTTGTGTATGTACGTATCTGTTTGCGTGTATGTATTTATTTGTTTCTATTACTTCTGTATTGTATTTATTTACTTTGTTCTTAACTCTGTAGCGGAGATTCATTTGGTCTCCTAGTTAGAATTTTAGTCTACAACTTCTGCTATACCATTTACGTGGTTTTGTCTTTGCGTGCTATTGTTATCCACGCTCCACATATGAGTTATTATCTTCGTTTTTTCGTTCATTGCCAGAGAACGTCTCTATGCACCACCTAAGAGAACATTAGTCTACGACCTCTTTTATACCATAAACGTGGTTCTGTCTTTGCGCGTAATTGTTTTTCACCACTCCTATTAATGACGTATTATTCGTTTTTTCCCGTTCTTTACCAGCGAACGTTTCCACGAACCAAAGTATCGTCTTCCTGTCTTCCTCCGGTTGCAACGTTTTTTGAAATATCCAGTTCTGCGTTTACAGATTGACTTTGTTAGTTTCAGAAGATCCCGTTAAGGGTGAAAGCAGCGATTCTTTGCTTAAACTTTAAACTTTAATCTGTTATTTTAATAAATATATATATATATATATATATATATATATATTTATATATATATATATATGTATGTATATATATATTCATATATATATATATATATATATATATATATATATATATATATATATATATATATATATATATATATATATATATATATATATATATATATATATTTATATACATATATATATATATATTTATATATATATATATATGTATGTATATATATATTCATATGTATCCATATATATATATATTTATATATATATACATATATATAGGAAAGTGTATGACCCCGACGGCAGAGCTCAAGCCGATTTGACGGCAATTTCTGGACTGAAATAGCCGTCGAAACGGCTTGAGCTCTGCCGTCGGTGTCATACATTTTACTATTACCCACTCTACTACCCTAGGTATTGAGTACTCTAGTACGTTATGGTCCATCTTGTTCTTTACCACAACTCCTTCGTTATCTGTATATATATAAAGACCAAGTTTACTGTATGTGTGTGTGTGGACAATTTTTAATTGTGGCTCATATATTCTAAACCATTCATGCGATTTCTTTGAAATTTTTTACAGAGCTTCTCCTTGCACAAAACCTGTACATGTGTAATAAAGCAGTATTCATTTGTCGAGGCTGCATTGTGTGAGATCCAAGACACCATAGTGAAAACTGAGGCAACCAAGACACCATAGTGAAAAACCAATATATGGAACATTATATTATGTAACATTCTCTCATTATTTTAATTTATATTCCTTTGAAGTTCCGATGAGCCGCTCTGTCTTTTAAATATGTTAATTATTTTCAACTGAACCAGTTCAATTATGATATATAGTCATCTGATCCAGAAATATTATATGGAGTAGCGAAACAATTGTAAACGGATATTATTATTATTAATATTGTTAATATAAGGGCGGTGAATTGGCAGTATCGGTAGAGGGTTGGACGCCATGCTTTCTAGCATAGTTACGTCCCTTTACAGTCTGAGTTAAAATCCCGCCGAGGTTAACTTTGCCTTTCATCCTTACGGGGTCGATAAAATAAAGTACCTGTAATGTACTGGGTAATTGCTGGCCTTGTGCCTAAAGTAGAAACAATTATTATTATTAATATTATTATTATTATTATTATTATTATTATTCTCTACATTCCTTACATCAAACTAAAATATGTTGACAATCTTTTAATAATGTCTTCCTTGTGAAATTTGTGGTCTTGTTTTGCTTAACTACTGAATATTTCCAGCTCTGCGCACCTAATTTCTGCATGAACCCAGCCACCTAGCTGCTTTCTACTGCATATTGCACATTGAGCACATGCCTTTACGCTTTGGCTTCTAACTAATTCACCAATCTCTCCTCTCATATCTCCTCTCCTATCTCCACTCCATCTCTCTCTTTAAGATTGGTTACTCTTGAACTCTGTATATATATATATATATATATATATATATATATATATATATATATATTTATATATATATATATATATACATATATATATAGAGAGAGAGACAGAGAGAGAGACAGAGAGAGAATAGAAAAACGAGGAAATTTCGTTTACATCTAAAAAATATTTATTGCGTATCGACCTGTTACACGCATTTCGCAGACGATTGGCTCAATGTCAGCCATAGGAGTTATGGACCAATATCGATCTGCTCCTCAGACTGATGATGCGACAAAAGATATATTTTCGTTGTGGCATGTGGACCGTGAAGTTTATATATATATATATATATATATATATATATATATATATATATATATATATATATGTGTGTGTATGTATGTATACACACAGACATATACATAAAAGTAAATATATACATGCATACACACACGTGTGCACACATACATTTACACTTTAATACAAGTCCATTCATACGCACATAAAAAGAGCCACATGCACTCCCACATGCTTACACACTCACACGTATATATACACACGTACGCACACACATACGTACTCATACACACACACATATGTATATATATATACGTACATGCACACATATATATATATGTACGTATGGGTTTACCGAACATTTATTATAATGCTCAGATTGTTATAATGCCCGAATTAAGTCGTACAGTGTTTAGCAACCATCGTTTCCCTTTTGTTCAACACTAACAAAGGAACGATGTACTAGTTTCAAGCTTATTAGCTATCGTCAGCATCGTATACCTTCCTGCCAGATGATTGAACGTCTGAAAGTATATACTTTCCATATGTATATTAACGGCTGAGCAGCCTAATTTGCATATCGAGTGAGTTAGTCGGCCGGGCGCAGCCGTTAATATGCATAAGGAAAGTATATACTGTACGTCTGTATACATATATGTATGTACGTATACATACTTCAAGTAACAGCCGTACTAAGAGTGAGAAATGAAATTTCGTTTCATTTTTTCCATTTATATATATATATATGTATATATATATATATATATAAATAGCTTATGTTAATTTTAACCCTTTTGTTGAGAACTCTATTCGATTTGTGATGTTTTTGCATTCTTGCAAAAATATACACAACTGAATTTATTCGCCTGATATAGGGGCTGCCTCTTTTGCCGATCCCCACGTGGCGTCAGCAATAGTCAGTCCTTGTATTAACATTGAAGTAAAACCTGTTGAGAAAGTGGCTTCCTTGTTCAATCATCTTACCAGAAGCCTGACATTTTTTATATAAGCGGACGGTACTTGATTTAGGAGCCGCAGAAACCCAAATACTGGATTTTACCAACCTTCCAGGGGTCCGGGTAAATTTTCAATACCCGAATTACTTGATCGTTTTTTTTTTTGGCTATGCGAATGATTGTTTAACCATCGTCTCAGTGTGTTTGGCCTTTAACGTTTGTTTTAGCTCTGGTTCGTCTGAATCATTGAGCACTTGCCTCACATCTCGGGGGTTGTTTTTCGTTATTTCGTGGGCCGAAATGCGAATCTAGATAATTTATGTTTATATATATATATATATATATATATATATATATATATATATATATATATATATATATAATTGTCTCTACTTTAGGCACAAGGCCAGCAATTATCCAGTGCATTACTGGTACTTTATTTTATCGACCGTAAGGATGAAAGGCAAAGTCAACCTCGGCGGGATTTGAACTCAGATCGTAAAGGGACGTAACTATGCTGGAATGCATGGCGTCCGACCCTCTACTGATACTGCCAATCCACCGCCCTATATATATATATATATAATATACGCAGATACATTGTAGGTCGCTTTAACCCGTCTTTTATTATTCAAAAAACTTCTTGCCAATAAACATTAATCCTTTGTGCGCCATTCATCTAACTGTAGACCAACAAATACTAAGTAAACGGAGCGTTGACAAGAACAATGGCGAATGAATCTTGGAGGTAAGCAGTTTCCTCCCGAGCTGTTAGTTCACGTGGGATTCTCTGCTACACCTTTTCGTAATAATACCAAACAACGTACTGCTGGTCACTCCTTCCTCCAAAAGCCGTAGAAAGTGGACATGTGCATCAGGCAGATGGTTCGGGTGCAAATCTACACCAAGCCTATGCGAGAAATTCGCAAGGGACTGCGCCGAGAGGGATAGAAAGAAAGAGTAATTTAGTGGAAAGAGTGCGAATGAACTTTTGAGGTAAGTAGCCTACGCCTTATTGCTATGACACTGGAACCTTCTGCCAACTTAACCTCTTTCACATTTACTGCAATAGGCCAAAACAGAGGAGTATGAAAAGAAGGGGCTCAATAATATTTCTATGAATAATGCACATAGACAGCTAAACTGTACTTTCAACTTCTTAATTTTCTCCAAATAAAACAAGTTTCGTGTCGGTATATTTTCGTGAGTTTTTAACAGGCACTCACAAATAAACGTTTCTCATTGGAGGTGCTATTACCAATGTTCTTACCCGTGCAACGCTGGGATACACTGCTAGTATAATATATATATATATATATATACACACACATACCACATATATATACATACATCAAACACATATATACATATTATACAAACACACACACACACACACACACACACACACACACACACACACACACACACACACACATATAATATATATATATATATATATATATAATATGTTAAAACAATGAAATAAAAATTCAAGTCATTAGAAATATACTTCACTGCTTTACGATCGTTTCTAGGTGATAATAATACATCGTACGCATATTTCGTTATCGATCTATGTAGGGTTAGTTACAAAATATCAAATAAGGAATATATTACCTACATGTATATCATCATTCAAAATCAAAAGTAAATTGAGTTCTATGACCTTATTTGGAGGTAGCTGAAGAACAAACCAATCAAATGGTTTTTTGCCATATGATGTTAAGATGAAATATAACTCACTTTAGTTGAGATCATGACCCTTTGAAAGTAATGGTTGAATGGTGCTAACAATAGAATTACTATAAAGAACCTATGAAGAAAAAGGAATTATTATATAGATAGTGGAATGTAGATGGTGGAGTGAAGTTTAAAAGGGAATGTAAAAATTATATGTTGAGTTGTGTTGTATGGAATTTTTAGATGAATATAAATAAGTAAATATAAAATATACAGAAATAACTAGGATAAATATAGATAGGTAAAGTAATGGTCATAACTAGGAAGGATAGTATATTAAAAGATGAAAATTATAAGATAATAAAATATAATAATTGTTTCTACTTTAGGCACAAGGCCAGCAATATATAATAATATAAGATAATTGTTTCTACTTTTGGCACAAGGCCACCAATTACCCAGTGTATTACTGGTACTTTATTTTATCGACCCCGTAAGGATGAAAGGCAAAGTTAACCTCGGTGGGATTTGAACTCAGAATGGCAAGGGCCGTAACTCAATGCGTCAAAGCATGGCGCCCGACCCTCTACCGATACTGCCAATCCACATAATATAATATAATGTAATATAATATAGTACAGTATGGTACATTGTATATAGTATAATACGGCGTATGATGCATCATAAAATATAAAATAGTAAATATTTTCAAGTCGATCTATGTATAAGTAATCAAACTCAGATAAATGCATGTTGACATATAGTCAAAACGCATAATTCACATATGTATATATATATATATATACATACACACACACGCACATACACATATATATATATGTATATATATACATACATATACACACATATATATATATATATATATATCTTATACACACATACACATACACACTAAACATAAATATATATTATACATATCTTGTACATACACATATCTATCTAAGGCGGGTAAAATTCCCGAGATCCATGGACGAGTTATCTCCAGCGGTCTCTGTCCTTCATTATCGCTGCCATATCCTGCATCTCCAACAGACCAGTGTCTGTCCTTAGGGCATCAACATATGTTAACCTTGGTCTTCCACTTCTAGTGTGTCCATGTAGGGGTTCCCAAAGGAGCACTGAGTGCAATGTCAACTCTGGATGTCGGTGAGCATGTCCAGCCAACCTCAGTCTCCTCTGTGTCACTTTTGAGCTGACTTTTGGGATGCTCCCATACAGCTCTGAGTTTTTCATCCTCAGTGTATACTGATTAATGTTCAGAGCCATCCTCAGCATTCTCGTGTAGCACCCATCCACCATCTGAGTGAGTCTCAAAATATCTGGTAGAGAATGTTGAGAAGCCAGAGGGGATCACTAATGTAGGCGGGAAGCCGCTGGAATTGGTTGAGGACTTCCTGTATTTGGGAGCAAAGATTGGGAATACGGAAGATGATGTGGTTGAGAGGAAGAGCAAGGCCTGGGCGGCGTGTCACAGCTTGAGGTCGGTGTGGAAGTCGGACCTTCGTAGAGACCTGAAAATCCGCCTCTTCATTGCTGTAGTGGAGTCTGTGCTGCTGTATGGGTCTGAGACTTGGATACACATATATACATATATATATATCTCACATACATACAAATATATATTTTCTACATACATACATATACATATATACTGTGAAAGACTGGTTGTTTTTAAAGGAGATTTTTCCACCCTCTTCAATGAGTTCGCAACTTCCGCGTCGAGGGTCCCCGCATTTCTTAACTCGCATTGCTTCATTATTAGATGTAAATTTCGCCTTGGTAAGCAGTTTCTTTAAGTTGGGTGCTTGGCATCTACTATATATAATGTGTGCGTCTTTTATGAGTGCATTCATTTTGGGGGACTGCTGGAGAATCGGGAGGTATTGTTTGGCGGCTTTTACAATGTTGAAGTTCCTTGGATTGTGAGCGATGACAAAAGGGATAACTGTTTTTTCCATTCTATTTTGTTGCTTTGTTTTTCTCAGTGTTGTCACTGGGATGTTTTGGGCTTTGGAGATGTTGATGAGGTTCACCGGATATTCTTGTCTCTTAAGGAACTTTTTTAATTCATATAATCTTTTTTCCTGTAGTGTGGGGTGTGTTTCGATGGTGCAGATGCGTCTTGCCATGTTAAAAGGAATGTTCCTTTTGGTATGTGAGGGGGGTGCTGAACAGAAATTCAAGTATTGGTGTGTGTCTGTTGGTTTGTAAAATAAGTCCGTTTTGATATTTTCCCCTTCCTTAATGATAAGGATATCCAGGAACGGTAGTTCCTTTTTATTACATTCCATGGTGAATTTTATTTATTCGTGAAGATTGTTTATGATGGAATGGAATCTTTGAAGCAGTCGTCTAGGTAGCGTTTCCAGTTGTGATTAATGTAGGTGGCGAAGTCATAACTGAATGTTTCCTGGAGTTTGGAATTTAATTTTGCCTCCAGGTGGCCCATAACGAGTGTTGCATATGTTGGGGCCACTTTGGCACCCATGACCGTTCCTTTTATTTGTAAATATAGTTCGTTATCAAAAAAGAAGTGGTTGTTCTCCAGTACTAGTTTGAGTCCTTCCAAAATAAATTTTTGGGGGAATCTCTCTGAAATATAGTGTGGATGTTTTGTAATCCAGAAGTCAACAGCTTCAACTCCTAAGTCGTGTGGGATGTTAGTGTATAAGCTTGTTACGTCAAAGCTGACTAAGATTGTTTCTTGGTGTACTTTCTGGGGGATATAGTTCAGGAATTCCATATCATCTCTGATGAAGCTTGGCACTTTTTTTACATAAGGGTTTCAGTATGATGTCTAATAGGTTGCTTAGACGTTGTGTGCTTGAGGCTGGACTGGCAACAATTGGGCGTAATTTTAAATCTGTCGGTTTTGGTACTTCAACATATGATGTATTTTTGCCTTTTATGTTGTTTTGGATTTCTCTGGATTTGTGATCCTTCGGTAATCCATAGAAGTCGCTGGTTTTCATTTCGAAGTTGGTTAAGTAACTGATTTCCTTTAGTGTGAGGTTGTTTTGGTACTTGGTCGTCAGTTTGCCTACTTTAATCATCGATTTTCTTTCTCCGTTTTTGTTAATTTTTCTGTAAAGATCCTCCTTATTCTAGGACCATATCCTTGTAGTGGTTTTTGTCCATGATGATGATTGCTCCACCTTTGTCCGCTTCTTTTATGATTATTTAGGGGTCTTTTTGTAGTTTGTTTAGAGCTTGCAGTTGGTCTGTAGGGATGTTGTGTTTGTGTTTGGTCTCTGCAGTATTTGACTGTGCTGATCGTCGGAGGTAGGTTATGTAGTCCTCCAGCTGTTTGTCTCTATTTAACGGAGGCCTGAAGTTCTTTTTGTTTCTTACTAGTGATTCCTCCTTGTATTCTACACCCTGGAAGAATTCTTCTAGACGTAATTTTTGACAAAAATCTTCTGTCTTTTATAAGGTCGGCTTCATCTGCTTTTGGAGTGGGTGTGAATTTCAGTCCATTTTCAAGCAATTTTATTTTACTTCGCCATATCTCATATGCGTCCGCTAGGTTTTCACTCCTCAAGGCTTTCCAGTATGCGTGTTTAATTTGGCTTAGTATTTGGTTCCAAATATTTCTCATTTGGTTTCTATTTTTGAAAGCTTCTTTTTCCAGATTCAGTTCATTCCATTCTTTGAACGCATTTTGGTCGTGTGTAACTATTTCAGAGGGTGAAATTTGTTCTTGTTTCTGGCGATCTGCAAATAGGGATTCAAGTTTCTCCCTATAGCTGCGTGTTTGTTGTTCCATTTCATATATGACATTAGTTAGAGAGTCGTACTTACTTATCATTATGGAGAGTTTTTCTGAGATCTGTAATATTGTCAACGATTTGAGGGATTCAGTAACAGATTTTGAACCTGTGTTAGCCATTCTGTCGTGTACAAGGTGGTAGAATATTGGAAAATGTGTGAGATGCTTGGTACAGTTAGGTATATTTGAGAGAGCTAGGTATATATATGAGAGAGAGAGAGAAAGAAAGAGAGAGAGAGAGAGAGTGAGAGAGAGAGAGAGAGAGAGAGAGAGAGAGAGAGAGAGAGAGAGAGAGAGAGATGTTTCTTTATTAGCCACAGGGGCACAAAAGAAGGGGACAAATACAAAGGGGGAAGTTTACATACAATAAAAACGTGTAAAATATTATCACAAATGCAATCTAAAAGTTAATCGATTTTCCCCAATAGGAGAAGACATTACATATGGGTAACACATACCCCCGAAAAAATGTGTAACCATTATCTCCAGGAGTACGAAGAGTGAGTACCCCTTTCCTCTCTTCCTCTTTTTCCTCAACCTACAGGCTGATATAGAGAGAAGGCCCATTCACTCGGGCCATTCTCGTCACTTTCACCCACCTTACATAAAACTTGCTGGGGTACAGCACCTCTCTCTCCATCCTGATTCTTCTTCCAAAATGGTATTTGAAAAAAAGAATCAGTTGTTGGACGGAGAGAAAGGTGTCTGACCTCAGCCCTTTTAACCTCGTCCACCATACAACCACTTTCGCCATAGCTATCACACAAAGGAAAACCGCCTCTCCTTCGTTTTTGAAGGAGGGTGGTGGTTTGATCATGGAAATGGACTCGGTGGTCAACTGGATTGATCCCACCCGCGACAATAGTCGTTCTACATAGCCTAATAGGTCGGTAACGCCCGGGAAGTATACGAATGCGTGCGCGACGGTTTCTTCGTCTTGCACGCATCTCGGACAGATCTTTTTCGAAGGGTCCCTGCCAGGGCGCCCATGTCTGTAGAGCTTGTCTCGAACTGGTAGAGCTCCTCGGTAGCACTGCCAGGCCAGTAACGTTTGGAAGTTGTCCATCGGTCCCGGGCAGAAGGTCCTACCGAATGGACTGGCCAGTTCGTCTTCCTCTACGCCTAGAGTTTCTCCGAGCGCGTCGTCGCACTTGCTGCGGACCAACCCTCTATAGAATGATGAAGTGGAGTCCCCACTGATCGCCGGGCACCGCCTGCCAGAGGGCTGTGAGCGCCTGAGCACATTCGATGTGCCAGTCACCCATTTTCCTCGGTCTTCACTTGACCCAGGACTGCAGCTCGGTCAGGGAGACGAGTCGTGGGAAGGCTCGCCTCACGAACGGGGCCCACATCGGTTGTTCGGTGAGGAATACGTGTGTTGGCAGCGGATGGATCTTCACACCAAAGGAACCCGCTTCTTCCAAGGGAACTGGAAGAGCGCGCGCTCCATTTTGGTGAGTGTTTTGGCTGGACAAGGCACGACGGTAGATGACGGACGCTATAAAATTGTTCGCCACCTCCGTCCGACCTTTCAAGGATAGTTTGCACTCGGCCCACTTCTGGGTGAGTGCAAACACCTTGGCCGTCAACTCGTTCCAGTTCTTCTCCACCTGGAGATCCAGACCAAACCAGACCCCGAGCAGCTTCACCCGTCCTTCCGTCCAGCGTCCGACGACACCATCGGAAGGCATCGGTTTGCCTCTCCACGATCCGAGTTGCCAACCGATGGACTTGTCCCGGTTCAGCTTCGCCCCTGTGAACCTTTCGTATTCCTTCAGTAAGGTGCTGACTTCCTCGATTTATGCTCGACACCATTACTGTGATGTCGTCGTCGTAGGCCGACGCCGCTTTCCGCAGTCCCGGTTCCAAAGGGAGACCCTGCAATAGCTCCAACTTCCGCAGTAGTGGCTCGAAAGTCAGTACGTACAGAAGGGAAGAAAGAGGGCATCCCTGTCGGATGGATCGCGTGATATGGAACGGCTCCGAGAGGTAGCCGTTCACCTTGACCCTTGAGCAGATGTTGCTGCTGTGCATTGCAGCAATCTAGCCCCTGAACACGGGTCCGAAGCCTGCCGCCTCGAGCACTGCATCCAGGTAACGATGGTCAATCCTATCGGAAGCCTTATACTGATACAAGTTGATCAGGGCCCCACCGAAGCCGGGTTTACACCCAACCCTCTCTGCGATGTATCGCATGAGGTGGAGGTTGTCGTGTATGGACCTGGTCGGGATTGCGCATGTCTGCGCTCCTCCCACCAGGTTTTCGACGACTAGCGCCAGCCTCTTTACCAACACCTTGGCCAAGATATGTTTAGCAGAGTTATGGGCCAGAAGTTGCCTATGCCATCCCCCTTACTCTCGTCCATCCTGACTAGCGTGACTACGCCCCTGGTCACAGAACTGGGAACTCTCCCGTTATGCTGCCAGTTGCAGTAGACCGCTTCCAGGAGAACAGAGAACAAGTCCGGTATTGCTACGTAAAATTCGTAGGCTAGACCGTCGAGACCTGGAGATTTGCGTTTGCCGCATTGGCTCAGCACGTCCCCTATCTCAGTGACTGAAATCGGCCTCTCGCAGAACTTCGCCTCACTGTCCGAGAGTCGCGGCAGGCCGTCGAGGTATGGACCGAAATCCATAGCCCCTCCCGGCGCGTCGCCCTGCCCGAACAGCTGAGCAAAGTGCCGCTGAAATGCCACGCACAACTGTTTCGGCTCACTATCACGCGTCCGTCTTGGTCCTTCAAAGGCCGAATCGTGGACTTGTTGCCACTTTTCGCCTCCGTCACCCGGGCCCAGCTAACAGCTTTGGCGCCCTCGTTACTCAGAGCACGTATTTTGCCTCTGACAACGCAGCCCCCGTGCTTTGCGTCGAAGAACTGGTCCAAGGCCGTTCCCGTTGCTAGCACGCTGGCTACATTGCCACATCTAATTGCCTCTTCTACTTTATCTACCAGTTCCTTCTCGGTCCTATTTCTATCTAACGCTAATACTTTACTAAAAACTAACGAGTCTAATCTAACTGCCCTCTTGAGAGAGTACCACCATCTGTTGTTGACAATGGCCCCTGTCAAGTGCTGTTTAACTAAAGTGCTAATCCGTCTACTGTAGGCTTTGCATGTCGGTAACGACAAGTTTAGCTTCCAGTAGCCGGGTCCTTGTCTATGGTTTCTATCAAGGTTGACCATGCAGGTCATTAGTTTGTGATCTGAATAGGCAACCATGAACATTTGTGGACAGCTTAACATGTCCCTATCCTTATTTCTAACTAGAACCCTATCTATATGTGGGGAAAAAGATGTAGAGTGGGGGACACAATTGGTGACACAGAATATTTCTGTGCCGTCAATTGGTCTTTCATTATTATTGATAAACTCCCGAAAGGTTTCCCTTCTGTATGAAGGTAATGTCCTTCATGGAGTTTCTTAGAACCAGCTCAATTTCGTTTTGAGTTAATTGAGCTGGTTTTCTGGTGGTATTTGAGATTGTCCTGAAAACTATAGTTTTCAGGACAGTGTCTCTACGCAATTCTTGGGGAGAAGTGATGCTAAAAGCGCCATTCTCCTAAAAAGGTATGTATTGCTTGGCATCTCTTAGTAAGTCTCCGGCATTAGAGATGTCAATCTGTGTATATAGTTCCGTATTTTGGACAGTTTGTGCGAACGAAACCTTTTTTCCTTGTTTGTGGAGTTGTTCTTGTTGGTGTTATTGTCATTATCGTTGCTGTTGTTGTTTTCATTGTTGTTGTTGTTGTTGTTTTTGTAGTTCTAAATTGCTTCATTTGTGGTTGTAGAATTCATTTGTGAAGTTGTGTTTTTTTCTTGTTCAATATTATTTTGTGCCGTATGTGTTTCCATACTTTTGTTTTGGCGTGATTTATCTCGGTCACTACCTGTTGCCATAGTGACATTCATTTCAACGCTCCCATTTCCACTTATGGCGGGAAGCGCTTTAATTTTATCATTCATAGTTAAACCAAATTGTTATAAATTTTTATGAGAATTGTTATGAAAATTTCAATGACCCACCCACTGACAATTTAGAGTGTCAATCTATACGGTGGTATATTTTTTTAAGACAATAATTTTTGTTTTTTATAAATAAAAGACAAACACTTACCAGCGTGACTGGCACACAACTTCCTCTAGATAGGTAGGTAGATAGATAGATAGATAGATAGATAGATAGATAGATAGATAGATAGATAGATAGATAGATAGATAGATAGATAGATAGATAGATTTCTTTATTTGCCACTAGGGCACAAGAGAAAGGGACAAATACACAGGGGGGAGTTTACATAAATGCGAGTAAAGAAAAAGGCATAACAATAAGAATAATATAATAATAAAAAGTCCTCAAAAGGGAGGGGGCGTGTTGGGGATTGCACATACCCCCGAAAAGTGTGCAACCCTTTTCGCGGGGGAAGCCCATGGGGCCAAGCACTTCTCTCTCCATCCTGATCCTTCTTCCGAAGTGGTATCGGAAGAAGTAAACCAGGTGTTGGCCGGATAGAAAGTCACCCGACCTCAGACCTTTCAGGCGCGTCCACCACACAACCTCTTTCATCATGGCTATTACGCACAGAAAGACCGCCTCTGCTTCATTTCTGAAGGCAGGAGGCGGCTTGATGTTCACCACAGACTCGGCGGCCAACGAATCGGCACCACACGCGACAGCAGTCGTTCGACGTAGCCCCACAGATCGGTAACGCCCGGGAAGTGTACTAGTGCGTGCGCAACGGTTTCCTCGTCGCGCACGCATCTGGGACAGATCTTTTTCGCGGGATCCCTGCCCGGGCGCCCGTGTCTGTAGAGCTTTTCTCGAACGGGCAGAGCCCCCCGGTAGCACTGCCAGGCTAGGGACCTCTGGAAGTTGTCCATGGGTCTCGGGCCGAAAGTTCTACCGAACAGGCTGGCCAGTTCGTCCTCCTCCATGCCTAGCGACTCTCCAAGGGTGTCGTCGCCCCTGCTAGCCACCAGCCCTCTATAGAATGTCGAGGTGGATTCTCCACTGATAGTCGGGTCCGCTTGCCAGAGAGCCGTGAGCACCTGGGCACACTCGGTGTGCCAGTTGTCCAGTTTTCTCGGTCTTTGCTTCACCCAGGATTGCAGCTCGGTGAGCGAGACGAGCTGTGGGAAGGCTCGCCTCACAAACGGGGCCCACACCGGCTGACCGGTGAGGAATACCTGTAGATGCCGTAGCCTCAATGCGTGCCTACGCATCAACGGCTACGGCATACTCAGCCCTCCTTTCGAAGAGTGCTGGCAGCAGATGGATCTCCTCACCATGGGAGGCCGCTTCTTCCAGAGGAACTGGAAGAGCATTCGCTCCATGATGGTGAGCGTTTCCTTGGGGCAAGGCACGACGGTCAGGCGGTAGTAGATGACGGACGCTATGTAAGCGTTCGTCACCTCCGCCCGACCTTTCAGTGATAGTTTGCACTTGGCCCACTTCTGGGTCAGCGCAAACACCCTGCTCGTCACCTCGCCCCAATTCTTCTCCACCTGGAGGTCCGGTCCGAACCAGACCCCGAGCAGCTTCACCGGGCCCTCCGTCCACCGCCCGACGACACCATCTAACGGCATCGGCTTGCCCCTCCACGTTCCGAGTTGCAAACCGACTGACTTGTCCCGGTTCAGCCTAGCCCCCGTCAGCCTTTCGTATTCCTCCAGTAGGGTGGCAATCGCCCCGATTTTCGAGGCGTCCGCCACCATTACTGTTACGTCGTCGGCATAGGCCGAGACCGCTTTGTGCAATCCCAGTTCCAGGAACGGCTCCGAGAGGTAGCCGTTTACTTTAACCCTAGAGCAGACGTTGCCACTGTGCATGGCAGAAACCCAGCCCCTGAAAACGGGTCCGAAGCCCGCCGCCGCTAGCACCGCATCCAGGTAACCATGGTCGACCCTATCGAACGCCTTAGATTGATCCAAGTTGATCACAGCCCCACCAAAGCCGGGTTCGTTCCCAACCCTCTCTACGATGTATCGCATGAGGTGGAGGTTGTCGTGAATGGATCTGGACGGGATAGCGCATGTCTGCGCGTCTCCCACCAAACCACCCACCACAAGCGCCAACCTCTTCGCCAACACCTTGGCCAAAATCTGTAACTCTGCATTCAGCAGAGTTATGGGCTTAAAGTTACTTAAGTCGTCCCCCTTGCTCTCGTCCTTCCTCACTAGCGTGACTACGCCCTTGGTCACAGAACAGGGAATTCTCCCGTTCTGTTGCCAGTTGCAATAGACAGCCTCGAGGAGTTCGGAGAACAAGACCGGCATAGCTAAATAAAGTTCGTATGGAAGACCATCGAGACCCGGAGATTTGCGTCTGCTGCATTGGCTGAGGGCTTCACCGATTTCAGTGGCTGTGATTGGCCTTTCGCAGCACTCCGCTTCGCCGCTCGAAAGACGCGGTAGACCGTCGAGGTATGGACCGAAGTCCACATCCCCGTCCGGCCCCCCGCCCCCTCCGAACAGTCGAGCAAAGTGCCTTTGAAAGGCCTCGCACATCCGCTCAGGTTCAAGGATCACCCGTCCATCCTGGTCTCGCAAAGACCGAATGGTGGATTTAATCCCACTCTTGGATTCTGTCACGCGGGCCCAGCTAACAGCTTTGGTCCCCTCGTTTCCTAAAGCACGTATTTTACTTCGGACAACGCAGCCTTCGTGCTTCGCGTCAAAGAACTGGCTCAACGCCGTTCTCGACGTTAACACTCTGGCCACGTCTCCGCTCCTAATCGCCTCTTCTAGTTTATCTGTTAACTCCCTTTCCCTCCTATTTCTATTCGCCGCTAATTCCTTACTGTAACCTATTGAACTTACTTTAACATCTCTCTTTAGAGATACCCACCACCTGCTGTTGACGATCGCTCCCGTCAACCGCATCTTAACTAAGCTACTAATCTGGTTCCTGTAAGCTTCCTTTGCCGGCAAGGACAAGTTCATCTTCCAGTAACCGGGACCCTGTCTATGCGTTCTATCAAGGTTGACCACGCAGGTCACTAATTTGTGATCTGAATAGCCAACCATGAGCAATTCTGGACAACTAAATACGTCCCTATCCTTACTCCTAACCAAAAACCTATCTAGGTACGATCTAGATTGACCACTGTGGTTTGCCCAGGTCCAGGTTGGCACAGTTGGAAAATCTAGTTGAAATCTATCGACCAGGTCGAATCGATGGAGTAATCCCTTGAGGCTGCTACACCCCCCTCTATCGGGACATGCCCCTGCATAGTCCCAACGCGCATCTAGGATTCCATTCCAGTCCCCCACTAAAAGCAGGGAGCGCGACGTTCCTAGAAAAGTCTCCAGACGCTGGAAGAAGTCGGCTCTTTCAGCCCCGAAGGGGGCATAAAGACCGACCAGTCTGAAAGCCCCGCCTACACCGCCTCCGACGTCCAGCACCAGTAATCGACCCCCCGGGTCCGAGTTAACAATCTGTACGTCGAGAGCCAGACGTTTATCCAGCAGTACGGCAACCCCACCCCCGCCTCCGGGTTGACAGAGAGATGCGTGCATCTCAAAGTCATCGAAGGCGGGAGCCAGCTGTCGCACGCTGCTGATCTGACTCTCGCAAACGACCATCACATCTATACTTCGTGACCCGAGGTCACTTAGAAGCTTTGCTTGCTTCCAAGCTGAGCCCAGGCCACGCGCATTCAGACAGCCAACTCTCAATTGATCTATTTTGGTGTTGAAAGTGAAGAAAGAAAAGCACCTACCTCTCCGGGTTGTGTAATTTCCATGGGGTCGGGTGTGTTGGGTGGAGGGATGTTTTGTGGTGGTGTGGGGTATCCGAGTGTGGTGGGGTTGGGGTATTTGGAGTTGTGTCAGGGAGAGGGGAGGTTATGGGGAAATCTTTCAAGAGGACGCGATTTAACGGTTTTAAACAGGGGGGGGGCTCACGTCCCGTTTAAATTGTTCTTTTAAGGAACGATAAAGGTCCAGAGGGACCTTTATCATTTTTAAATGGGTGAAGTTCTCTGTTGAGATAAAGTTTGGCCCTTCGGTCTGCACCAAAGGGCTATTGTTTATTAATTTAAACAGTTTTTTGTTTTCTTTATTTATATATGTGTATTGCAAAGTCTTTTTTTTTTGTGATGCTGTCAATGTTTCGAAGGGGGGAGGCGCAGATTTATTTTTGTTTGTCGAGGGTGGGGTGTTTTTGATTGGAGTTGGTGTTTGTGTGTGGGTTATTTGTTGTTGTGGTGTGCTGGGTGTGTGATTTCGTTTTTTTTCTTTTAACTTGTCTGAAGGCTTCTCCTTCTTCTTCAGAAGTTGGGGGAACTCTTCAGCGCTAGGTGGGAGGGACGTGGTGTCTGGTTGTTGTTTTTTTGCGGGAGGGGTAGATTTGTTGCTGTTTTTTTTTATTATTAGTTTGGAATGTGTTTTGTGGTGATGTTTGTGTCGTGCTTGTGGTTGGTGATGGTGGTGGTGATGTTTGTGTTGTGGTTGGTGATGGTGGTGGTGATTTTTGTGTCGTGCTTGTGTTTGGTGCTGGTGGTGGTGATGTTTGTGTTGTGCTTGTGGTTGGTGGTGTCTGTATTTTGTTTACTGTGTGTGGTATTAGTGTATTTTTGGAGGTGGATGGTGTTGGTGTACTGTTTGTGGTGGGTGTGGGCAATAGTCCTTTTTGGGGGATACGATTCGGGCAGTTAGCCTTAACTGTCCCCTTTCCGTGCATGAATAGCATGCTGGTCTTCTCCCCTCTACAATTATATATATTGGGGTGAGGTCATCCAGCCAGATGCGATCCGGGATTTGCGCTATTCTTTCGGGCCTCATTTGGACTAGTAGGTCGAGGCCCATTCCCAGGAACGCATCTCCAGATGCCTTCCCTATTGACAGCACTGTGTCCTCGCCCATGTCTATGAAGCCAGCAATAGCCCGCCAGAAGTCCATTGTGGGCAGCATTGTCTGTATTTTGACTCTCTGAGTTCTTTTACCCATGTAGGAGGGATAGAAACTGTATGCTGTTGATGAGAGTGGGCTTAGGGAAAGCCTCTGTGCTGTTTCCTTGTCTTTTGTTAAAACAGAAATGCTGCCATAGAGTCGGTCCTTTCGCATGAAGAGAATATTCTTCATATAGTCTTTTAGGACCAACTCTATCTCCATTTGGCTGGGCTGTGCTGGCTTTCTCGTGTGGTTTAGAATTGTTCTAGTGTTTTCTAGTCTCGTTTTCTTGAATTCTGGGGGGGAATTAATGGAAAACATTCCGTTCTCCCCCAAGATTATGTGCTTTTTTGCTTCTGCCAGTTTCTCTCTGGCGGCAGTTAAGTCAATAGGTGTATATATTATAGATTTTTTTGTTGTCTGGGCGAAAGTTGCCTTGTTTTTTGTATTCTTATTTTCTGTTTGTTTGTTTTCCGTTTGCTCATTTTCCGTAACATTTGTTTTTTCATTTTCCTTGTTTGTTTCGTTGTCTAGTTTTGTTGTATCTATTTTTTGTTCTTCAGACTTGGGGGCGTGGCAGAGATAATGGCAGACATGTCTGCCATCTTTCCCGCCATGCGTCCAAGAAAGAAGTTTTACAGAAAAATAGTTATTTATTTTACCCCCTAAAAAGGGGGTAAATGTAAAAATGTTTCCCTAAATAACAGGGGTAAGTGTTCCAAATGTGTTGCACTGAAAAAATTCACTGGTACTTACTATAGTAAGGGTAAATTCCGATAGAATGGCAGAGCTGATGTGAAGCGTGTCTCACTCTATCAAGATATATATATATATATATATATATATATATATATATATATATAGAGAGAGAGAGAGAGAGAGAGAGAGAGAGAGAGATTTATTATACTATGGCATCATTTCAGTACAATTCTTCCTCTGGTTCTCTATTTCAGATTTTCACTAAAATACGTTCGAAATCCTCAGCCTACACTGATTTTGTAATAGAGTTAATATATGATGAATGTGTAACAAATATTTATAGACCACGACTCTTCCCACAAGTTGAGCACGTTCCCAAATTACACAGCACTATATATATAGAAATAAACATACAAAGAAGTGTGTTTTGAATTACACGGGTTGAAAACATCTTTAGTGCAATATATATATATATATATATATATATATATATATATATATATACAGAGCATTTGAAGTTGTCCCAAATTGAAGGTTGAGTACTTTAGACTTTGTTTTATCATGAGTTAAGGCTCTATTGATTTTTCCCTGGATTTCTCTAAATTCTGTTGGATAAATCTATATCCCGATTCCTTTTGAATTGAGTCTGAATTATTTTTCCCATATCTTATGTTAACTATTTTCCCATTTTGACGCTATAGTCGCATATATGTTATGGAATACTGTTAGCTTCTCGCTACAACAATTTCTATACTTTTCATTTATATATATATATATATATATATATATATATATGACCAAACGTTTAACAAGTTTCATTGATTAATCAATGAATAAAGTTTTACAATAGATTAGAAGCACTCAACAAAGAGGTTTGCTGGAGTTATTAATATTACTTCAAAATATTAATAAATATAGACATTCATGTGATCAAATATATTTTATTATACATATTTCAGAGGTACTGTGCTGTTTCATCAGTACGTCCTCATCAGATAAAATAAATTGATGTCTGACATACGTCAACTGTGCTGATGGTTCAATTCCAGTCTTGGCAGTGATTAGGTATGACAATACTCAATATTTATATACCATAAATTGTAACGTGACAAACTACATATAATAGAGAGAGTACGTAGGAGAAAGTGTATAAAAATATAATCTATATATATAAAACTGAGGATGTCTGTGTGTGTGTAAGTTTGAATCCCTAAAACTAGAGAAGCACCCAACCGACAGTTTTCAAACTTTACATATGTATTACTTATGTTTCAGGAAGTGTTCTGGGCAGAAATTTCAAATGTTCAATGCCCTAAGGACCGCATCAGACGATTTGGCGATCTCTCTCTATAATTCTTAGTCTTTCTCTTTTTAGATAGATACATACATATAACGTAGCGCCCTTATACTATCTGTCTGTATGTCTGCATTACGTCACTTTCTACAATTCGCTCTGCGTCTAGAACGCGCCCTTATAATATTTGTCTGTATGCCTGACTGTCTGCTGCCTCCGGTTAAACGCCACCCTTACTCAAGACAAATCTCACACTCATTCCCCAAACAGTTGGTAAGTGCACACACCTTCTTCCCCACGTTTTAAACCACAGTTGCTTACTTACGTACCACCAGACCCTTACTTCTTTGCCAGCCGTGGTCGTGACAATACTAAGCTTAGCTAAGGCGGTTATATATTTTACAATACCTATAAATATAATAAGTATATATAAAGGCAAGTAAAAGTAAACATATAATTACATAACTGTTAAAAATTTAAATAATTAAATATGTAAACCTCCATATTATAGAAGGAGCAAATGAGAGAGTGAGAGAGCTAAATAGAGGAGAGAAAGAAAGGATAGAGAGATAATACTAAAAACAAAGAAAGGGAGATATGTATGATAAAATATAATTACATAAGGAGAAGGAGAATAAAGTTATATGATGCGTGACTGTTTTTTTTTGAAATATTAAGTTAGGTAGAAATAATCAAATAATTAAATAACTTGAAATTGTTAGTCTATATTATTTGAAAGAAAATATATTATTATATTATATCAAAATTAAAACAAATATATAGTAAAAAAGATAATTTAATTTAACATAATTCCATGAGTATAATTAAATTATTAAATATATTCAATAATTTAGTTAGAAAGATCGAAATTAAAAATTAAAAATGTTATTAACTAACCATAGTGCTTTTAAATGTAGTAAATATGATATTATTAAACCAGATTTATTTAGATATTAGCATTTGTATAGTTCTTTTATAAACTATATGATTTAAATCGATATTTGTCGATTATATATAATAATTATTAGTTATAATTACACTTAAGAGTGTTATAATTTTGATATAAATAGATTTTACTGTATCCAATACTATACACTCAGGCACACAATATCCTGCTTGTTTTGGGGGACTTCAATGCAGATCTGAGTAAGGAGGGCAGTGAAGATCCTTGCTGGTACTTCCATAACAACACCAACCGAAATGGAAGACTACTGAGAGACACCCTGCTGGAGGCGAACTTGATGGCGACCAACCTAAGGTTTAGGAAGAATCTGGGGAAGATGTGGACCTACATCTCAGATATGCACCTATCCAAGTCCAAGATTGATTTCATTCTGGTGAGGAAAAAGTGGCGGAATAGTGTTCTGAACACGGAGCCATACAGCTATTTCAGTACACTGGGTAGTGACCACCGGCTTGTTATGAGTGAGGTCCGGGTGAGCTTAAGAAAGAGCAAGGCTCGGCCCCGGAGAACAATCTATGACTGGGAGCTTTCAAGGAAGATGAGAAGCTACAGGAGAGGTTCACAGTGGAGGTGAGAGACAGGTTTAGTGCTCTGTGTGGAGAGTCAGAGGAGAGAGAGATTGGATGGACTGAGGAGAGTGTGACGGGGAGGTACGGGCACATCACCAATGCAGTGGCGGAAGCAAGTGAAACCCTGGTGCCGAGGAAAGAGAGCAGGGGGAAGCACGTCAGCTCTGCAAACCCAAAAGTGTGTGCAGCCAGAGAATACCTGAAAGCTGCCGAGGACCAATTCTATGCTGATCCTACGGAGGAGAGGATGGAGACTTAGGAGGTGATGAGGGAAGAGCTCTGTACCGCTTACACTGAGGTCAGAGAGGAGGCACTGATAGAGAAGATCAGAAGTGTGGAGAGAGCGGTTGACAGATCTAGATGTAAGGAGAGCTGGATGATCATTAACGAGATCACAGGGAGGAAGAGAAGGTGTTCGAGTCAGATCCAGGGAACGGGGCCCGAGGATAGGAAGAGGAAATGGCTAGACCATTTTTACCCTACTAGGAGAGCCACCCTCCACAGCACAGAGCACAGGGGAGATCAGGCGGCTGTTTGAGGAACTGGATGTTGAGACAGAGCCCTTCACCAGAGAGGAGCTTCAGAGAGCCAAGAAGAGGATCAAGGAGGGCAAGGCTCATGGAGAAGATGGAGTGGCATCAGTGGTGATGAAGAGGTGTGATTTTGATGATATCATCCTGGGGTTCTGTAACGGGGCACTGGAGAAAGGAGTTGCCCCGAATCAGTGGAGGATCAGTAACATCGTCCCAGTACCAAAGAAGGGAGATCTCTCTAACACCAACAACTACCGGGGGATCTCACTGACATCACTTGTGGCAAAGACCCTCAACAGGATGATTCTTAACAGGATCCAGCCTGAGATGGAGAAGAAGCTCAGGGACAACCAGAACGGCTTCAGAGAAGGTAGATCAACCACCAGTCACATCCTGATGCTGAGGAGGATATTAGAGGGAGCTAGAGCAAAGTGCTTTCCTGCGGTCATGGTTTTCATTGACTTTAGGAAGGCCTTTGATTCTGTGGACCATTACTGCCTGATGAAGATCTTACAGGCTTATGGAGTCCCCAAGAGGATAGTGGACCTGATATCACTGCTCTACATCAACACCAAAGCCCAAGTCATTACACCTGATGGGATGACAGAGTTCTTTGAGATACTGGCTGGAGTGCTCCAGGGAGATACATTGGCTCCCTATCTTTTTATCATCGTAGTGGATTATTGTATGCGCCTTGCACTGGAGAAACACCAGGACTCTGGCCGTACTGTAGCACCGGCTCAGAGCAGGAGAGTTAGGGCGAAAAAGGTATCGGATGCTGAATTTGCCGACGACATAGTTTTGGTGACAAATACAGTGAAGGAGGCAGAGGATTTGATGCGGGAGGTTGAGACTGTGTCTATGAGTGTGGGGATGAGAATGAATGAGACTAAAACAAAATATCTGGTAGAGAATGTTGAGAAGCCAGAGGGGATCACTAATGTAGGCGGGAAGCCGCTGGAATTGGTTGAGGACTTCCTGTATTTGGGAGCAAAGATTGGGAATACGGAAGATGATGTGGTTGAGAGGAAGAGCAAGGTCTGGGCGGCGTGCCACAGCTTGAGATCGGTGTGGAAATCGGACCTTCGTAGAGACCTGAAAGTCCGCCTCTTCATTGCTGTAGTGGAGTCTGTGCTGCTGTATGGGTCTGAGACTTAGACACTGACCAAGAAACTCACTCAGATGGTGGATGGGGGCTACACGAGAATGCTGAGGATGGCTCTGAACATTAATCAGTATACACTGAGGATGAAAAACTCAGAGCTGTATGGGAGCATCCCAAAAGTCAGCTCAAAAGTGACACAGAGGAGACTGAGGTTAGCTGGACATGCTCACCGACATCCAGAGTTGACATTGCACTCAGTGCTCCGTTGGGAGCCGCTACATGGACACACTAGAAGTGGAAGACCAAGGTTAACGTATGTTGATGCCCTAAGGACAGACACTGGTCTGTTGGAGACGCAGGACACGGCAGCGATAATGAGGGACAGAGACCGCTGGAGAGAACTCGTCCATGGATCTCGGGAATTTTACCCGCCTTAGATAGATAGATACTATACATCAAGTTACGTACTGATTATTAATCAATTTAGATTAAACGAAACTTTTATACGATAAATGTAAACAATATCTTCGTACGACGTAATCAAACATTCAAAGTAATTAAACGGTTTACGAGTCTGAAGATATTACAGATATCAAATTTATAAGATATAGGATTTAAGAAATACTAAATCAAAACTACGGGTATTTAAACAATCAAGAGATTAACATACTTATTAAAAGAGCAGGTAAACAATTTCTATGGTTAGGTAGAAACCTTATATCCAATATTAATAATAGCAATAATAAAAACATTACAAGAATTATTAATCAGAGTCAATATCTTTTCCACTCAGAATTATTAATAAGAGTCAAATTCATTTCTCACTTAGTTAATGTTTTTTCCTAATTTTATATGATGCTTGAAATGTAGATGCGGATTTGTGCAGGCAGTTTGAGAATAACTCACTTTTTTAAAAATTAAATTACCATAATTAGCAATTATTAATAGAGTCTCGCTATTGCAAAGGTTGCAGTTAGGTGAGATAGAGGAATTTTGGTAGACTTGTTTGTCATGTTACAATATATAGTATGTAGATATTGAGTTTTGTCATAACTAATCATTGCCAAGACTGGAATTGAACTATCAGCACAGTTGAGGTATGTCAGACATCAATTTATTTTATCTGATGAGGACGTACCGATGAAATAGTTCAGTATCTCTGAAATATGTATAATAAAATATATTTGATCACATGAATGTCTATATTTATTAATATTTTGAAGTTATATATATATATATATATATATATATATATATACATATATATATATATGTGTGTGTGTGTGTGTGTGTGTGTGTGTATGTGTGTATATATATATATATATATATATATATATATATATATATATATATATATATATATATATATATATGTAGTGAAGTGTATTAAATAAATATAAATATTTATACTATTACTACTACTATTGCCGCTGTTTCTGCTGCTGCTGTTGGTGCTGCTGCTGCTGCTGCTACTACTACTACTACTACTACTACTACTACTACCACTATTTCTTCTTCTTCTTCTCCTTCTTCTTCTAATAATAATAATAATAATTCTTATTATTACCATAATTACTGTTGTTATTGTTATAACGCCATACAGTTAAACAGTTTCACATACACACACCTACGGAGGTAGACATATAGCTAGTTGTGTTGTGACAGCTTTTTCACACGCACCTATACACAATAGATTTTACTAGCTGCCACACATCGGTGTGTGCATTTAATATGTAATTTAGTGTATTATCTAGTCTCAGTCTACTGTTGCATAAAGGTTATAAACTGGCTGAGTCGTGATTATTTGGTTTTTGTGTATATTGTTCAGTTTTCCTCAGATAACCTTTTGTTTCCTTGCTTATTAGGTCAGGAGGGAAAAGCCGTGCCGATGCCCTTCGCATGCCTTCCTCTGATTCATAATATATTTAATGGTGCGTTGTTTCTTTAATTTTCCTACTATTAGGGTTTTCGGGCGTTGAATGTCATCAAAATATACATAAATCACGGCATAAATTCCCTGCCTATAAATATCTTGCGAATAGCAATCACGGTCAACTGACCCAACTTGCCTCTAATGGGGCAATCCGTTTAATCCATGCTAGCTTTGAAAATGGACATTAAACGACGATGATGATGATGATGAGAATGCTGCGTTCATACTTTATGTGTTGGCGTATATCAGAAAGATTGTGATCGAACGAATTAATTTCATCGGTATTGTGACCCCGTCACAAGTTTTTGCTCTTAAATCTGAGTTAATTTATAAATTTTCTAAACCATTAGTAATGTCTCTACTGCTTACTCAATAATTAAAACGCTGCGTCCTTAACATTTTTTTAGAGCTTCGGAGACAGTTAGATGGAAAGGACTGTTATACTTAAACCTATACCTGGTCTGAATGCTTGCAACAGAGTGAACCCCGCTAAAAGCAACACAGGGACAGATGATGGTGTTAAACAGGGCGACAGATAATTTCTATATACAAGAACACGGATAGCAAAGAACATAAACGATATCACAAATCATCTTGTCTGATGCTCTAACAATTCTGTCAATCTGCCAGCCTAGACTGGTACATTATTTTATCGACCCCTAAAGGAAGGAGGACAGATTTTGACCACAGTGGAATTTGAACTCAGAACAGAGAAATCTTGAATAAATACTGTTAGGCTGTAAAATATCACAATCACATATTATTTGCTTCAACAGTAATCCTCATATACTTTCCATGTGTTTCACATACATATTTCAGAGATCTTGTACATTAACGCTAAGATCTTTGTTGAATATACAGCTATTTATATAGCTTCTCTTATGATTTTATCCTCTGCGCTTTCTATTTCCTACGGTAGATTCTCGTTTAAAGAAATATATTGAAATTCGACCTTTGATTTGCGTATATCATAAATAGTTTGTTTATTTATGTCGTAAATTTCACAGCCTCGTGCTACTGAAATATCTTGTTCTAATTAGTTAATCAGATGTAATTCCTGTGACGCCATTTCGGTTATACGAAGTTTCTTCGTGTGATATATAGTGAAATTTTGAACGTCAAGGACTGGAATAGTTTGACGAGGGTGCGGGTGACAGTAATTATTTTACGTTTGTTTTCCCATTATTGTTTGGATGAGATGAATCCCAGAGCATATGTCGGTTTCATGGGAACTGTAGCGACTGAGATTATACGAATTCCTCCTGAAGGCAGCATCACGGATGACCGGAGATTCTGAGTATCAGAATACATATACACATCAGATACATATACACATACATAACTACATCCACTCATGCATGAATACATACATACACACACACACATATATACATATATATATGCGTACATACATGATGGCTTCCCCTCGTTATCGAGTATGGCTATTACACGATATACCATTATTAGTAATTATTAATTAATTCTATCGTGCAGTGCCTGTGTGCGAAGAATTTTTTAGAATGAGGAAAGACTGTGCACTGAGTCAATCCCACTCTCTGAGCGACAGTAGCTATAACCCGAAAATAAGTAAAGATCAATATCATCGATAACTACTGAGCCGCAGGTTTTATGTCGGAGTTATCCCAGTTTCCCGAGTTGTCTTCTCTTAGAAGAATGCCTTGACAAAGGCTAGGGGTCCTTCACTGAGGTCCTTCACTGAGGCTAGTCGGTAGGAGTGGGATGGTAAGATGACAGAAGCCTACTAGCACACCAATAAATTAGTAGTGGTTTTGGCAGGTTTGCTCAACAAATAAGTAATTTGGAGATATATATATATATATATATACACGAATGTGTGTGTGCGTGTGTATGTGTGCGTGTGTGTGTGTGTGTGCGTGTGTGTGTGTGCGTGTGTGTGTGTGTGTGTGTGTGTGATTGTGTGTATCTGTATGTGTGTGTGTGCGTGCGTGCGTGTGCGTGTGTGCGTGTGTGTGTGTATGTATATAAATATATATATGTATATATATATATATGAATAAAATTAGAGCGAGAAAACGTTCGTCATCAGTGATCTTCCAGCCGTCGTTGGTATTTCTTCGCATTAACGATCATATACCTCTGACTGGTGCGAGCAATAACTAAAAAAAGTTATTGGGACACGTAGAAGAGGGTGAAGCGAGCGAGACATGTAAACAAACAGAGATGGTAATGCAACGGAAAGAGAGGAAGAGGGGAAACAAGTCTGTGATATCTATGAACTTAAGTTCGACGAATCATGGACGAGGAGAGGCACAGACGCGTCCGAGCCATGTGAGATGTAAGCGAGAAAAGGATTTCACACAGGTCTGACGGGAGGAAGTGAGAGAGGGGGAGTATCAGAGAGTGAGTGAGTGAAAGTGTGAGGAAGAGGCCAGCTGAGAGAGAGAGAGAGAGTGACTGGCAGAGGGGGTGAAATGAAGGTGAGAGATACAGGGTGAGAGAAGGGGATAGTAATAAGAAAGAAACAGACTGGTCACAGCGGAGGGAAAAATATAAATGAAAAATGGCGTGCTGCGTTGTTGCAAATGGGATACATATTAATAAATATATATATATATATATATATATATATATATATATATATATATATATATATATATATATATATATATATATATATATATATAGAGAGAGAGAGAGAGAGAGAGAGAGAGAGAATGGAAAACGAAAAATCAGTGATGCATCGGAACTCAATTTATTGTGTTACAATTGTTTACCCGACGAACAACTTGAGGTGCGATCCGTGTGTGGATCTACCTGACTCTAGACTCGCAGGCTCCTCGGAAACGTCTATTGATTTCGGATCATATCCTCTTTTTCGGGTTTTCTGGCCCTACAAGCCTATATCGTCCACCTTCATCCGCTTTGTGCGTCCTTGGGTTGGTCACTGGTTAGTGACGTCATCATTATTCTGACCACTGATAGCAGCCTGCTGTCCGTCAGAGAGTGAACTGTCACTCACCCACTGCCCCGTCGGCAAAATTACTGCTGTTTGTCAGCTCACACTTCCACACGCCCGCACACACACACAGATACTGACAGATACATACAGAGTAGCTTGTGTGCTTACATTCACACACAGAAATAGTCACACAAATATACGCATACATGCACACAGAGAGGCACACACGCGCGTGTATATACGCACACATATACACAGACACACACACATACACGCACCCGTATATATACATGCACACACACACTTGCGCATCCGTACATATACATACACATACACTCACAGGTATACATACAAATACATACATTTACATACACACATATACACATCTGCACATACATATGCGTACATACACACATTCACATACACATATATATATATATACACACACCCACCCACACACACCTATACACACATACGTCTACACACATGTACACACATACATACACACACACACATATACACACATATATATATACATATACATAGACACACACACACATATATATATATACACACACACATACCCTAATACATGTTTTCCCCTGCACGTGTGCATACACACACACACACACAAACTAGCATATATATTCTTACACATATGTATATATGTATGTACACACATCTACACCACATAAAAAAATATTCAAAAAATACCTGTAAGAAAAGCATATAAAGATACACATTGGGTTGTGCATGCAGACAGAGTTGATATTATTCTGCCAACGTGGACAAATCCGTATATAGACACCTCAAGCAAGGCTACATATGGAACTTGAAAGACAGCGGCACCTCGTATGATCTCAACTGGAGTATCGTTCAATATGCAAATGCATATTCAGCTGGAAACAAGAAGTGTAGGCTATGCCTATCCGAGGCCATGGAGATAGTCAGATTAAAGGATGATGCGGTCAACCTGAAATCGGAGATTATCATGACGTGCAGACACCAGAGAAGGTGCACATTCTCCGCATGGACGCAACCGGACAGCCCAAGCTAAACGCATGCGGGGAAGCGGACGCCGCTCCGAGCGGCGGTGCGGTTCCAAGGGATCAGACACCATACCTTGTTGACTATGTATGCCCTGTGGGGTAAGTCGACGCAACCTATGCTGCCAATCGGACTCGGCACGTCATCCTAGGCAACAACATCGCATGAGCCGGGACACGGTGGCTCAACTTCCACGGATATTCAGTCCCGTACCATACAACAATAAGGCACTCTATCTCACCCACAGTGATATGCTCTATGGCCTGTTCACTCCCCCCATGTGTATCTTTTCAGTGGTATCTGCATATTCTCCACGCACTCCATTACGTAACACCCCATGTATTTTTTCATGTACAAGCCAATGCATATCTTTGTATACTTTTCTTATATTATTCAGATGTATGTATTTTTTTTATATAGTCTGTATACATCCTTTTATATATCCTGCATGCATTTTTAGTATATATGGCCTGGGCATATCCTTTACATTAATACCATGAACTCCCCATATGTAACCTTGCTTGAGGTGTTTATACGCGGATTTATCCGCGTTGCCAGAATAATTGTTTCTACTTTGGGCACAAGGCCAGCAATTATCCCAGTATTTTACTTTTACTTTAATTTATCGACCCCGTAAGGATGAAAGGCAAAGTTAACCTCGGCGGGATTTAAACTCAGAATGGCAAGCGCCGTAACTCTTTGCAGCAAAGCATGGTGTGGTCAAATCCTCTACCGATACTGCCATTGTATATTTGTTTATGTGTGTAGATGTGTGTACATACATATATAAATATGTGTAAGAATATATGTGCAAGTATGTGCGTATTAGGGTATGTGTGTGTGTGTGTGTGTATATATATATATATATATATATATATATATATCGGTGTGTGTGTGTATGTAATGTATATATGTGTGTGTGTGTGTGTATGTATATGTATACATATGTGTAGATATATGTGTGTATGCAGCATATTGTTATTGATAATTTAGCGTTAAAAAGCGTGAAAAAATATCTATTGCCACGAAAAAAGCCATTAAAAAATCGTGGAAGATATTTACGAATCCTCGAATACGCTGTGGTTTCCACGAACAATTATTAGTTAGGTTCTAAGGAAAATTCAACGAATAACCGGGACCGTGAATGCCCGGGTACACTGTATATACAAATATACGATTTTTTAATGACTCTTTTCGTGGCAATATATATATATTTTAACGTTAAATTATTAACTTGACCTGAAAAATGTGCAAGCTCAAAAGAACCATAGAATGTTATAATAAACATTCAAAAGTGTGGGACTAGAGTTGTTGCTCAAAAATATTGTAATCATTATCTATCGTACACTCTGTGGCATCCTTTTATAAAAAAAAAAAGAGACTCATAACGAACTCAAGACGACACGAAATTATTTAAGCTAATTTTCAATATCTCATATTAGATGTTTAGTAATGATTAATACGAAATGCACTTGAACCGAATTCTATATTATAAATCCACCTAAATAATTATCGTGTCGTCTTGAGTTCGTTATGTGTCTCTTTTTTATAAAAGGATGCCTCAGAATGTACGATAGATAATGATTACAATATTTTTGAGCAACAACTCTAGTCCCACACTTTTGAAGGTTTATTATAACATTCTGTGGCTCTTTTGAGCTTGCGCATTTTTCAGGTGTAGTTTATATATGTTTTTAAGGCAACGCTTGTAATAACTCTAGTTAAACATGATATATATTAATAATAAATTATCGTTGTAATGTAATTAGATTATATAATTGTTATTTTATAAATGATCTTATAAATATTATTGTAAGATGTATAAAAATATGTTCAGACTTTTAATATAAACAACTACAAAAAAAAAAACAATCAATATTAAATAAATATATTTTACATAATAATTGTTATAGTTGAATTAATAAAAATTAAATATTACATACAAATAGTCTAACATAATAATGAAAAAATAATCTAACATAATAATAATAAAATAATCTAACATAAAACGAACAATAATATGGACAAATATACAAGTAAATATGATGCAACCAATATTATAAGCATGTTATAACGAACTGAAAAAAAGTAGTTAATATAAATTTTAAAAAATCATATATAAATTAACAATATAACTTACCAAAACGAGAAAAATATTTTGATGATAAACGACGAAATACAGGAGGCAGATTCGAAAGCGAAACGATAAATAAACGTGCAAACAAAATGGCGGATGCTTTTGAGAAACAATTACTCTCATTGGTTGATTAGCCAATAAGACGATGAAATTAGCCAATAAGACGATACATTACAAAACATGTTTAGCAGCGATCACCACTGCCAGCGACACCCCTTGAATTTTTTATTCACAAGCTAGTATATATGTCAGACACGCAGACTTAAAACATTCTGTTGTTAGTCACTGTGTGTCTAACAGATAACAAACTACCGTGTTTGCCGGTCTATATTTTACATTACGTTTTGACGTTTATAGGCATTTTTATGGATCACGTCAATATTCGCGGTTTTTCGCTCTTCACAGGTGCTCTAGGAACGTAACCCTCACGAATACCGTGGGACAACTGTAAATACATACACATATTTGTGAGTGTCTGTAGCCGATTAGTGAGTAATAATACATTACCGTAGGTGACACCTTTTTGAGCCACACTTGCTTTTATGTTAGTTGGATATTCAGTAATAAAAGTGGGCATTAACACTGAGATATCTTTGTTATTGGTGAAATATGCAGAGTATTGATATTAAGAAAGAGAGATCGATTTTCAGTTTATCATTTTTTATTCTTTACCTCGCGTAACACGTTTTTCGCAAATGACCTGCTCGGAGCCTTAATCAATCACAATCAGCTTTGACCCTGGGATCGATTTGTTCGTCGGACGCAGTGGAGATTAGATTCAGAATATTTTCATCTCATCAAAGTATGTCATGGATATACAAAGGTCGACTGCAAACTTCATAGGCTGACTATGAAGGATTGATGCTAGAACTGTGAAATCTTGTGTGCATTAATTTCAGCTCATCTTATTAATAACTGCATTGTTTCTTTCGAGGGACTGTGTTGAAAAAATATACCTCATTTAGTTATTCCATGAGAGTATTTTGGTTAGTCTATGAAGGAGTGATGCTAGAGCTGTGAAATCTTGCGTGCATTTATTCCAACTCTTCTTATTAATAACTGCATTGTTTCTTAACAGGGACTATGTTGAAAAATATACCTCATTTAGTCATTCCATGAAAGTATCTTGATCAGCCTATGAAGGAGTAATGCTAGAGCTGTGAAATCTTGAGTGCATTTATTTCAACTCTTCTTATTAATAACTGTATTGCTTCTTTCTAGGGACTATGTTGAAAACATATACCTCATCTAGTCATAACATAAAAATATTTTGGTGAGCATATGATCTTTTCAGCCGGCACTCATTTGACAATCAGGGTGGAATAGACAAGCTGATATAAAATAGTGTTGGGGTGAATTTAGATGCTAGATATGCTATGACTGGTATGGATGATCTTGGGTAGATGGCTGTGTAGAGTGATGGTGAGGATAGTTATCTGGCGAGATAATGGAAGGAAGGCAGTAAGGTGAGTGGGAAGGGAGATGATATGTTTGGTCATGAATGTATCACAATTGCGATAGGATTTCAAGGGGCGTTGTTAGGGAGATGAGAAGGTATATGATGGGTGAATGACAAATATAGTGGTATTTGGCTGGATGATGGTAGAATGAGTGAGGGAAATGATGACGAAAACAGCTATTAGGGAGCTATGACTGGTGTGGTGGGATTTAAAAAGTGATGTGAGGGAGAAAGTTGGGGAGTGGAAACTTCGATAGAATGGCGGTGAGTAGAGTCATGGACACGAAATATTAAATATGTTGAACGTTGCTGCCGATCCCGTTAAGGGTGACAGCAGCGATTCTTTGCTTAAACTTTAATCTATTATTTTAATAACTATTTGCTCTAGGGTTCTTATATATTTGATATATATTTATCCTTATCGAGCCCTCTTTGGATTTTAGTCTTCACATTTATCATTATCAATATATATATATATATATATATATATATATATATATATATATATATATTTAGGAAAATCTTCTTCGTAGAATCAAGATGTATCTGAGAACCTTGGGATTTTCAGAGTCAGGTTCAATCATCACATCTATCGTGCCTCGCGCTGGTCGCCAGAGAAACGATTGTAATATGTCCAATAAATTCCATTCGTCGCAACACTGATTCTCTTTTTTTCTGTGAATATATATATATGTGTCCGCATGTATCTGTGTGTTTCTAAATATATTAATAACTCCCTCTGGTCGAGCAATCTTTGAAGTGTGGGGACAACTGGAAAGCTTCCATTACTCATACTTCTCGCCTTCTTCACTACCTCTTCTACGGCCTCGATATGAATACCCCCTCCGCCTCCGTGGTATTTTCTTCGTGGTTATAAGAGGCTTAGCTCTGTTTCTCGACCGTTATATCGCGTGACTATCTCCCCCTCCGCCTTTTGGGATTCTTTCTCACGTCGTGTAGACGCGTTCTTGAGACTAGTAAAATGAGGTATCCTCTTGATAAGTCGGCAGACCTCGCAAGGACTCTATATCTTTGATATATTGTTTTTGTTTATGCCACGAAACTATGTAGTCGAGGAATTTAGGAACAGTTTAGGTATGATACATTTTATTACTAATTATATCTAAATGTTTCTTCTCTCTTCATAATGTATTTTTAACTCTGATACTGGTTCAGTCTGGTTCAAACTGAATTGGTCTGTCCCAGTCATTCATTGAGCAACATCGGTGAAGTTGGCACCCTTAACTCACAGTTGGGTGCGGATGCATTCATGTATGTATGTGTGTGTCCGCATGTATCTGTGTGTTTCTAAATATATTATATATATATATATATATGGGGGGGGGGGTGTCTGTGTGTGTGTGCGTGTGTGTGTGTGTGTGTGTGTGTACATACATATATATCTACGACATATGTGAGTAATGATAACCGAATTGAACCCGCAACCAATTATGAATCAGGATGAACGGGATTCGCTCAGAATCAGATATGTTTGCCCATCTCTCCCCGCTCTTCTCTCTCTCTCTCTCTCTCTCTCTCTCTCTCTCTCTCTCTCTCTCTCTCTCTCTCTCTCTCTCTCTCTCTCTTCTCTCTCTCTCTCGCTCGCTCTTTCTCTCCCTCTCTCTCTCATTATCCCCCCTTCTCTCTCTCTCATTATCACTCTCTGTCTCTCACCCCTCTCTCTTTCATCCTTTCTCTCTAAACATCTATCTCCATATGTCATTTTGTCTGTCTATATCTATATATGTATATTAAAGTTTTAGTTCCTGCCTGTTTGTTTGTCTGTTCACGAACTCCTCCTATGGTTATAGAGATAGACCCATAACCGGCCCATGGTTCTTGGATAAGTATATTTCATTTTAATCAAAGGGTTCCCCGGGGGCACAAACCCTCGCTGAAAATGTTCTCCCTTCGATTTATATGAAATTTAAACCATAGGTAAATGACAAGATATGATGCCCATTCCCAAAATTTCAGCAAATTTCAATAATTTTAAGACACTCTAATGGGGATAAATCCCCTCCTATAGTGAAAGTTTTGGAAGCCCATAACTTGACTATTGGAACTTCTATTATGACGGGGTTTTTTCTATTAATTAAACGTAAATCAACAAAAAATGCACCTTTCTTTTATAGTAAAATTTGGCTAATTTAGACATTTTATCTATGGCAAAACATCACTAGAATTATGACAACAAAAATTATCAACAAAATTCATCATATCCTTACAAAAAAAAAAATGTGTGAATCGCAGCAAGGCGCGGGTAATTCGGCTAGTACTTATATATTCATATGTGTGTACATATGTCTATATTTATTACTCAATAGTGAGGAACGTCATTCGCAGCCATTAACGAAGAACAAACGACTTCATAAAAAAACTCCCACAGCAAATACCTCGCATACACACATAAACGAAATCACACAATCGCAAGGCAAACACATACATATTACACTTACATGTGCATGCACATATATGCATCTTATACAAACATACATACATACATACATACATGATGGCTGCCCCCTTGTTATCGAGTATGGCCATTGCATGATATACCATTATTAATAATTATTAATTACTTATATCGTGCAATGCCTGTACGTGAAGATATTTTTTAAAGTAAAGAAAGACTGCACTGAGCCAATCCCACTCTCTGAGCGACAGTAGCTGTAACTCGAAAAGAAGAAAAGATCAACATCATCGATAATTACTGAGCGGCAGGTTTTATATCGGAGTTATCCCAGTTTCCTGAGTTGCCTTCTCCTAGAAGAATGTCCTGACAAAGGCTAGGGGTCCTTCACTCTCAGTGGTTTAACCACGTGATCGGATGCCCAGCCCGACTATTTCTTTGTACCCGCGCATATACATACACATGCACCCATGTATATACACATATACACATACACACATATGTACATGTGTATATACATATTTACACACTTTTTGATGGCCGTTGACTCTTATGGGTTCTTCCGCCCTTACATACATACATACATACATACATATGTATTTATATGTGTTTATGTGTGTGTGTGTGTGTGTGTGTGAGTGTATGTGTGCGCGCGTATGTGTGTGCGTGTGAGTGTATGTGTGTGCGTGTGCGTAGAACAATGAGGAACAGAAAAAATGCGTAGGTAGATAGTTAGTTCATTGTTTTACGATCGTTTCAGAGCGTCCACTGGTCGGTGGAGATAAATATATCGACTAGCATAGTAGTGGTTAAGTTACTATCCATTTCCAGTCCCGAAATGCAAGATTCTGAACCAGGTGAAATACGATAGATATAAGGCGCATAGCTAAGTGCTTAGATAAGTGGTTTCGCAGTTGTGAGGTTGTGAGTTCGATTCCCGAGCTGGGTGATGCGTAATGTCCTTGAGCAAGATACTTTATTTCACGTTGTTCCTTCTACCTGGAGTTGCGAACGATAGGCAATATTAGCATTTATATATAAACACACACACAAATATATATATAGGAAAATAGTCAGGACCCCGACGGCTGAGCTCCGCCCGTTTCGACAGCTAGGTCTAGAGTTCAGACCTGGCTGTCGAAACGGCCGGAGCTCAGCCTTCGGGGTCCTGACTATTTTCCTATTACCCACTCTACTACCCAGTATCGAGTACTATGGTGCGTTATGGTCCACCTGGTTACTTACCACACTTCCTTCGTTATATATATATATATATATATATATATATATATATATATATATATATATATATATATATATATATATACTGTATGTATATATATATATATATATATATATATATATATATATATATATATATATATACTGTATATATATATATATATATATATATCGCATGCAGGCAGAGCACGTGTATGTTAATTTTATTTTACTGCACGCGTTAAACATATAATCTTAATTTTACATATCGTTTCATTCGACACGCACACACTTAAACAATGTGGGACCCAACTACACGTACAAAAGAATTCATGCAAAAACACGAACACGTACACAGACCCATACGCATATGTGTGGATCAACATGAAGCCACCATATTGGATGTGTGTATGTACATGATGTAGATATTTGCCAATCAATGCACACGCATACGTATCTGGACAAATAGATATAAAGCAAAACTGTTTTGTTGGTTGGATATGCGTGTGTGTGTATATATATATATATATATATATATACATAAATACATATACACAAACATATATATATATATATATATATATATATATATATATATATATATATATATATATATATATATATATATATATATATATATATACATATATATATATATATATATATATTTATATTTATATGCAAATATATATATATATGGAAAAAAATGAAACGAAATTTCATTTCTCACTCTTACTACGGCTGTTACAAACAAACCGAACATTATAATAAATGTTCGCTAAACCCATACGTACATATATATATGTGTGCATGTATGTAATGTATATATATATATATACATACTACTGTACGTCTGTATACATATATGTATGTACGTGTACATACTTATATATATATATATACATAAATACATATACACAAACATATATATATATATATATATATATATATATATGTGTGTGTGTGTGTGTGTATATATATATATTTATGCAATATATACATACACACACATATATGTATATATATATATATATGTGTGTGTGTGTGTGTGTGTGTGTGTGTGTGTGTGTGTGTGTGTGTGTGTGTGTGTGTATATACTTTCATGTATATATAAATTGCCTCATTTACCTCATTTATGAACTATGACTATATATATATATATATATATATATATATATATATATATATATATATATATATATATATATAATGAGAGAGAGAGAAAGAAAGATGGGAGATAGAGGGTGGGGGTGAGAGAGAGAGTGAGGAGTCATAGTCGATAAAATAAAAGAAGCAAAAAAAAAAAATCGAACTAACAGATCTTCTACTTCTAATGTCTTAAATAGGTGTTCGATATTCCACTCACATATAATGTGTCTCTATTGACTCTTTACAACAAAGCTGGCGTGTTCGGCCATTTAGGTGTATGAATACGCAACGTTTCAGACGTTTTCTATGTCACACTATACAGCTATGTCAACCAGTGCAGAAATACTGCTCGGCAAACGCCATTGCTGTCGGTTTTGTTCTTATTATCATTACCGCTATTATTAGTATCTATTATGTAAGTAATAGTTTTATCATTGAAATCAATATCAATCTGATCGTATTTGTTGTTGTTGTTGTTATTGGAATGCTCTTGTTATTCCTATATATCTTTTCTTGTTTTAATTTCCTCCGTCATGAGTTTGTTTTTTTTTCTTTAGCCTAAACACACCATCCTTAATCTTTGCAGCCTTTCACTTCACCGGCAGCCATTACTAATACTACTACTACTACGACCACTACTACGACAACTACTGCTGCTGCTGCTGCTTTTGCTACTACTACTACTACTATACTACTACTACTACTACGACTACTACTACTACTGTTACTTCTGCTGTTGCTGCTACTACTACGACTACGACTACGACTACTGCTGCTGCTACTACTACTACTACTACTATTACTACTACTACTACTGCTGCTGCTGGTGCTACTACTACTACTACTACTATTACTACTACTACTACTACTTCTACTGCTGCTTCTGCTACTACTACTACTACTACTACTATTGCTGCTGCTGCTACTACTTCTACTACTAGTACTGCTGCTACTACTACTACTACTACTACTACTATTACTACTACTAGTACTACTACTACTACTACTACTACACACCCAGTTATAAAAAATCTGTCACCAGAACATGTTAATGTGTGTGTGTGTATATGTATGTCTGTGTGTGTCTCTATGTGTCTGCGTGTGTGTATGCATATGTTGGTATCTCTCTCTCTCTCTATATATATATATTTTTTTTTTTTGAAACGATCGACTTTCGTCAAATCGGACCGAGGAAACAATGTTTCCGTTGGTCCTTCCAATTGCTAATACTATCTATCGGTCGCAACTCCAGGTAGAAGGAGCAACGTGAAATAAAGTGTCTTGCTCAAGGACATAACGCATCGCCTGGTCCAGGAATCGAACTCGCAACCTTACGATTGCGAATCCAATTCTCTAACCACTCTGCCACACGCCTTCATATATATATATATATATATATATATATATATATATATATATATATATAGAGAGAGAGAGAGAGAGAGAGAGAGAGAGAGAGAGAAACCGTACACGCACATACAGAACCCACGCAACGCCTGTACCCGCACGCATACGAATGTATACACCAAATACACATAAAAATATATATTAAAAAAAATATATATATATATATGTGTGTGTGTGCGTGTATACATATAAACGTTTTTTTCAAATATTCACTTCTGCGTTCACAGATTGACTTTATTAGTTTCAGAAGATCCCGTTATGGGTGAAAGCAGCGATTCTTTGCTTAAACTTTAATCTGTTATTTTAATAAATGTATTAATAATTATATTAATTATATATTAATAACTATATTATTAAAATAACAGATTAAAGTTTAACGGGATCTTCGGAAACTAACAAATTCAATCTGTGAACGCAGAAGTGAATATTTCAAAAAACGTTGCAACGGGAAGAAGACAGGAAGACGATACTTTGGTTCGTAGAAACGTTCCCTGGCAAAGAACGGGAAAAAACGAATATAATACTTCATTATTTGGTGCGGTGAAAAACAATTACACGCAAAGACAAAACCACGTTTATGGTATAAAAGAAGTCGTAGACTAATGTTCTATTAGGTGGTTCATAGAGACGTTCTCTGGCAAAGAACGAAAAAAAAACGAAGAAAATACGTCATATGTGCAGCGGAGAGAACAATTGCACGCAAAGAAAAAACCACGTAAATGGTATAACTGAAGTCATAGACTAAAATTCTAACTAGGAAACCGAATGATTCTCGGCTTCAAAGTTAAGAATCTATCTATCTAAGGCGGGTAAAATTCTCGAGATCCATGGACGAGTTCTCTCCAGCGGTCTCTGTCCCTCATTATCGCTGCCATGTCCTGCGTCTCCAACAGACCAGTGTCTGTCCTTAGGGCATCAACATACGTTAACCTTGGTCTTCCTCTTCTAGTGTGTCCATGTAGGGGCTCCCAAAGGAGTACTGAGTGCAATGTCAACTCTGGATGTCGGTGAGCATGTCCAGCTAACTTCAGTCTCCTCTATGTCACTTTTGAGCTGACTTTTGGGATGCTCCCATACAGCTCTGAGTTTTTCATCCTCAGTGTATACTGATTAATGTTCAGAGCCATCCTTAGCATTCTCGTGTAGCACCCATCCACCATCTGAGTGAGTTTCTTGGTCAGTGTCCAAGTCTCCGACCCATACAGCAGCACAGACTCCACTACAGCAAAAGGTTGAGACTGTGTCGATGAGTGTGGGGCTGAGAATGAATGAGACTAAAACAAAATATCTGGTAGAGAATGTTGAGAAGCCAGAGGGGATCACTAATGTAGGCGGGAAGCCGCTGGAATTGGTTGAGGACTTCCTGTATTTGGGAGCAAAGATTGGGAATACGGAAGATGATGTGGTTGAGAGGAAGAGCAAGGCCTGGGCGGCGTGCCACAGCTTGAGATCGGTGTGGAAGTCGGACCTTCGTAGAGACCTGAAAATCCGCCTCTTCAGAGTTAAGAATAAAGTAAATAAAATACAGAGGTAATTGAAATTAAATAAATACATACACGCATCCATATACGTACATAGACAAGTATACACATAAACAAAAAAAAACGCACACGCACGTACAGAACCCACTCAACGCCTGTATCCGCACGCATACGAATGTATACACCAAATACACATAAAAATATATATATAATATATATATATATATATACATATATATATATATATATATATATATATGTGTGTGTGTGTGTGTGTGTGTGTATGTGTGTGTGTGTGTGCGTGTATACATATAATCAAATAAACGTATATATATAAATAAATATATAACAAGCGCACACACATACCTACATGTAAATACACAAATGTTCGGAGACGTACGTCAACCAAAACATGAAGTACACATATACACACACTCTACATACGTACGAATCCGCATACTCACACAGACGCCAAACTCACGTATACACATAACCAAAAGCATATGTACCAGAAAATATAATATAAACGCCGTAACATATACAATCAAATATACGTACGAGAAAGTATACGTACCTTCACAAAACAGACAGGTAATATATACTTATCTATACAAATAAGTAGTGGTATAAACATAACATATACTTAGCTACCACATCAAGACGTAAAATATCCGCGTATAGTTCCTACTATCCGTTAGGGTATAATGTGGGGCTGTAATACAGGAAAGTTTTGTGCGATTTATGTTTACAAGCCGAAATTGCCTCAGATTTTCTGTTTAAGATGTGGTCTGTGGCGTAAAGTATTTCCAGGGCCTCAGCGGCGCAGGGTCACATGGTCTTTTATTTCCGTTATACGATCTAGCCCTAGCTAGGATCTCCCAGTGTAACTTATGTTGGGTGTGGTTGTCTTTTAGACTCCAGATATAAGCTGAAAGTGACATCATATTCCTTCTTAAAGGGTAACGAAAAGAATGGGTATGCATGTAAAGAGGCTGCTTGAATCTATTGGCGGTTAACCCTATGTAGGCCCTACGGGACGTGGGTGTTTCAACCTTACATTTTTAGACAATGTTACTAGAGAGGCATTTCCCGGATAGGGGATAGTCAACCCGATTCCTACAATTACAGTTAGTACTAATAACAGAGTTGCACTAATAACAGGGTTGAGAAATGAAATTTCGTTTCATTCTATTCCATTTATATATAAATATATATATTAGAAAGTGAGGTTTTTTTTTACAAAATGAAAAATAACCGAGGTGTCCTACACGAGTGAAAGTATAAAGAAAAAAAGATGAAATCGAAAATGCAACTGGAGTCTTATTTAAAAAAATATATATATTTATTAGGTTCCTTTATCGGTTTCGCATTTCAATTGCTTTTCAAAAGTAGAGTTGAGATGGAGGGTCTGTGGTTTTTCTCAGAAAAACCACAGACCCTCCATCTCAACTCTACTTTTGAAAAGCAGAAGAACTGCGAAACCG
>OZ024741.1:38909010-38946510 GCA_964016885.1 Eledone cirrhosa
TTTGTTATCTCTTACACCATCTTGTTTTGTGAACTGTATACTCAGGTTGCGTATGCGTTATATCCATGTGTGTGTTTTTATTTATTTATACGTTTATTTACTGGTCACTAGTTGGTTGCTTGTTCTATTTGTATGTGTCTGGTTTGTTTTATTAATTTGGATCTTGTGTGTCTCTGTATGTCTTTATCATCTTATCCTCAATTAGTTTGGTTCTTGTGTGTCTCTTATGTCTTTATCTTGTCCTTAATTAGTTTGATTCTTGTGTGTCTCTGTTTGTCTTGTCCTTAATTTCTATTTGTGATGTTGTTGCTATTCTAGTCATGTTTTCTGTTTAATTTTGATTGGGGTTTGTTTATGTTTGTTGCTTCTGTAATCTGTCGGAGCATTGCATTTTTTCTGTGTGTGGATATCATGTTCATCTCAATGTTCTCTAATGTTCCCCTATGTTCTATTTTGGAATGTTGGTGGAGTACTGACGAGTTTTCCCATCCGATAGTTCTCGCCGGTGCTCATTTATCCTTTCTAAAAAGCTACAGGCCGTCTCACTGATGTATATTGTGTTGCTATTCTTACACTGTCCCTCAGTACATCTTATGCTATTTATTACGTTCCTAGTTTTGCAGTTAATTTATGGGATTAATTTGCAGACTATACAGTTCCTATCAGTGTAGGGTCTTTTTTCAAAAGATTATGTTCTACTAATTTAAAAAAAAAACAAAAAAAACTACATTGACAAGAAATGTATAATCTGCAAATTAAGCACACACATTAACTACAAAACTAAGAAGTAGTATATAGCATACGATGGAATCTTGGGCAGTGCACTATACATATGAATGGAGTTCCACTGAAGCAGATGGAGAAGTTCAAGTATTTCGGGGCCGTGAGGAGGCACTCACTTAAACGCACATACTTTTTGTCCCCTTGGTTTCTCCTCACACACGTACATACCCTTTCGCTCTGTCTCTACCCTCAGCATTATCCCTATCCCTACTTATGTCTGATACAGGGGACTCTCTTCTCAGCATTTAACACTCTTATACCTTCATCTTGTATCTTCAACTCATAACACAACACACAATTCCTTATAGCTTGCCTACCACCGTCGCCGCTGCCACCACCATCACCAGCCCACCATGACCATCACGTAAACCAACGCCACAAGAGAAGTCACTCCGACCACCTCAACCAGAATTTGTGGATTGGCAGTATCGGTGGAAGGTCCGAAGCCATGCTATGCAGCATAGAGTTACGGCCCTTTACTATCCGAGTTCAAATCCCGCTGAGGTTAACTTTGGCTTTCATCCAGGTCGATAAAATGAAGTACCAGTAATGCACTGGGGTAATTGCTGGCCTTGTGCCAAAAGTAGAAACAATTATTACTAGAGAAGGTACTACAGACAACAACACTACGAGAGAAGATACTGCCACTACCTTGAACACTACTAGAGAAAACACCGCCACCAACACCACCACCACCGCCACCAACACCACCATCACCACCACCATCACCACCACCATCACCATCACCACCACCATCACCACCATCACCATTACCACCACCATCACCACCACCATCACCATCATCACCACCATTACCATCACCATCATCACCACCACCATCACCACCACCATCACCACCACCATCATTGTCCTCCTCTTCCATTAAATAAAATATTTATTCACCTGTTTATCGCTACATCCACATGGTTGAAGTTTCAGAACTTACTGAACAAAAAATAATCTACAGAGGGGACCTGCAACCATCATCACCATCACCACCAACAACACCATAACCTTCAACAACACCACCATCTACACCACAACAACTACCGCAACCACCACCTCCATCACCTTTATCACTGCTACCATCACCACCAACAACACCATCATCACCAACAACATCACCACCACAACAACCACCACAACAACAACCACAACCACCACCTCCAGCACCAGCATCACTGCTACCATCACCACCAACATCACTATCATCACCATCAACATCACCACCACAACCACCACCTCCAGCACCAGCATCACTGCGACCATCACTGCTACTAAGCAACATATAGAACTTTACGATAGATAATTGGCAGGCATTAGCAGTTACAAAGATGTCTTATCACTTCTCTTGTTAAAACTTCACCCGAGAAAAATAAAACAAATCTTCGCCAGTTAACAATGTCTTTCGTATTTTAGCGTATTTTCAATCTGATTTTGTGTAAGTGTTTATCTATCTATCTATCTATCTATCTATCTATCTATCTATCTATCTATCTATCTATCTATCTATCTATCTATCTATCTATCTATCTATCTATTTATCTATCTATCTATCATCTAGCTGTCGTCTGTTCTACAGCGTAGATGTAATTCACTTCGCGCAGAAGTTTTGTTCAAATTTATTGCGGAAATTTTGTAAGTTCAATTTTAATTTTGATACTATTGCTTAGCTTGACCCCCCGTCTGAACTGTCAGGCGGTGGGTCAGCTCATCTTTACCCCTCCTAGGGGTGAAAAACCTGTTTTTAAAAATGTTGTGGCATAAAAAAATTTCAATCGTCTGACAGAAATGTTAAACGAAGCTAACGAAAATAGTGGTGGGGTGACAGCGGTAAGAGTTGTAAGCTCACACGCTTTAGTCCCCCCCCCCCTTCCTTCCCAACTAACGTCATAGAGAAGGAAGGAAAAAATAAAATAAAAACAGACGAATCTGCGGAGAAAAATGACGAAAACACAAATCTGGACATGGATTCGAACAACGAAAAAAGAAATTTGAAAAATTGCATGACAATATTAATACCACAAACAAAGACACAACAAACACAAAAATAACATTTGAAAACAACATCATAACAGAAAGCAAAGCAGACGACAAAGTCAACACAATTAAGATTTCATTTGCACAAACAACAAAGAAATCTTTGACATATATACCTGAAAATATTTCAGATGTGGCACAAAGAATTGCAGACGCCAAACAATATATAACTGAAGGAGAGAATGGTATTTTATCGGTAAAAATGCCTCAAGAACTCACCAAAGACATTGAAAGTCGAACGGTCGTTTTCCGCACCATCAACAACACTTCAAAAAAACCTGAACAGCCAACTCAAACAGATATCAAAACAGTACTCACAGAAGTACTTAATGAAACCACTTTCATAAGAAAAGACAGACTGTATGGAAGCCTAGCGATTATTATGAAGAACGAATCGGCGGCAAGAAAATGTGCTTTGTCACCGATTCGTTCGAAAAAATTTACCTTTTATCCATCTTATATGGGTAAAAGAACTCAACGCATATGGCTGGATGCAATGATGCCAGATGTGGACTACTGCTGGCTCATAGCTGGCTTCATCGATCCAGCGAATGACAACGTGATTTCCATTGGGAAAACCACAGGCAATGCGTTCAGTGGAACAGGTATAGAGCTTGTAGTGCAAATGAAGCCTGAACGCATCGCCCAAATACCTGACAGAATCCTATTAGAGGGCCACGGGTATATAAACATTAGCGTGGAGGGGAGAAGACCGTCCTGTCATATCTGTGCAGGCAGAGGGCACCTGAAGGCGGCTTGTCCCCAACTCAACAAAAAGAAAACCCTGCTACCAACACCAGCTCCACCACCACCACCACAACAGATAAACAAACAACAAAACGCAGTCCCACCCAACCCGTCCCTCAGTAAAACTACACCACCACCACAACACAAACAGTCACAACACATTACCCCAAAACAAAATACAGGCCCACCCAACCCCTCACTCAATAAAACAACACAACCACCGCATCCACAACACACAACACAGTCTAACATAGTGACATCCATCTCCCCCACAAAGAAAACCAACACGGAAACATTACCAGCAAACAAACCGCGTCCTACTAAAAAAGCTTTCCCCCTCCCCTTCCCCTCCCCAACACAACTCCAAACACCCCAACCCCACCACACACTGACGACCCCACACCACCACAAGACACCCCTTCACCCAACACCCCCGACCCCATGGAAGTCGTGCGACCCGAACCCCGGGAAGCAGAAAGGTAGGTCTCTACACTCTCCTTTGGCTCTGCCGCCCACATGGATGTGTTAAGAGTAGGATGTTTGAATGCACGTGGCCTGGGCTCAACTTGGAAGCAAGCAAAGCTTCTAAATGACCTCAGGTCATGTGGTATAAATGTAATGGTTATCTGTGAGACTCGGATCAGCGTCGTGCGGCACCTGGCCTCTACCTTCGATGACTTTGAGGTGCATGCATCTCTCTGTCAACCTGGAGATGGGGGTGGGGTTGTCATACTGCTGCAAAAACACCTGGGTTTTGCCGTACAGGTTGTTCGCTCGGACCCGGAGGGTCGTTTGTTGGTGCTAGACGTTGGCAGTACTGAAGGTGCGGCCTTGAGACTGGTCGCCGTCTACTCCCCTTTCGGAGCTGAACGGCCCGACTTCTTCCAGCGTTTGGAGACTTTTCTGGGAACGTCGCGTTCCCTGCTTCTAGCGGGGGATTGGAATGACATCCTGGATGCACGTTGGGACTATGCAGGAGCATGTCCTAATAGAGGGGGGTGTAACAGCCTCAAGGGGTTACTCGACCGTTTTAACTTGGTCGATAGATATCGACTAGATTTTCCAACTGCCGCGTCTCTTGAGCGAAGAGGCAGAGTCCTGCGAGGGACCAATCTCGGCTGATGAGATCGGAGATGCGCTGAGCCAATGCAGCAGACGCAAATCTCCAGGTCTCGATGGTATACCTTACGAACTTTACTTAGCAATGCCGGTCTTCTTCTCCGAACTCCTCGAAGCGGTCTACTGCAATTGGCAGCAGAACGGGAGAATTCCTTGTTCTGTAGCCAAGGGCGTAGTCTCGCTGGTGAGGAAGGACGAGAACAAGGGGGATAGTATAAATAATTTTCGGCCCATAACCCTGCTAAACACAGAGTTAAAGATTCTGGCCAAGGTGTTAGCAAAGAGGTTGGCGCTTGTCGTGGGCAGCCTGGTGGGAGATGCGCAGACATGTGCTATCCCACCCAGGTCCATTCACGATAACCTCCACCTCATGCGATACATCAGAGAGAGGGTTGGCAACAAACCCAGCTTCGGTGGGGCCCTGATCAACTTGGATCAGTCTAAGGCCTTCGATAGGGTCGACCATGGTTACCTGGATGCGGTGCTAGCGGCGGCTGGGTCCGGTCCTGTTTTCAGAGGCTGGATCACTGCCTTACATAGCAACCACATCTGTTCTAGGATCAAGGTGAACGGCTACCTTTCGAAGCCGTTCGAAATCACACGATCCATTCGACAGGGGTGACCTCTCTCCTCCCTTCTGTACGTATTGACTCTCGAGCCTTTACTGAGGAAGTTAGAGTTGTTGCAGGGTATCCCCCTGGAACCAGGATTGAGCAAAGCGGTGTCGGCCTACGCCGATGACGTAACAGTAATGGTATCGACCGACTCGTAGATCGAGGCGATCGGTACCTTACTGGAGGATTACGAAAAGTTGTTAGGAGCGAAACTGAACCGGGAAAAATCCATCGGGCTGCAACTCGGAACGTGGAGAGGCAGACCGATGCCTCCCGACGGTGTCGTCGGACACTGGACGGAGGGCCCGGTAAAGTTGCTTGGGATCTGGTTTGGACCGGACCTCCAGGTGGAAAAGAACTGGAACGAGGTTACGAACAAGGTGTTTGCACTAACCCAGAAATAGGCCAAGTGTAAGCTGTCCCTAAAAGGCCGGGCGGAGGTGGCGAACATTTACATAGCGTCCGTCACTTACTACCGCCTGACTGTCGTGCCTTGCCCTAAGGAAACACTCACCACCATGGAACGCATGCTCTTCCAATTTCTTTGGAAGAAGCGCCCTCCTATGGTGCGAAGATCCATCTGCTGCCAACAACCTTCGAAAGGAGGGCTGGCGATGCCGTGGTTGATGATGCGTAGGCACGCATTAAGGCTACGGCACCTACAGGTATTCCTCACTGGTCAACCGGTGTGGGCTCCATTCGTGAAACGAGCCTTTCCGAGACTCGTCTCGCTCACCGAGCTGCAGTCCTGGGTCAAGCAAAGATCCGGAAAACTGGGAGACTGGCACACTGAGTGTGCTCAGGCGCTCAGGGCTCTCTGGCAAGCGGGCCAGGCCATCGGTGGAGAATCCACCTCATCATTCTATAGAGGGCTGGTGGCTAGCAGGGGCAATGACACCCTTGGAGAGTCGCTGGACATGGAAGAGGACGAACTGGCCAGCCTGTTCGGTAGGACTTTCGGCCCGGGACCAATGGACAACTTCCAGAAGTCACTAGCCTGGCAGTGCTACCGGGGGGCTCTACCCGTTCGAGAGAGGCTCTACAGACATGGGCGCCCGGGCAGGGATCTCTCGAAAAAGATTTGCCCTAGATGCGTGCGTCACGAAGAAACCGTTGCGCACGCATTGGTGCAATGTCCGGGCGTGGCTGATCTGTGGGGCTACGCCGAACGACTGCTGTCGCGGGTGGCGCCGATTCAATTGACCGCCGAGTCCGTGATGACAATCAAACCGCCTCCCCTCTTCGCAAAGGAAGCAAAGGCGGTTTTTCTGTGCGTAATAGCCATGTTGAAAGAGGTTGTTTGGTGGACACGATTGAAAGGTCTGAGGTCAGGCAACTTCCTCTCTGGCCATAGCCTGGTCTACTTCTTCCGATATCACTTCGGAAGAAGGATAAGAATGTAGAGAGAGGTGCTTGGCCACAGGCAGTTTTATGAAAGGTGGGTGATAGTGGCGAGAATGCCTCGTGTAAATGGGCCTTCTCTGTATACCATCCTGTAGGTAAAGAAGTAAAGGAGAGGGGAGCACCTTCTCCATGTGCTCCCCGGGCAAAGGATTGCACACTTTTTCGGAGGTGTGTGCAACCCCCATCACGTCCCCTCCCTTTTGAGGTTGTTTTCGATTATTTTCATTTTATACCCTTTTTACTCGATTGTATGTAAACTCCCCCTTTGTATTTGTCCCTTCTTTTTATGCCTTTATGGTAAATAAAGAAATATATTTATATATCTATATATCTATCTATCTATCTATCTATCTATCTATAAATCTATATCTATCTATATCCTTCTATCTATATATCTATTTATATTTATACCTACATATATCTTCTCCATCTCTGTCTCTCCCTCTTTCTCACTCATTCTCTCAATCAATTTTTTCACTCTCTTTCTCGCTTTCTCTCTCACTCAGTCTCTTTTTCTCTCTTTATAAATAAATAAATACACACTCACACACACACACACACACACACACACACACACACACACACACACACACACATGTTTATTTATCTACATTTTCATATATATATGTATATATATGTACATATATACATGAATATATATATATATATATATATATTTCAAATCAATTAACAGAGGTAAAAACTCACATTAATCCCCTATAATTTAGGGGATTAATGTGAGTTGTTACCTCCGTTATTGGAACACATGTATACTTATATCTGTCTTCATCCCTCCCGTATATCCAATTATATTACACGGCTCGGAAAGATTTCCTTCTTTGAGCTACTTAATTGTAAAAGATTATTTTGAGTTTCTAACTCAATCTATGATATATATATATATATATACTGTATATATATATATATATATATATATATATATATATATATATATATATATATATATATATATATATATATATATACTGTATATATATATATATATATATATGTATATATATATACTGTATATATATATATATATTTATATATATATATATATATATATATATATATATATACTGTATATATATATATATATATTGTTATATTTGGGGAGGGTCATATTTGCGTAATATTGCCAGAATTAATAACAGAACACACTCACTGTTTGGTGGGTTTTCGCTTCTCGCTGTCTTTTATATCTGCGATCTAACTTACTCGGTCCTCAATGTTGCCATTGACTGACCGGCGGTCAAAAATAATACAGATACAATATAGACACAAACACATATATATAGTTTACATAATTTACATAAATCTTTCGTTGCACATCTGCAACATCGTCAGTGGTGTTATATTCATTGTTCCTCCTGTTGTGTTGTATGTCTACGCCATTTTTTATTCAGTCTGTCTATATATTTCTTTATTTATTTGCTTGTTTGTTTATCTTATTTTATTTTGTCTTCTTTGCGCATGCGTTTGCGTCTGTGTATAGTGTTATGTGTGATGTGTGACTAGTGTGTATAGTGTTGTGTCTGCTGGGTGACTAGTGTGTGTTTATGTGCTTGTTGTTATTGTGCTTGTGTATGTATTTATTTATCTTATTCTATTTTATTTTATTTACTTATTTATACTTCTCTTAGGTCAGTGTTGTTTGTTTGGGTGTTGTTGTTCCACTCATTCTTTCTGTTTAGCTTTGGTCTTCTAATTTCTATTTCACTGGCCTCTCTGATTTGCCTATCTGCTGGGTCATTCCTATGTTTAGATATTATTCTAATTTCTATGTTGTCTATGTTACCGTCATGTTGTTGTCTAGCATGTTCATATAGTACTGACCCGTTTTTTCGTCCTTTTAGTTCCCCCCAGTGTTGGTCTATCCTTTCACCTATGTTACGAGCTGTCTCACCTATGTATGTTGTTGTCATGTTTCTGCAAGTACCCTCTGTACATCTTATGCTATAGACTACGTTTCTAGTTTTACAGTTTATCCGGGGGTTCACCTTACATATGATACATTTCCTATTGGTACAGTGGGTTTTCTTAAAAGGGTAGGTTTTGCTGATCAGGGATTTTATGGTGGTTCCTGGCTTTTCTACCACCTTTATTTTTAAGTGGGTCTTTCTCAGGGCCTTTCTACACTGGTTAGCTAATTTCCCTCCAGGGGTGGCGTCCACAAACATGACACTCTGATATCTTTGGTTGTCGTACCATGATGTGGCCTTCCCTATCTTATGTCTAGCCCTATCTAAGCTATTCCATGATTTGCTCCTGTATAGTGGGCAAATTCCTTTCATGTCCAGTTCTATGAGGGTCTTATACTTTTCCATGGCTCCTTCGTATACTCTGACTCTGTCTCTTTGGTTGTAGCCTGAGAACTGCATGCGGTTGATGAAGTGTTGGATGTGTCCTTCCATTTCTCTTGGGTCGCACATGCTGGACACATTCTTCATCACTCGTACCAAATCTGCGATCAGAATATTAAACTTAGCACTACTGGACATTGCTGAGTTTTTGAGTATCAGGTATTTGGAGGCCATGGGTTTAGCATAGTGTGAGTGGAGAATTTGGGCTCTCTCGTCTATAGTGTTAATCCAGAGTTCTGTGTCTAATACAGGTAGTCTATTGTTAGGGTGTTTGGAAGGGAAGTCGATAGTTACAGTTATACTCTGGTGTATGGAATTAGCTATCTGCTGGATGCTTTCCATCGTGCTACGTTCTAAATCAAACTTGTTAGTGCTCTCTAGTGGGGGTGTTCTTATAACTATATTGATATCGTCTACATAACGAGAGTACATGATGAGGTCTATGGAGCTTTCATTAAGGAGATCTTTAAGTCTCCTTTCCCACCATACCATGAAAAGGTTGGCAACATCACCAGCTATGCTGACGCCGATGGCTGCTCCCTCATTTTGGGTGTAGATTTTCTCATTGAACTTAAATATGTGGCCCTTTAGGGTAGTTTTGATACTAGCCCCTATTGCATGTGCGACCATTTTTCTTACCTGATCAGTGTTTTGGGGGGGTCCGTATAGCTTTGGTCCACCCAATCCACCTTCCTATGGGAGTCTTTTTAGCCATTGAGGTTATGGTGGGGGGTCTACCTCTTATAGGTCTACTAGGGCAGAAACATCTAAGGTCATGGCTGTCTAGGTAGTCAGTGTCGTAGGTAAGTCTAAGTAGGAGGCCCAGTTCGTCTGTGTCGACGTAGCAGAACTCCACCTCACTCTCAATGATCATCTCCACACATCTTTTCACAGCAAAATCAATGTTAATGGATGGGTACAGTGACACCACATCCATGCTGCCTATTATGCAGTTGGATAGGCTCCTGTTTTTGTTGCACTCACTGATTCTGCTGAGGAGGTCCTCTGTACTTTCACATACATCTGGGGACATCTTGATTATGGGGCGTATAACCATTGAGAGGAAGTAGGAGATCCTGTAGTTGCTAGCTATATTAGCTCCGCATACGGGTCTTGTTGGTGGTCCTGTTGTCGGGTCGTCGACTGTCTTGTGGTCTTTGCGGAGCCCATAAGGGTGGTATGCCATTGTTAGACACCTGGAAGTTGTTGGCAGTGCGTCTGCTTGGCTTTAGGATGTCAGTCCACATCATCATGTGAGCGTTGAGGATTTTTTCTCTCCCATCGTGTGTTAGTTGTGCAACTTCGCTCGTGTTGGTGATGTGGGGTTGCATTGCCTCGATGTAGTTCGGCATGCTATCTATTGACATCCTACCAGACTTATCTGTGGGCAGACACACTACCTCACCATCCCTTGTGCGCTGCTTGAGGCTAACCAAGCCTTCTACAGGTTTTCTCCCAAGTTGTTGGGCCTCTGGTCTGCTCTGTCTCTTAGTATACCTGTCTACTACTTGTCTAATCTTATTTCTAGCTATGGTGAACTGTGCCTCCGTCTCGTCATCTATTTGCTGTGGTATGCAAACTCTTTTATTAAAGGGTAACCTCGTAGGATAGATATTACCCATCTTATATGTTTTGTCAGCTGGGTTGAAAAATAGTTTCTCTAAGGGGTTGTCGTTATTTCTATCGTCATAGTTGTGTGTGTTGCTATTATTGTTATCATGGTGGTTGTTGTTGTTTCTATCATTAGCATTATTATTATTGTTATGATTGCTAGATGTATTGTTGTTTACTTCACCGTTATTGTTGTTGTTGTTACTGTTATTTATACCATTGTGGTTGTTACTATTATTATGTTTCTTGTTTTTGTTGATGTTGCTACATGTACTATTTCCATTATTACCACTGTGGTTATTGTTGTTGTTGTTCTTATTGTTACCGTTATTACTAGTGTGGTCACTGTTGCTGTGTCTGTGGTTAACGTTTCTATTATTATTATTATTGTGGTAGTTATTGTTCCGTCTATCGCTAGTATTATTGCCATTATCACTATTTCTCACTTTCCTGCCATTGTTATGGTTATGGCTGTTATTTCTATACCCAGAGTTATTGTTTATATTACTACTACCGTTATTATTGTTGTTGTTGTTTACCTTTGCATTCCAACGTATTTTTGTGAAACACTTTTCCAGCTCCGTTTTGCATTCCATAGGGTTAAAGATGTGTGGAGATGATCATTGAGAGTGAGGTGGAGTTCTGCTACGTCGACACAGACGAACTGGGCCTCCTACTTAGACTTACCTACGACACTGACTACCTAGACAGCCATGACCTTAGATGTTTCTGCCCTAGTAGACCTATAAGAGGTAGACCCCCCACCATAACCTCAATGGCTAAAAAGACTCCCATAGGAAGGTGGATTGGGTGGACCAAAGCTATACGGACCCCCCCAAAACACTGATCAGGTAAGAAAAATGGTCGCACATGCAATAGGGGCTAGTATCAAAACTACCCTAAAGGGCCACATATTTAAGTTCAATGAGAAAATCTACACCCAAAATGAGGGAGCAGCCATCGGCGTCAGCATAGCTGGTGATGTTGCCAACCTTTTCATGGTATGGTGGGAAAGGAGACTTAAAGATCTCCTTAATGAAAGCTCCATAGACCTCATCATGTACTCTCGTTATGTAGACGATATCAATATAGTTATAAGAACACCCCCACTAGAGAGCACTAACAAGTTTGATTTAGAACGTAGCACGATGGAAAGCATCCAGCAGATAGCTAATTCCATACACCAGTGTATAACTGTAACTATCGACTTCCCTTCCAAACACCCTAACAATAGACTACCTGTATTAGACACAGAACTCTGGATTAACACTATAGACGAGAGAGCCCAAATTCTCCACTCACACTATGCTAAACCCATGGCCTCCAAATACCTGATACTCAAAAACTCAGCAATGTCCAGTAGTGCTAAGTTTAATATTCTGATCGCAGATTTGGTACGAGTGATGAAGAATGTGTCCAGCATGTGCGACCCAAGAGAAATGGAAGGACACATCCAACACTTCATCAACCGCATGCAGTTCTCTGGCTACAACCAAAGAGACAGAGTCAGAGTATACGAAGGAGCCATGGAAAAGTATAAGACCCTCATAGAACTGGACATGAAAGGAATTTGCCCACTATACAGGAGCAAATCATGGAATAGCTTAGATAGGGCTAGACATAAGATAGGGAAGGCCACATCATGGTACGACAACCAGAGATATCAGAGTGTCATGTTTGTGGACGCCACCCCTGGAGGGAAATTAGCTAACCAGTGTAGAAAGGCCCTGAGAAAGACCCACTTAAAAATAAAGGTGGTAGAAAAGCCAGGAACCACTATAAAATCCCTGATCAGCAAAACCTACCCTTTTAAGAAAACCCACTGTACCAATAGGAAATGTATCATATGTAAGGTGAACCCCCGGATAAACTGTAAAACTAGAAACGTAGTCTATAGCATAAGATGTACAGAGGGTACTTGCAGAAACATGACAACAACATACATAGGTGAGACAGCTCGTAGCATAGGTGAAAGGATAGACCAACACTGGGGGGAACTAAAAGGACGAAAAAACGGGTCAGTACTATACGAACATGCTAGACAACAACATGACGGTAACATAGACAACATAGAAATTAGAATAATATCTAAACATAGGAATGACCCAGCAGATAGGCAAATCAGAGAGGCCAGTGAAATAGAAATTAGAAGACCAAAGCTAAACAGAAAGAATGAGTGGAACAACAACACCCAAACAAACAACACTGACCTAAGAGAAGTATAAATAAGTAAATAAAATAAAATAGAATAAGATAAATAAATACATACACAAGCACAATAACAACAAGCACATAAACACACACTAGTCACCCAGCAGACACAACACTATACACACTAGTCACACATCACACATAACACTATACACAGACGCAAACGCATGCGCAAAGAAGACAAAATAAAATAAGATAAACAAACAAGCAAATAAATAAAGAAATATATAGACAGACTGAATAAAAAATGGCGTAGACATACAACACAACAGGAGGAACAATGAATATAACACCACTGACGATGTTGCAGATGTGCAACGAAAGATTTATGTAAATTATGTAAACTATATATATGTGTTTGTGTCTATATTGTATCTGTATTATTTTTGACCGCCGGTCAGTCAATGGCAACATTGAGGACCGAGTAAGTTAGATCGCAGATATAAAAGACAGCGAGAAGCGAAAACCCACCAAACAGTGAGTGTGTTCTGTTATTAATTCTGGCAATATTACGCAAATATGACCCTCCCCAAATATAACAATATCTGTTTCGACACACGATTTCATATAAAAAACCTCGCTAAACTATATATATATATATATATATATATATATATATATATATACTGTATATATATATATATATATATATATATATATATATATATACTGTATATATATATATATATATATATATATATATATATATATATATATATATATATATATATATACATGTAAAGTTATATTTAAAATTGTTGGGTTACAACTAGTAAATATTTATAACTGATATAAAAGCACTCGACAAATATTTGGAGTATATTTACAATATTAAATAAATGGAAAACTACATTTATAAAACCATATTTATTTCATGTCGAATCTATTTATCTATAAAACTGTTTATATTGTATTTTGTCTGATGAAGGCATAGCATATTGTTAATATGATATCCCCGAAATATATATAATGAAATAAATATGGTTTTATAAATGTAGTTTTCCATTTATTTAATATTGTATATATATATATATATATATATATATATATATATATATATATATATATATATATATATATATATATGTATATATATATAATATATATATATATAGCGAGAGATAGGTAGATAGATAGATAGATATAATATATAGATATAGATATAGATATAGATATAGATATAGATATATAGGAAAAATGTCAGGAGTCTAAAGGTCGCTGATCACTCGAAGTTGCGTCACTCGACCTTAAATACAATGTGCGTTTCTGATCAAATCATCGGAATACTGTCCATAGTATAGAGCACTCACAACCTCTAATATATATATATATATATATATATATATATATATAATAATAATAATAATAATAATAATAAAAAAGTTACTAACTGATATAGAAATTGATCAGATCAAGCTATTAGCACAAAGTCAGCGAAGGGAAAATGAAATAAGTGTCAGTGAAAACGAGGTAAATTGTAACACTTCGAATCCCAGGGTTGGGGCGGAATCACTGACAACAGAACAAATTAAAGAAAGGATCGAAAAAGTGGAGGGAGTGCATCCTCAAGATGAAACTCAAAATGAAAACAATGAGATCGTAAATGATAAAGAAATGAATGAGAATGAACTTGCCAACTTGAAGGATGAAATTATGATCGAATGGATGAAAATGAAAGAATCTGACATGGGGGAACGAGACACCCTCCCTAAGATCCAGAACTCCAAACAGAACCAAAAGATAATACACAAGACTAACATAATTCTCAAAAACATTATCATCACAAACAAACTAAACATTACTGACTTAAATCATCTCTATTATGCATCGGCTAAAGTCACCACTCACTTATGTGGAGTGAAGATGAAAAAACAAAGGAATTCCCACAAGAAATCTACTTGGCAAGATAACATCAATCGCCAAATAAACCTTCTCCGATCTGACATAGAAATTTTAACAAACTATAAAGTAGGTGAACATGTTAAACAAACTAAACTTAGAAAATTGAAAAAAAGTACAGTATAAGATCAACATGTGACATAGACATGCTGATAGAAACAATCAAGCAAAAAGTGTCGGCCAAAGCTGCTCGTATAAGGCGCTTTGAAAAACGATCTAGATTCTATAAGGACAATAATATGTTCAAAAACAACCAAAGAAACTTCTACAGAAAAATTGGTAAGTCAACAATAACTGCTAAATCAATACCACCCAAGGAGGAAGTGCAAGAATTCTGGGAAAAGATCTGGGCCGAAGAAAAAGTTCATAACATACATGCCCCATGGATAGACAGACAAATGAAAGAAACAGCTCACCTTGAAGAACAAACATGGGAAAATATAACAGTTGAACAGCTGCGCTTGGCTCTAAGAAAAACCAGCAAATGGAAATCCCCAGGAAAAGACAAAATACAAAACTTTTGGATAAATGCCTTCACAGAGTCTCATGAGCTGTTAGCCCAACTTTACAATGAAATAGTTAAGGAGCCAGAAAAGATACCATCATGGCTAGTTAACGGCATTACATTCCTGCTACCGAAGAATGATGAGACAAACAATCCCAAAAATTACAGACCGATAACCTGCTTGACCACAATGTATAAAATTTTAACATCAGTCCTAACTGAATACACATATGACCACCTGATAACAAATGACCTATTTCCCATTGAGCAGAAAGGGTGTAAACGAGGCTCATATGGCTGTAAGGATCAGCTTTTGGTTAACAAAATGATACTGGAAGATTGTCATAATAGACACAAAAATCTATCGATTGCTTGGATAGATTATAAAAAAGCATTTGATAGTTTGCCACACAGTTGGATTGAAAAATGTTTAGAGATTTTCAAAATATTCCCCGTTATCAGGAGGTTTTTGTCATTCAGTATGAGGACATGGAGAACGACACTCCTTTTGAATAGTGAAACAAAATCACTGGAAGCTGGAGAAGTTAACATTAATTGTGGAATTTTTCAGTGTGACTCTTTATCACCGCTTTTATTCTGCATCGCACTTATACCATTAAGTAAAATGCTCAATGAAACAAAACATGGATATAGAGTCTATGACAAAACCATTAATCACCTGTTCTACATGGATGACCTGAAACTATTTGCAAAAAATGATGAACAATTGCAAGGGCTATTATCCACTGTGAAGCAGTTCAGTGATGACATTAAAATGGAGTTTGGACTGGATAAATGCGCCAAAGCAACGTTCACCAGAGGAAAGCTGCTGAAGAGTTCAGACATTAATCTTGATCGGGGGAACGTGATAAGAGAGCTTGATCAAGAACAAACTTACAAATATCTAGGTGTTTGTGAAGGAGACGGAATCAAGCACTCGACAATGAGGGAAAGGATAAGGAAGGAATGTTACCGCAGAGTCAGAGCAATCTTAAGAACGGAATTGAATGCAAGGAATAGGATCGATGCCATAAACACGCTTGCCATACCAGTAGTAACCTACAGTTACAATGTCATCAACTGGTCAAGCACAGAGATCCGTAGGCTCGATACAAAAATCCGAAAATTCTTAACCATGCACAGAATGCATCACCCTAAGGCAGACATACATAGAATATATCTCCCTAGGAAAGAAGGAGGACGTGGGTTAATCCAGTTAGACATTGCGTTGAAAACTGCAACAATTGGATTATCCACATATCTAAGGGAATCACATGATTGGATGATCAAACTCGTTTTGAAACACGAAAGCACCAAAAGATCATATTCCATTACAAAAGATGCACAAAGATACAGTAATGGACTACAAATTTCAGAAGTCCCATTTACTGCTGAAATGGAAAACACAGAAAAAGCAAAGCAGGTAAAAGTAACTGCAAAGAAAGAACTGCTACAGAAACTGGCTAAGAAATGGCAAGAAAAGCCTCTGTATGGAAAATACCCAGAGCGAGCTAACAATCCTGATGTTGAGAAAACTTTAACCCATCAGTGGTTGGCATCCTCTGGACTGAAATCGGAGACTGAAGGACTGATTATATCCGCACAAGATCAGTGTCTGCCAACAAAAAATTACCAAGCCAACATAATAAAAAATGGGTGCAGCCCATTATGCCGTGTATGCAAAAAACAACCAGAGACCATTGACCATATAATTTCAATGTGCAGTCCTATAGCTCCAACCGAATACCTAAACAGGCATGACAGAGCTGCACAATACATACATTGGATAATGTGTAAGCATTTTGACCTGCCCCATCAAAAGAATTGGTGGGAGCATCAACCACCTCCCATACTTGAAAAAGATCACATCTCAATCTTGTGGAACTTTAGCATCCAAACAGACCGAAAAATAGATGCAAATAGACCTGATATAATATTGAAGGACTTTCAAAGGAGGGTATGCCTGCTAATTGATATGTCTGTTCCAATAGACAAGAATGTATCTATAAAAACATTTGAAAAATTGAGCAAGTATAAGGACCTGGAGATAGAAATTGGAAAAATGTGGAAATTGAGAACTAAAACAATACCAGTGGTTGTAGGCGCTCTGGGAGTGATACCTAAGGGGTCTAACGACTACTTATCGCAAATCCCAGGAAACCCGCGTATAGGAGAAATACAAAAGATAGTACTAATGGGAACTGCCCATATACTAAGGAAGATCCTGTCAATATAAGTACATCACAAGTCTAAACACTAAGGATGCATGTGTGAATATGTGTGTTCTTTCTTGAACATGGCGGACCTTGTTGTCTCTTGAGGTCACTGGTTGTGACTTGGTGATAACTCGTATAAACATAAAGCAAGATAAATGCAAATAATAATAATAATAATAATAATAATAATAATGTTTTCTTTATTAACCACAAGGGTTTACATAAAGTAGACATTAACGACAGTACATGACAATACAGGACGGTACAAATGGGTATTTCTGCGTGTAAAAAACAGAGGATGTAATAAAATAACAAAGAAAAATTCTCCAATAGGGGGGAGACTTCCGAGGGACATTTGTGGAGAAAGCCCATTAAAAGACCACAGTGACCCTGACCACCAGGGCAAGTGCCCTCTCCCAGTTTTCCACCTTTAATTTACAGACACATACTCATTCGAGCCATACTTGCTTCTCTCACCCATCTTTCAACAAAATGCTGGGAAGAGAGCACTTCCCTCTCTACCCTGATTTTCCTTTTCAAATTAAATTTGAAAAAGTTAATCAGGGCATCACCGAAGAGGTAAGTGCTCGTCTTCAGCCCTTTCAAACGTGTCCACCATACTATCTCTTTCGCCATAGCCACCAGACAGATAAAAACTGCCTGCCCTTCCCGGCTAAAGGAGGAGGGCGGGGCAATCCTCACGATGGACTCAGCTGGTAGCTGGATCCGTCCTACACGTGACAGCATGTGTTCGACATAAACCCACAAGTCAGCAATGCTTGGACACTGGACGAATGCGTGCAGGACGGTTTCGTCGCCCTGTGCGCATCTCGGACATGCCCGGCTGACGGCACCTCCATGCCTGTAGAGTTTATCCCGAACTGGCAAAGCACCCCGGTAGCACTGCCAGGCCAGGGATTTCTGCAAGTTGTCCATAGGCGCCGGCCCGAAAGTCCTTCCGAAGAGATTGGCTAGTTGATTTTCGTCGACGCCTAGAGTTTCTCCAAGTACGTCGTCGCTCTTACCCTCCACTAATCCTCTATAGAACGCCAAGGTGGAGTTTCCACCGATTTTCACATTGCCCGATTGGTCGAGGGCTGTGAGCGCCTGAAGACATTCCAGTCTCCAAGCGCTACCTCTTGGTCTTCGCTTGACCCAGGACTGCAGCTCCGACAAGGAGACGAGCTGGTGAAAAACGTGTCTAGCAAACGGCGACCACACCTGATCACCGTCGAGGAAGAGGTGGAGATGTCGTAGCCTGAGCGCGTGTGTGCGCATCATCAGCCACGGCATGCCCAGCCCTCCACGTAGCGGGTGTTGACAGCAGATGGACCGCCTGACCATCGGAGCGCGTCCCTTCCACAAGAAGCGAAAGAGCAAACGCTCCAGCGCAGTCAGGCGGGGCTTAGGACAAGGTACGACGGTCAGGCGGTAGTAGATGACGGACGCGATGTACGCGTTAGCCACCTCCGCTCGACCTTTCAGGGATAGCTTCCTCTCGGCCCATTTCTGGGTGAGAGAAGCCACCCTGCTCGTCACATCATCCCAGTTTTTGTCTTTCTGGAGGTCTGGACCGAACCAGACCCCTAGCAATTTAACCGGTCCGTCCGTCCAGCGCTCGACGACGCTGTTGGATGGCATGGACCTGCCTCTCCAGGTGCCGAGCTGCAGGCCCACTGACTTTTCCTGGTTGATCATTGCTCCTGTCACAGCTTCGTATTCTCTTAGTGTAGTGCCAATCGCCTCGATGTGTTTGGCGTTCGACACCACTACGGTGACATTGTCCGCATATGCTGACACGGATCTTCCGCATCCTAGTTCGCGCGGGACCCCCCTCAACGTCTCCAGTTTGTGCAGTAATGACTCGATAGTCAATACGTACAATAGGGACGAGAGGGGACATCGTTGGCGGACCGAGCGCATGATGTTGAACGGTTCCGAAAGGTGACCGTTCACTCTCACTACAGAGCAGATGTCGCTGTGCATGGCAGCGATCCAGCTTCTGAAGATGGGCCCAAAGCCAGCCGCCCTCAGGACTGCCGCTAGGTAACGATGGTCGACCCTATCGAAGGCTTTCGACTGATCTAAATTGATCAAGGACCCACCCGTGCCAGGTTCCTTAGCTACCCTCTCTATGATGTATCGCATGAGGTGGAGGTTGTCGTGGCTGGATCTGTCGGGAATGGCGCATGTCTGTGCCTCTCCCACCAGACCACCAACGACAAGCGCCAACCTCTTTGCTAGCACCTTGGCCAAAATCTTGAACTCTGTGTTTAGCAGAGTTATGGGCCTAAAATTATCTATGTTATCCCCCTTGTTCGGATCCTTTCTCAGCAGCGCCACCGCTCCTCGGCTCACAGAGCTGGGAATTCTCCCGTTCTGTTGCCAGTTGCAGTAGACGTCCGCCAAGAGGCCTCCGAACAAGTCTGGCATTTGTACGTAAAGTTCATAGGGCAGACCATCTAAACCAGGCGATTAACCCCTTGTGCAGCCAGTCATTGCCTCCCGTACTTCAGCGGGTGTTATCGGCTTTTCGCAACACTCCGCCACAGTGGCCGAAAGCCGCGGCAGTCCGTCGAGGTAGACACTAAAGTCCATCCCTCGAACCGGCCCGCCACTGCCCCCGAACAGTTGAGCGAAGTGTCGCTGAAAAGCTTCACACATTTGCCCGGGATCGAGTAGCATGCGCCCGTCGTGGTCCACCAAAGACCGGATCGTGGCTTTATTGCCACGACGCGCCTCCGCCACTCGGGCCCATTGAACGGCTTTCGTCCCCTTGTGTCTGAGAGCACGCACCCTAGCTCTGACAACGCAGCCTTCGTGCTTTGCATTGAAGAATTGGTCAAGGGCCAATTTCGCCGCAAGTACGTCGGTCGCGATGCCTTTGCTAAGCGCCTCGTCTAATTTTCTAACTAATTCTCCCTCTGCTCTATTTTTCTCTATTGCTAAAGCCTTACTAAACCTAATGGACTCTATTCTAATTGCTCTTTTCAGAGCAAACCATCACTTGTTGTTGACGATGGCCCCCGTCAACGCCCGCTTAACTAGTTCGCTAATCCGGTCTCTGTAGGCCTTACGCGCTGGTAAGGACGCGTTTAGCTTCCAGTAGCCGGGTCCTCGTCTATGAAGCCTATCTAAGTCGAGCACACAGATCACGAATTTGTGGTCCGTGTAGCTGACTATCTTGAATTGTGGACAGCCTATGCTAGACCTCTCTATTTCCCTACAAAATACTCTATCTAGATATGATCTGGATGACCCTATGCGATTTGTCCAAGTCCACATTGGTACATTCGGGAAATCCATTCGGTACCTGTCAGACAGTTCAAAACGTCTGAGCAGGTTGGTGAGACACTTGCACCCTCCTTCCCTATCCACTAATCCCACACAATCCCAGCGTGCATCTAAGATCCTGTTCCAGTCGCCCACTAACACTAAAGAGCGGGACGTTCCAAGAAAGGTCTCCAGACGCCGGAAGAAATCAGGCCACCCTGCTCCTGTCGGGGCATATACGGCCACTAACCTGAAAGCTTGCCCTTCTCCGCTGGTCACGTCCAGCACCACCAACTTACCTTCTGGGTCCAGGAAGATGGCCCGTATGGCAAGATCCAAACCTCTCCGAAAAAGCACAGCAACTCCTCCACCCGATCCCGGACGGCTGGGAGATGCGTACACATCGTAGCCGCCGAAGATCGGTGCGAAGGCCCGTGCTTCGGTGATTCTGGTCTCGCTGATGGCCACTACATCTATGTTTAGTGACCTGAGGTCGTTGAGCAGGTGGCCCTGCTTCCATGACGACCCCAAGTCACGCGCATTTATGCTGCCTATTCTGAGTGAGGTCATGTTGAAAAGGAGTGGAAAAGATGGGAAAGACCACTTACCTTACTTCTCGTAGGGGAAGGACGGTTTTTCCATCCTTTTCACTGCTTGTGGCCTCCTCAGGAAGGATGTCCTTATAAATCCTCCTGGAGAGTGCTTGTCGGAAGTCTCCGATGTCTTTGGGGAATTTTTGTTTTAGTGTCATGTACGTTTTCTGTGTGATGCGAGTGATTTGTATGTGTGGAGGTGGTGTGAATTTTTGGGTTGTTGTGTAGTCTTTTTCTGTGATGCTGGTGTTGTGTTGGATGTAGTGTAATAATTGCTTGTTGTTCAAATTTAATGCTGAGTAGTGTGTATCGTTTTGGTTGTTTTGTTTTGTTTGCGTTTGTTGTGGGTTTGTTTCTGTTTCGCATTTTGGTGACTTTTGTGGTGTAGGTGATGGTGGTGTTGGGGTTAATGATGGTGATGGTGTTGGTGTTTGGGTTGATGAGGTTGGTGATGCTGGTGTGGATGGTGGCATATCTGTCCTAACTTTTTTGTTTTTTAATTTATTTGTTTCCCTCTGTATTTTGTTTTTGGAGGGGGAAGGAAGAGAATTTTTTTCTTTTTTGGTTTCTTTTTTTTTTTCCTGATACCGTTTCCCACTCCTCGTCGTCACAATCTGTCTCCAGTTGTGATAGGCCGGGGAGTGGAAAATCCTCCACAGGCGTTAGTTTTGGTTGTGGCGTGGTGGATGGTGTAGGCGCTGGTGCTAGTTCTGAAGCGTTGGGTGGTGGTGATGTTGGTTTTGCTGGTGGTGGTGGTGTTGGTTTTGCTACTGTTGCTGGGGTTGTTGCTGTTATAGCTGCTTCTGTTGTTGCTGCTACAGTTGTTGCTGCCATCTCTGCTACTGGTGGTGTTGATGGTTGAGTCACTGGGGTGGGTAGGAGAGGTGGCCTCAACCTTTTAGCCTGAGGGCAGAAATCCCTTAGGTGGGTTCCTTCACCACAAACGACACACCTAGGCCTTCTACCCTCGACAATTACGGTGAGGTGGCTGCCGTCAGTGAGGTCTATTACCTCTGGGATCTCCTCAATGCTTTTTTGGTCCGCTTGGATCAGGAGCTCCATCCCACATCCGGACCAGTTCTCCTGCTTTTCTTTTGCTATTGCTATTATCTTTGTGTTGGCTTCGATGCCGGCGAGGACGGCCGCTATTAGCCAGGGAATTTCGATGGCCGGTGGAACGTGGGTCACCCTGATCTTTACGAGTCTCTGGCCACAATAGCTTGGGACGAGTGTGAAGTCGTCACTTCTTAATGGGGCCATGGAGTGTTCTCTAGCCTCCTCTGGTGTTTCAAAGAACACGTCCACGGTTCCATACTTCTGCCCACGTCTGATGTGGGTTTTTCTTGCCCACACATGTCCCAAAGCTTTTTGGATTTAGGACTTGGATGCCCGTTCCACTCGGCGCGATTTTACATTTATTGTTCGATACGACACGGTGCATAGGCGCCGATGCTCCATTTTATTAGGTGGGGGGGGGGGTTGAGGCTGACCCTGTACCCATCTTTATTTACCATTTTTTTGGCATTTTCTAATTCCTCCTGAGTTACCGTAAATGCTTCGCACTGTTTTGCTACTCTGGCAAAACTCAGGGTGGTATTTTAATGTCATTGTTGTTGTTGTTGCTATCGTTATTTTTGTTATTATTAATTTTAGTTTCAGTTGTGGTGGTGGTGACGTCAGTGGAGTTCGGTTTGGAAGAGTCCATTTTGGTTGAAAATATTTCGACATCACGAGTTGATTTATTTTTTCCTTTTGTTTCTGTTGTCGCGGTGGTGGTAGGGGTGGTGGTTGTCGCGGTGGTGGTGGTGGTGGCGGTTTTAACACCTGCAGTCATTGGTAATGGCGGGAAATGAATGTCTGCCTGAGACAAATTTAAAATATTGCTAGTGCTTAAATTGTTTGTGTTGGCAAACGTAGTATCATTTACAATGGTGCTGTCGGTGTGAGGTGTTAATTTGTGAGGAAGGCTTTCAGCTGCTTGGTGCAGAGGTGAATTAGCCATTTTTTTTTCAAAGAAATTTGTTGATAATCATAAAAGTTTAAATTTTGGGCACAAGGTCCCAATCTTTTTGGCTGTCCTTTTCGGAAAACAATGCATGTGCGCTTATATATAGTTAACAATAAAAAATTTCCATAAATGGCAATTTTTAACAAACGGAAATAACAAACCTTTGCGGAGCTCACGGTGATACGATTTACTATGTAGGTCGCCAATAATAATAATAATAATAATAATAATAATAATAGTACTAAAGGAGAGGACAATAGACAAGGGATGTCCACGGAGGAAATAACAACAAGGAGAAAGCGCAGCCTTCAGGAAAAATCCCTTCATAGTACCTTCTTTGAGAAAACTGAATTCAGAGATCCACAGACATGGAACTGGTTGAAAAGAGGCGACCTTAAAAAGGCTACAGAAGGAATGTTATTGGCTGCGCAAGAGCAGGCCCTCAAAACGAAGTGGTTGAAACAACATATTTACAAGGAGGAGGCTAGCCCATTGTGCAGGATCTGTGGAGAGAGAGAGGAGACTGTGGCTCACATTGTATCCGAGTGTAAACACCTAGCCCAGACTCACTATAAGGGCTGGAGACATGATGTGATGGGCAGGGTGATCCACTGGCACCTATGCAAAGTAAACAATTTACCACATTCTGAGAAGTGGTATGAGCATAAGCCAAAGTCGGTGATAGAAAACGATCAGGTGAAGGTGCTGTGGGATTTTAGGATACAGGCGGACAAGAAACTGGAACACAATAGACCTGACCTGGTGGTTGTGGACAAATAAAAAAGATCGTGCCTGATTGTGGATGTGGCCTGCCCATTCGACACGAGAGTGCAAGAGAAGGAGAGGGAGAAAATTAACCGATACCAGGACTTAAAGTGGGAGGTAAAAAGGACTTGGAACTGCCATGAAGTCAAAGTGGTCCCGATTGTCATAGGCGCACTAGGTACTATCTCAAAACGTTTCCAGGGATGGTTAAAGAAAATTGGCCCCTTCACGCTTTTTGGAACGCTTCAAAAGGCATGCTTGCTGGGAACAGCAAGAACCCTCCGATACGTCCTGCATATCTGAGGCTGCAGGTAGTGGCTTGATATTCATTTCAACAAACTTTCCAGTTAACTAACATCAATGACTGAGACTCAAAGAATAATAATAATAATAATAATAATGATTTCTTTATTGGCCACAAGGGTTGACATCAAGAAAAACATTACAGACGGCACAGGACGGTACGATGTGGGTGTTGTGCGTGTAAATAATTTTATTATTTATATAAGAAAAGAAAAAAAAAGGACATAGAAACATATATATAAACAATAAAAATGAAAAATTGAAACAATGAAAAATTCCCCAATAGGGGGGAAACCTCCGAGGGTTACTCGTGGCGAAAACCACACAAAAGACCACGGCCACCCTGACCACGATGGCAAGAGTCCTCTCTCAATTTTTCAATTTCTCAAACTACAGACGTATATTTAGAGCGGTCCCGTTCACTCGGACCATTCTCGCTACAAATTTCGCTACAAATTTCAACAAACTTGCTAGAAGGCAGCACTTGCTTCTCCACCCTGATTTTCCTCTTCAAGTGAAACTTGAAAAATTTAATTAGGGATTCGCCGAAGAGGAAAGTGTCTGTCTTTAACCCTTTCAACCTTGTCCACCACACAATCTCTTTCGCTATGGCCACCAGGCAGATGAAAACCACCTGCCTTCCTCCTCGAAGGAAGACGGCAAGACCATCTGCACAATGGACTCAGTCGATAACCGGATCAGTCCCACATGCGACAGCAACTGTTCGACATAGCTCCACAAGTCAGCAATGCTCGGGCACTGAACGAGTGCGTGCACGACGGTTTCGTCGCTCTGCGTGCATCTCGGACAGGCTCGGCTGACGGCACTTTCGTGCCTGTAGAGCTTATCTCGAACCGGCAGCGCTCCCCGGTAGCACTGCCAGGCCAGGGATTTTGGGAAGTTATCAATAGGCCCTGGGCTGAAAGTTCTCCGGAAGAGAGCAAACAGCTGATCTTCTTCGACGCCCAGGATGTCTCCGAGAACGTCGTCGCTCTTCCCCTCCACTAGTCCTCTATAGATCGCTGAGGGGGATGTTCCACCGATACTGGTGCCCAGCTGGCAAAGGGCAGTGAGCGCCTGGAGACATTCCAGATTCCAAGCGCTATCCCTGGGTCTTTTTCTGACCCAGGACTGCAGCTCCGCCAAGGAGACGAGCTGTGGGAAAACGTGCCTGGCGAACGGCGACCATACCTGTTCACCGTCAAGGAAGAACCAGAGATGTCGCAGCCTCACCGCATGTTTGCGCATCATCAGCCATGACATGCCCAGTCCTCGACGCAACGGGTGTTGACAGCAGATGCATCGTCTGACCATGGGAGCGCGTCCCTTCCACAAAAAGCGGAAGAGGAGGCGCTCCATTTTGGTGAGAGTTGGGCCGGAGCATGGGTCGACGGTGAGGCGGTTGCAGATGACGGATGCGATGTACGCATTCATAATAATAATAATAATAATTGTTTCTAGTTTTGGCACAATGCCAGCAATTACCCAGTACATTACTGGTACTTTAATAATAATAATAATAATAATAATAATAATAATAATAATAATAATAATAATAATAATAATAATGTTTTCTTTATTAACCACAAGGGTTCACATAAAGTAGACATTAAGGACAGTACAGGACAATACAGGACGGTACAAATGGGCATTTCTGCGTGTAAAAAAAAAACAGAGGTTGAAATAAAATAACAAAGAAAAATTCCCCAATAGGGGGGAGACTTCCAAGGGACATTTGTGGAGAAAGCCCATTAAAAGACCACAGTGACCCTGACCACCAGGGCAAGTGCCCTCTCCCAGTTTTCCACCTTTAATTTACAGACACATACTCAGAGAAGGCCCATTCATTCGGGCCATACTTGCTTCTCTCACCCATCTTTCAACAAAATGCTGGGAAGAGAGCACTTCCCTCTCTACCCTGATTTTCCTTTTCAAATGAAATTTGAAAAAGTTAATCAGGGCATCACCGAAGAGGTAAGTGCTCGTCTTCAGCCCTTTCAAACGTGTCCACCATACTATCTCTTTCGCCATAGCCACCAGACAGATAAAAACTGCCTGCCCTTCCAGGCTAAAGGAAGGGGGCGGGGCAATCCTCACGATGGACTCAGCTGATAGCTGGATCCGTCCTACACGTGACAGCAGGTGTTCGACATAAACCCACAAGTCAGCAATGCTCGGACACTGGACGAGTGCGTGCAGGACGGTTTCGTCGCCCTGCGCGCATCTCGGACATGCCCGGCTGACGGCACCTCCATGCCTGTAGAGTTTATCCCGAACTGGCAAAGCTCCTCGGTAGCACTGCCAGGCCAGGGATTTCTGGAAGTTGTCCATAGGCCCCGGCCCGAAAGTCCTTCCGAAGAGATTGGCTAGTTGATTTTCGTCGACGCCTAGAGTTTCTCCAAGTACGTCGTCGCTCTTCCCCTCCACTAATCCCCTATAGAACGCCAAGGTGGAGTTTCCACCGATCACATTGCCCGATTGGCCGAGGGCTGTGAGCGCCTGAAGACATTCCAGTCTCCAAGCGCTCCTTCTCGGTCTTCGCTTGACCCAGGACTGCAGCTCCGTCAAGGAGACGAGCTGGGGAAAAACGTGTCTTGCAAACGGCGACCACACCTGATCACCGTCGAAGAAGAGGTGGAGATGTCGTAGCCTGAGCGCGTGTCTGCGCATCATCAGCCACGGCATGCCCAGCCCTCCACGTAGCGGGTGTTGACAGCAGATGGACCGCCTGACCATCGGAGCGCGTCCCTTCCACAAGAAGCGAAAGAGCAAACGCTCCAGCGCAGTCAGGCGGGGCTTAGGACAAGGTACGACGGTCAGGCGGTAGTAGATGACGGATGCGATGTACGCATTCGCCACCTCCGCTCGACCTTTCGGCCCATTTCTGGGTGAGAGAAGCCACCCTGCTCGTCACCTCATCCCAGTTTTTGTCTGTCTGGAGGTCTGGACCGAACCAGACCCCTAGCAATTTAACCGGTCCGTCCGTCCAGCGCTCGACGACGCTGTTGGATGGCATGGACCTGCCTCTCCAGGTGCCGAGCTGCAGGCCCACTGACTTTTCCTGGTTGATCATTGCTCCTGTCACAGCTTCGTATTCTCTTAGTGTAGTGCCAATCGCCTCGATGTGTTTGGCGTTCGACACCACTACGGTGACATCGTGGGCATATGCTGACACGGAACTTCCGCATCCTAGTTCGCGCGGGACCCCCCTCAACGTCTCCAGTTTGTGCAGTAATGTCTCGAGAGTCAATACGTACAATAGGGACGAGAGGGGACATCGTTGGCGGACCGAGCGCATGATGTTGAACGGTTCCGAAAGGTGACCGTTCACTCTCACTACAGAGCAGATGTCGCTGTGCATGGCAGCGATCCAGCCTCTGAAGACGGGCCCAAAGCCAGCCGCCCTCAGGACTGCCGCTAGGTAACGATGGTCGACCCTATCGAAGGCTTTCGACTGATCTAAATTGATCAAAGACCCACCCGTGCCAGGTTCCCTAGCTACCCTCTCTACGATGTATCGCATGAGGTGGAGGTTGTCGTGGATGGATCTGTCGGGAATGGCGCATGTCTGTGCCTCTCCCACCAGACCACCAACGACAAGCGCCAACCTCTTTGCTAGCACCTTGGCCAAAATCTTGAACTCTGTGTTTAGCAGAGTTATGGGCCTAAAATTATCTATGTTATCCCCCTTGTTCGGATCCTTTCTCAGCAGCGCCACCGCTCCTCGGCTCACAGAGCTGGGAATTCTCCCATTCTGTTGCCAGTTGCAGTAGACGTCCGCCAAGAGGCCTCCGAACAAGTTTGGCATTTGTACGTAAAGTTCATAGGGCAGACCATCCAAACCAGGCGATTTACCCCTTGTGCAACTAGTCATTGCATCCCGTACTTCAGCGGTTGTTATCGGCTTTTCGCAACACTCCGCCTCAGTGGCCGAAAGCCGCGGCAGTCCGTCGAGGTAGACACTAAAGTCCATCCCTCGATCCGGCCCGCCACTGCCCCCGAACAGTTGAGCGAAGTGTTGCTGAAAAGCTTCACACATTTGCCCGGGATCGAGTAGCATGCACCCGTCGTGGTCCACCAAAGACCGGATCGTGGCTTTGTTGCCACGACGCGCCTCCGCCACTCGGGCCCATTGAACGGCTTTCGTCCCCTCGTGTCTGAGAGCACGCACCCTAGCTCTGACAACGCAGCCTTCGTGCTTTGCATTGAAGAATTGGTCAAGGGCCAATTTCGCCGCAAGCACGTCGGTCGCGATGCCTTTGCTAAGCGCCTCATCTAATTTTCTAACTAATTCTCCCTCTGCTCTATTTTTCTCTATTGCTAAAGTCTTACTAAACCTAATGGACTCTATTCTAATTGCTCTTTTCAGAGCAAACCACCACTTGTTGTTGACGATGGCCCCCGTCAACGCCCGCTTAACTAGTTCGCTAATCCGGTCTCTGTAGGCCTTGCGCGCTGGTAAGGACGCGTTTAACTTCCAGTAGCCGGGTCCTCGTCTATGAAGCCTATCTAAGTCAAGCACACAGATCACGAATTTGTGGTCCGTGTAGCTGACTATCTTGAATTGTGGACAGCCTATGCTAGACCTATCTATTTCCCTACAAAATACTCTATCTAGATATGATCTGGATGACCCTATGCGATTTGTCCAAGTCCACATTGGTACATTCGGGAAATCCATTCGGTACCTGTCAGACAGTTCAAAACGTCTGAGCAGGTTGGTGAGACACTTGCACCCTCCTTCCCTATCCACTAATCCCACACAATCCCAGCGTGCATCTAAGATCCCGTTCCAGTCGCCCACTAACACTAAAGAGCGGGACGTTCCAAGAAAGGTCTCCAGACGCCGGAAGAAATCAGGCCGCCCTGCTCCTGTCGGGGCATAGACGGCCACTAACCTGAAAGCTTGCCCGTCTCCGCTGGTCACGTCCAGCACCACCAACTTACCTTCTGGGTCCAGGAAGATGGCCCGTATGGCAAGATCCAAACCTCTCCGCAAAAGCACAGCAACTCCTCCCCCCGATCCCGGACGGCTGGGAGATGCGTACACATCGTAGCCGCCGAAGATCGGTGCGAAAGCCTGTGCTTCGGAGATTCTGGTCTCGCTGATGGCCACTACATCTATGTTTAGTGACCTGAGGTCGTTGAGCAGGTGGCCCTGCTTCCATGACGACCCCAAGCCACGCGCACTTATGCTGCCTATTCTGAGTGAGGTCATGTTGAAAAGGAGTGGAAAAGATGGGAAAGACCACTTACCTTTCTTCTCGTAGGGGACGGACGGCTTTTCCATCCTTTTCACTGCTTGTGGCCTCCTCAGGAAGGATGTCCTTATAAATCCTCCTGGAGAGTGCTTGTCGGAAGTCTCCGATGTCTTTGGGGAATTTTTGTTTTAGTGTCATGTACGTTTTCTGTGTGATGCGAGTGATTTGTATGTGTGGAGGTGGTGTGAATTTTGGGGTTGTTGTGTAGTCTTTTTCTGTGATGCTGGTGTTGTGTTGGATGTAGTGTAATAATTGCTTGTTGTTCAAATTTAATGCTGTGTAGTGTGTATCGTTTTGGTTGTTTTGTTTTGTTTGCGTTTGTTGTGGGTTTGTTTCTGTTTCGTATTTTGGTGACTTTTGTGGTGTAGGTGATAGTGGTGCTGGGGATAATGATGGTGATGGCGTTGGTGTTTGGGTTGATGAGGTTGGTGATGCTGGTGTGGATGGTGGCATATCTGTCCTAACTTTTTTGTTTTTTAATTTATTTGTTTCCCTCTGTATTTTGTTTTTGGAGGGGGAAGGAAGAGAATTTTTTTCTTTTTTGGTTTCTTTTTTTTTTTCCTGATACCGTTTCCCACTCCTCGTCGTCACAATCTGTCTCCAGTTGTGATAGGCCGGGGAGTGGAAAATCCTCCACAGGCGTTAGTTTTGGTTGTGGCGTGGTGGATGGTGTAGGCGCTGGTGCTAGTTCTGAAGCGTTGGGTGGTGGTGATGTTGGTTTTGCTGGTGGTGGTGGTGTTGGTTTTGCTACTGTTGCTGGGGTTGTTGCTGTTATAGCTGCTTCTGTTGTTGCTGCTACAGTTGTTGCTGCCATCTCTGCTACTGGTGGTGTTGATGGTTGAGTCACTGGGGTGGGTAGGAGAGGTGGCCTCAACCTTTTAGCCTGAGGGCAGAAAGCCCTTAGGTGGGTTCCTTCACCACAAACGACACACCTAGGTCTTCTGCCCTCGACAATTACCGTGAGGTGGCTGCCGTCAGTGAGGTCTATTACCTCTGGGATCTCCTCAATGCTTTTTTGGTCCGCTTGGATCAGGAGCTCCATCCCAGATCCGGACCAGTTTTCCTGCTTTTCTTTTGCTATTGTAATTATTTTCGTGTTGGCCTCGATGCCGGCGATGACAGCCGCTATTAGCCAGGGAATTTCGATGGCCGGTGGAACGTGGGTCACCCTGATCTTTACGAGTCTCTGGCCACAATAGCTTGGGACGAGTGTGAAGTCGTCACTTTTTAATGGGGCCATGGAGTGTTCTCTAGCCTCCTCTGGTGTTTCAAAGAACACATCCACGGTTCCATACTTTTGCCCACGTCTGATGTGGGTTTTTCTTGCCCACACATGTCCCAAAGCTTTTTGGATTTGGGACTCGGATGCCCGTTCCACTCGGCGCGATTTTACATTTATTGTTCTATACGACACGGTGCACAGGCGCCGATGCTCCATTTTATTAGGTGGTGGGGTGAGGCTGACCCTGTACCCATCTTTCTTTACCATTTGTTTGGCATTTTCTAAATCTTCTTGAGTTACCGTGAACGCTTCGAATTGTTTTGCTACGATGGCGAAACTGAGGGTCGGTTTTATAATGTCATTGTTGTTGTTGTTGCTATCGTTAATATTAATTTTATTTTCAGTTGTGCTGGTGGTGACGTCAGTTGTCTTTGGTGGGGAAGAGTCCATTTTGCTTGATTTCATTTCGACGTCACGAGTTAATTTATTTTTTTCTTCTTTTGTTTCTGTTGTCGCGGTGGTGGTGGTGGTGGTGGTTGTCGCGGTGGTGGTGGTGGTGGTGGTTGTCGCGGTGGTGGTGGTGGTGGAGGGTTTAACACCTGCAGTCATTGGTAATGGCGGGAAATGAATGTCTGCCTGAGACAAATTTAAAATATTGCTACTGCTTATATTTTTTTTTGTGTTGGCAAACGTAGTAACATTTACAATGGTGGTGTCGGTGTGAGGTGTTATTTTGTGAGGAAGGCTTTCAGCTGCTTCGTGCAGAGGGGAATTAGCCATTTTTTTTCAAAGAAATTTTTGGATAATAATAAAAGTTAAAATTTTGGGCACAAGGCCCCAATCTTTTTGGGTGTCCTTTTCGGAAAACAATGTATGTGTGCTTATAAACAGTTTACAATAAAATTTTCCATAAATGGCAATTTTTAAACAAACGGAAATAACAAACCTTTGCGGAGCTCACGATAATACGATTTCCTACGTAGGTCGCCAATAATAATAATAATAATAATAATAATAATAATAATAATTTTGTTCATCTAATTTAAATAGACTAATCTCGTTCCAGATGCTATGCATCCGTTTCCTATAGCCTTTCTCCTTGGGGTTACTCTTCAGGTAACATTGCATAACAGTTCTATTCAATTCTTTCGTCCAGTTGGTTCTGGTCCCTTTCCTTCTTCTTCTTCTTCTTCTTCTTCTTCTTCTTCTTCTTCTTCTTCTTCTTCTTCCTCCGACACCAGCAGTATTTGGTTGACAGCCAGGGAGCACCTGTTGGGTGAGAGTCTGTCACATGACATTCCAGTCTCCACTTCACCGTTATTCGAACTGTTTAGGTTCGACATTTAAACACTCTTATCGAGGATTGGTGAATGTATGGTTACATAACCACCGGTGATTTCATCACCTCCGGTGAATTTAGTGTGGCACTATCACGCTGTAGACGAACATAAATAAACAAACAAATAGGTAAAAACCCCACAAAAAAGAATAAGCATAAGTTTCATTGTAATGTAATGTTTGAATATCTGACTTAGTTTGTTTTTTTTTCCTTCTCTGTCTGTCAGTTTGTTTTTCTTTTCTTTTTTTTTTTCTTTACGTTTTTCTTTGCTGCTGTGCTGTTTTGATTTTGATTTTTGGTTTTTTGATTTTTTGACTGGGTCATCAAATCAGTGTATTTATATCTATTTAAATTAGATGAATAAAAATTGGCCGGACAGGCTCGGGTAATAAGAACTAATGGGTGGATAAGCGAGCTGGAACTGGAGGAACTGAGCAGAGAGATTAGGTTGGAAATGGAGAGTGGAGTATGCCAGGCAAACGAGCCAGTGGGAAATGAAGGTGAAGAGGTTGAGAGAACGGAGGAACCACCCGAAGCAGACAATGATCTGAATGCTGAAATAAATAATACCTGGAACAAAGATACGGCCATTGAGGAGATGAATGCTGACGGGCTAGGACAAGATTTGGTTGATATCCTAAACTTAGTGGTAGATGAATTGAACAATGATAGTGGGAAACCTATGAACCTAAGATTTGTAGACAGGAAAAAGTTAAAAGAAACAACAGCTAAGGTAAACAAGGTCATCCCATACCTTGAGGCGAGGAACCTTCACCAGTGCCACAATATCCTCAAAGCAAATGCGGTGAGGAAATTACTTGGCATAAAAGCGAGAGGAAACAACAAACAAGAAAGATCAGAACCTTGGTGGAAGAAACAACTGAATGGTCAAATCAGGGAAATGAGAAATGACATTGGAAAGCTTGAGTCCCTACTGAATGGGACACTAAAAAACATAGACACTAAAAATAGACTGGAAATAAAGTACAAAACTAGGAGGAAAAAGCTAAATATTATCATCAATCACCTCCTCTTCATGGACGATCTTAAGCTCTTCGGGAAGCGTGAGAAGGAGTTGGATGTACTTGTTGACACTGTCCATATTTTCAGCAATTATATATGTATGCAATTTGGTATTAGTAAGTGTGGAGTCCTTGTGATGAAGATGGGTAAATTGAGCAGAAGCAACGGAATCCAGGTACCAACAGGTGAGATGATAAAGGAAATTGACACTGAAGAAGGATACAAGTAAATGGGTGTTCTGGAGGCTGATGACATCAAAAACAAAAAATGAAGGAATTGATAAGAACTGAATACCTTCGGAGAGGAAGGAGCGTATTAAAGTCACATCTGAACAGTAGGAATGCCATAAGTGCAGTAAATTCCCGAGCTGTGTCTATTATTAGGTACAGTGCGGGAATTTTGAGATGGAATGTTGCTGAACAAAAAGAAATGGATAGGAAGACTAGGAAGCTATTGACTATCTACGACATGTTCCACAAGAGGAGTGATGTCGATAGACTCTACTTAAGGAGATCTGAAGGTGGAAGAGGTCTTATCAGAATAGAAGACTGTGTTCAGATGGAGAAAAACAACCTACACAAATACGTGACTGATAGTAAGGAGCCAATGCTCAGAATTGTACTGAAGGAGAGGACAATACACCAGGGGATGTCCAAGGAGGAAATAACAACAAGGAGAAAGAGCAGCCTTCATGAAACATCCCTTCATAGTACCTTCTTTGAGAAAACTGAATTCAGAGATCCACAGACATGGAACTGGTTGAAAAGAGTAGACCTTAAAAAAGCTACAGAAGGAATGCTAATGGCTGCGCAAGAGCAGGCCCTCAAAACGAAGTGACTGAAACACCATATTTATAAGGAGGAGGCTAGCGCAAAATCAATTTTTAACATTCACATGACCTCTACCGACCAATCAAAATTGTTTTGACCACAAGAATTTTTGCAACACGAATTGGCGCGAAACGTATTTTAATACATCTGGAGCCACTTTTTTCACATAAAACAGGTAGAATTTCCAAAACTTATCAGATTAGAGCAAACATCACGGGCGCTCTATCTCAAAATTATTTTTGAAAAGCATTAGAAATGCGCAACATGTAAAACTTAAAACCAAAACTGAATACTAACCAATACTTATTACTAATTTTCACTTATTCCTAATTAAACTATTTTTCACTGTGAACAATTTGTCAGCATTTTCTTTTCCGTTTACCAATATATATATATATATATATATATAGGAACCAGTAAGACCCCGACAGCTGAGCTCAAGCCGTTTCGACGGCTAATTCTGAATTAGAATTAGCCGTCGAAACGGCTTGAGCTCAGCTGTCGGGGTCTTACTGGTTCCTATTACCCACTCTACTACCTCAAGTATTGAGTACTTTGGTGCGTTATGGTCCACCTGGTTCCTTACCACATTTCCTTCGTTATATATATATATATATATATATTCTTTTACTGGTATTTCAAGCGTTAAACTCATATATTATTTCAATGTACTGTGCCGTTTGCTTTGTTACCCTTTACACACACACACACACACATATGTATATATATTTTTGTGTGTGTGTGTCTATGTCTGTGTGTGCGTGTGTGCGTCTGTGTGTGCGTGTGCGTGTTTGTGTTTATGTGTTTATAAACATAGGTCTGCATTTAGTATTACTAACGAGAAAATGTCTAAACAAAACATGCTGTATATATTCATTTATTTATAGATATAAAGACAATATAAACACTCAAATTCAGGACATATCAGGTTGGAAATCAAAATGGCGAATAGAATTGTTTATACTCTCCAGTTCTCATTGATTGGTAAATGACATGTGAAGGGCTTTTTTTAATCGTAAACATTGTTCCTCGGGGTTAATCACCTATTGAACATTGAAAATTTGACCCATGTCAATAAGCTGCGATTCATTTGATCAGATACTGTTTGAGAGCACTGAAACACACCTTGTGACCTATTTCAACCAATGAGATACAGATACCAGTAACAGTTCTCTACGCCATCTTTCCAGCATTCGTTGGCATTTACCGTGATACCGTGATACGCCTTCTCCGGCTTTATCGCGATGTATGTATGTATGTATGTCAGGTCACCAGTTGGTGCTACTGGTAACATGTATCCCAGTACAACCTGGCTCATGGTCGGGTCGTTGGCAACTAAATTGGCAACCCCACCAAGGTTTCTTGGTGAGGAGGGTGACTTTGGACATCCTGCAGGACTAAAAACAAAACCTGTCAAAGAGCAAAGGGCAAAGGAACTCTTAAGAGTCCATGGCCATCCAAAATCACCGGGAGAGATGACCCCTTAGCCTTTGTCAAGGCAGAATTCTAGGAGAAAGAAAACTCTGATATAACACCTGCAACCCTGATGGTATCCAATGATGTTGACTTGTTCTTCTTTTTGGTAAATATCATCTTGGTTAAGAGAGTGGGACTGGCTTTGTGCAGTGCCTTTGCTCACTATAAAAGCTTCACGGCACAGGCATTGCTTTATATCTGGAGATCTCTCTGCACTTGTCGTCACATGGTACCGAGGGCCCAGCACTATGTTTCAATAATTGTCACAAGTGTAGTGTTTGTACCAGAGTTTTCAAGTCGCTGGCTGGACTAAAATGTCACACTCGTTCAGCGCATCGGTAGGGGTTCTCCTACATGGATATAAAGTAGTGGCCGTACTCGAAAACGAGTTGGCAGCCACCATGTATGTATGCATGTATGTATGTATGTTCTTCTGGTTTTATAATTTCACAAATTTTTACCAATAGAGAGAGAGTCGGTTTCTAACATAGACACAAGACTCTCTCATTGGAATTAACACATCAACTAGGTAGATATGGATGTTATTGTGTATGTGTGGATGTGGATGTTTTGAGTTGTATGTGTGCATGTGTATATGCTTTGTATCTGTGCATGTGTATATGCAGTTATTAGATGCAAAATTTTTGGAATGTTTTACATATTTTTACTGTTCCATCAACTATTTGCCTAGTCAATTTCTACAGGCTAGAATAAATAATTAGATAAGTATCATATGGCTCTACATCGCGGAAAATAATCTGTACCATTTGTCTATTATTTCTTCATAAGTACATTTTAAACTTATAGCCTCGTTTAAATGACTTTTTATGTGGTTAATTTATACTGATTGGAAGAGGAAATACTGTATATATTTTATCTCATGATTCTTTGGACTTACATTTTTATATATAATTCTGATTAGTAATTATTTAATTAATTCTTCATTGAGACACACCATCAATGGTTGCCAAACTCATATATGTATTTGTGACTATGTCTAATTATATATAACCTTTGAATTTAATATATATATATATATATATTAAATTCAAAGGGTATATATATATATATATAATTAGACATATATAGATATATATAATTATATAAATGTAAGTCTGTATGTATGTATACGTACATACATATATGTATACAGATGTACAGTAGTATGTATATATATATATATACATGCACATATATATATATATATATGCACGTATCGGTTTACCGAACATTTATTATAATGCTCGGTTTGTTTGTTTGTAAACAAACAAACAGCCCGAATTACGCCGTACAGTGTTTAGGCAGGAAGGTATACGATGCTGACGATAGTTAATAAGCTTGAAACTAGTACATCGTTTCTGTGTCAGTGTTGAACAAAAAGGTGACGCGGTTGCCTAAACACTGTACGAGCATTATAGTAAATGTTCGGTAAACCGATACGTGCATATATATATATGTGTGTGCATGTGTGTATATATTTATATATACATACTACTGTACGTCTGTATACATATATGTATGTACGTATACATACATACTTACATTTAAGTAAGTGCCGTACTAAGAGTGAGAAATGAAATTTCGTTTCATTCTATTCCATTTATAATTATATATATATATATATATATATATATATATATATATATATATATATATATATATATATATATATATATATATATATATATATATATATATATCGGAATAGAGTCGGGACCCCGACAGCTGACATCCGGTCGTTTCGACAGCTAGGTCCGAACGTTCGGATCTAGCTGTCGAAACGACCGGAGCTCAGCCGTCGGAGTCCCGACTCTATTCCTATTACCCACTCTACTACCCTAAGTATCGAGTACTCTGGTGCGTTATGGTCCACCTCGTATCTTACTACGCCT
>OZ024741.1:38956510-38959010 GCA_964016885.1 Eledone cirrhosa
TATTCTTCATTAGATATTTTCGAAGTAGTGTAATAGATATTGTATAATAGTTTCCAAGTTGCATAAATCCCCTAGCACACTATGTCTATGATAGGTATAATCTTTCTATATCTGATTTCGGGTCGTGCATTCTAAATGCAGTCTTGATTTTCTGTCTAATCATGCACTTTATTTTAGTGTTCAATTTAGAATATAAAAACTGGAGCTTATTACAGAGACATATTATTTTATTCATTGCATTTAGTTTTGTTTTAAGTAATAAGGTAACGCACGTATGATATTCGTTTCTATTCTTTTCTTTCATTTGTGTGTGTTGAGCTCTGTCTAGTTCATTGATTCCTATATATTTGTATGGCTGTTTCATCTAATTCTCTCATCTCAGTTTTTTTTTATCAAGCTTGATATTAGAGTTTTCATTAGTTTTACTCTCGCCATGATTGCCTTATAGCAGTTGACTAATCTAAATTTCCTGTTTATTCCTTTCTAATATCCGCAGCAATGTTTCCAGTTAACTATCGTTTGCATCGTATAGTATGAGATCGTCCATGTACAGGAGATGGCTAATTTTCTAGCCGTAGCATTTATTTTGATGATACAAGAAAATTAATCATCTCCTGTAGATGGACGATCTCATACTGTACGCTGCAAACGATAGTTAACTAGAAATATTGTTTTGATGCCCAGTCATTTTATTAATCTCAGTTAATGGTGTCAGCACCAGGCAAAAGATGAATGATGATAGAGGGCTTCTTTGTTAATTGGGGTGGGGCCTGTATCATAACTCCCTCATTTTCCTGTATATACAGGACTGTTTGCTAATTACTCAGGCCATGGTTGGTTAATTATTTTGAGTGTTGGTGTTATGTTGTTCATGGTTAGTGTGTCTAGTACCCACATGTGGGGAACACTGTCAAACGCCTTCTGGTAATCATTCCATGCCATGCTATGATTTGTCCCCTCTTTCAGTAAGACTTCGTTTATGACTTTGTTTATAAGTAACTGGTCAATATAGCCATAAGAACTTCTGCAACATTCTTTATGCACTTCTGGAAACAGATTATTTTTGTTCAGGTGTTTGGTCAGTCTTTACGATATTATTGCAAGTAAGATATAGTAAACTGTAAGAAGGCAAGTTTTAGGCCTGTAATTTAGGTTTGCTGTGTCACATTATTCTTGGGATCAGGATGGTTTCCTCATAGTGAGATAGTTAGGTGTTATTTCTGGCTCTGTCAACACCTCATTAAACGTTGTTGCATGCACCCCATGTGTCCCTGTTAGATATTTCAACCAGAAGTTTGGGATCTCGTCATGTCTTGGTTCCTTGCAGTTGCTTGCTTTTTTTTTTTTAAGAGTCTGTTGGACATTTCTTCTGCTGTGATAACTTTCCACAGCTGTTCAGATGATGTGTTTGTTGTTCTATCCAGTCATGTGAGTTGTAATTCCTCTGCTGGTCACAGTCTTCTCCAGAACTCCTCTACTTCTTTTTCGTCTGGTGCTACATAGATCTCTATTGTGTTCCTTCTAAGTTCCTGCTAGAGTCATTTTAGGCTGGAGTGAAATTAATGATTTTGTTCAAAGAACCGTTGGCCTTTATCATATCTCCTAATTCTTTATATCTTTGCAAGTATTTGTTGTTTTAGGTGTTCCTTAGTTTCAGTGATTTCCTTTCCTAATGCATTATATTTTTAAGTATTTTTATTTCTATACTTTTTCCCAGTTGTGTTGTTTTCTTTCCTATTCAATTTAAGAACATCTTTATCTTATTTTCTATCCTTTTTCTGTTTCCCATGTTTGCGTAGATTTTGCTATTCTTGTTTGTGTAGAACTAAGAGAATACCCAGATTCTTTTGTAACAGTAGCTGCTGCATTTATTATGTCACTTTAGCCCTGTGAAACTGGTATTAATTAGGTTTCCTATGAATAGGATAGCTTTGTTACCGTCGTTGCTATTTTATCCTGCTTTATCTATAGGAGGTGCATTCTTTGGTCCCTAAGAAAATCTTCAATAGCTTGCGGTTATTGGGTTATTTACATCTTTATTCCTTTGTGGTCTTGAATTAGGGGTTTCTGTTCCCAATATCTCCCTCCTCATATTTCCTTTCATTTACATCTTTGTTTGTTGTTCGAAATCAGTTTTTGTTGGTCAATATTATATCTTTTAAGATGTGGATTTGTTGCAATCTTTTGCTTATTTCCATTGTTTACATGTTCAGTGTTTCAATTTTTGTTAGTTATTTATGTCCGTTGTTTGTATTTTCTTAGTGTATTCCTTCTTTTAGATGTTCTATTTCAATTCCTAATTTTTTTTTTACTATATATTTTCTTTGGATTGATAATCTATCGTGATCGAGTTATTAAATCAAGGTAAGAATTATTTTTCTCGCATATTTTATACGAATATGCTGTTGTATTTCCGTTTTTAGGATAGTGTTGTAGAAATATGTTCCCTATCTTCTCAGTTTTATTTGTAAAATTTTAGGGGTAAAACCCGACCCTTTCT
>OZ024741.1:38964010-38969010 GCA_964016885.1 Eledone cirrhosa
GTACCTCTGAAATATGTATAATAAAATATACTTGATCACAAGAATATCTATTTTGTTAATATTTTGAATTAATATTAATAACTCCGGAAAACCACAACTGTTGAATGCTTCCAGTCTATTGTAAAACTCATTCTTTGATTTATTCATTGAACCTTGTTTAACCTTTAAATATATATATATATATATATATATATATATATATATATATATACATGTATATGTAGGAAGTAGGAGAAAGAGAGAGAGACGGATAAATAGTGAATCGAATTTCAAAAATACGTCACCTTTAATCTATCCACTACACTATTCTTTAATTCACGAGATTCACCAGTCTTCCCGCCGTCCATACACCTCTCTCTATCCCTCTCATTTTCTTTCTTTCATCCCCCTCTCATCTCTCTCTCTCTCTCTCTCACTCTCGAGTTTGAACAATTTCTGGTATTTCTTCATCCTTTCGTTACAGGTGGATGTACTTTGTACATTGGAAAGAATCTAAGGGTATTTTTCGCTTGACGGATGATGAATGGCGAATGTTAGCCTTTGTCATGCACAAGTTTTCAAGTAATCATAATATTCTTTACAGCCTGTTAGTTGTAGTGATGGCTAGAAGCCTCCATTTTAAAAATACTTATATCATTCTCTGTTTCTCTGTATAACAACTCTAAAACAAGGACACGTATGCATATTGTGAATATCAGCATGAGTCTATGTAGATAAACATTTTCGGACATGTATATATACATTATATATATGTATATATATATATATAAAGAGAGAGAGAGAGATACATACATGCATACATATATATATATACATACACACACACACATTTATATATATATATATATATATATATATTCAGATGTGCATAAATAACGTGTTTACATACATAAATTCCCAAACGCGGAACATACATATATATATAGAGAGAGAGAGAGAGAGAGAGAGAGAGAGATGTGTGTGTGTGTGTGTGTGTGTGTGTGTGTGTGTGTGTGTGTGTGTGTGTGTGTGTGTGTTTACATATACATACATATAGATAGGAAAAGTAAAAAGAGAACATATGCACATATACACATATACGCACATATACGCACATATACACATATACGCACATTTATATATGCATATGTGGTTGGCTGTTATATGTATATGCGCACTTTCATGAATTCTTGTTTGAATTGGACAGATGTGTGTATATGTGCATATGCCTATTTATGTATCTGCTTAAGTTCATATACGTGCGTGTATGTGTGTACATCTGTGTGTTGGAATGTGTGTTTGTGTGCGAATGTGTGCGTGCGTTTGAATGTATGTTTGAGGCGTGGGGAATGACTGTATGTGCATTGATATCCATGGTTTACTGAGAAATGTGTGAGTGTCTGTGAGAGGAAAACAGAAACTAGGGAAAGAGAGGGAGATATTGGCAGACTAGTGGACATAAAGGGAGTGACGTAAGAGTGAAAGGGAGATGGAATTAGAGAAAGAAGAGAGGAGTGGAGAGGAAGAGAGTGAGAGAGAGACAGAGAGAGAATGAGGAGAATGAAAAGCGATAGAGAGTAGATTGTCTTAATGGTTAGTGGAAATGATAGGAAGAAATAGAACAACCAGAGGAATGGGGGTATGTATGTATGTATGTATGTATGTATGTATGTATGTATGTATGTATGTTATCTCTTTTAATTTCGAGTATATTTTTTTGACCGGCCACATTCCTGGTGGCAAGGTTGTATGTATGTTGTATGTATGTATGTTGTATGTATGTATGCATGTTGTATGTATGTATGTATGTATGTATGTATGTATGTACGTATGTATGTTGTATGTATGTATGTATGCATGTATGTATGTATGTATGTTGTATGTATGTATGCATGCATGTTGTATGTATGTATGCATATTGTATGTATGTATGTATGTATGTATGTATGCTGTATGTATGTATGTATGTATGTATGTATGTATGTATGTATGTATGTATGCATGTTGTATGTATGTTGTATGTATGTATGTATGCAGGTTGTATGTATGTATGCATGTATGTTGTATGTATGTATGTATGTATGTATGTATGTATGCATGTTGTATGTATGTATTATGTATGTTGTATGTATGTATGTATGTATGTATGCATGCATGCATGTATGTATGTATGTATGTATGCTGTATGTATGTATGTATGCATGTATGTATGTATGCATGTATGTATGTATGTATGCATGTATGTATGTATGTATGTATGTATGTATGTATGTATGTATGTATGTCACAGGTGTAGTGTTTGTACCAGAGTTTTCAAGTCGCTGGCTGGACTAAAAAGTCACACTCGTTCAGCGCATCGGTAGTGGTTCTCCTAGATGGATATAATGTAGTGGCCGTACTCGAAAACGAGTTGGCAGCCAGCATGTATGTATGTATGTATGTATGTATGTATGTATGTATGTATGTATGTATATAGGTATGTGTATGTATTTATGTATCTATGTATTTATGTATGTACTGTATGTATAGAGGTATGTGTATGTATTTATGTATGTATCTTTGTATTTATGTATGTAGGTATATATGTATGTACTGTATGTATGTTTATAGGTATGTGTATATATGTATGTATGTATTCTAATATATATATATATATACATATACATACATAATATATATATATATATATATATATATATATATATATATATATATATATATATATATTATATATATATATATATAAATATATATATATATATATATATATTTATATATATATATATATGTATGTATGTATGTATGTATGTATGTGTGGAGAAAGAGAGGGAATGAGGGGTTAGACAGATAGATAGATAGATAGATAGATAGATAGATAGATAGATAGGAAAATCAACAAGAAAACATGTAGGAAGAAGAGAGAAAAGCGGGAAGATATACACAGAGACAGAGAGTGAGGGACCTTGTGAGAGATATCACATGAAGAGAAAGAGGAAAAGAAGAAAACGAACCTGAAAGACAGTGTGAGAGAGAGAGAGAGAGAGAGAGAGAGAGAGAGAGAGAGAGAGAGGGAGAGAGAGAGTGAAAGAGAGAGACTAGTATAGCGTTAGAATCAGAGTCATGGGTTGTTTGTTGAAAAATCTGCAAGTTCTTTGCAATAGAAGAGGCGGCTATGAGATGCATTGAAGCGAAACTAAAAGATCGGCATGCAGAAAATTACTTTCACAGCGGTCGAAAGATAATTTGATTAGCCAGGGAGTAATAAGTCAAACTAGCAACATGCCATATGCACATGGTTTGCTCAAGTCTTGTTCTTGTCTATTCACTCACTGCTGTTTCTTCTACAGGTTCACGTTTACTTCTATCCACCTGCATTCAGTTAGAAAATGTTTTGATAGTCGCAAGCTGGATAGTGGATAGAGAGAACAAGGGTTAGGGAGAACGAACAGAAAGAGAGACAGTTGGATGGAGAGATGGATATGTCTATAACACTCACATATGCATACATACATATACACACACAGCCATATTCGTGCGTATATATATATATATATAGGAAAAAGTATGACCCCGACGGCAGAGCTCAAGCCGTTTCGACGGCTATTTCTGGACTCTCAGTCCAGAAATAGCTGTCGAAACGGCTTGAGCTCTGCCGTCGGGGTCATATTTTTTCCTATTTCCCACACTACTACTCTAAGTATTGAGTACTCTGGTGCGTTATGGTCCATCTGGTCCCTTACCACAATTCCTTCGTTTTATATATATATATATATATATATATATATAGAGAGAGAGAGAGAGAGAGAGAGAGAGAGTAAGAGAGAGAAAGTAGGAGAGAGAAAGAGAATGAGAGATATGTATACATATACACATAAATGTATAAGCGTAAATATATATATATATACACACATACATATATATGTGGGTCTATGTATGTGTGTGTGGGTGTATGTGTGTTTGTGTGCGTGCACGTGCGTTTATATATATATATATATATATATAAGAAAAAACAATGAATGCTAAAGCATTTCTTGATATATAATCATGGGCTGTTAAACGTCCGCATCTCAAGCAATATGTAATTCTCGGTTATTCTCTTTCTGCAGTAAACCAATTTGCACACCCACAGACACACACAAACCACAAAATACCTGGTCAATTTCTAGCTATTAAACGTTTATCACCATGTTGCTGCCCTCAATTTTGCTGTGTTTGCTGTAATGGTTTCAAGATTAATGGAGGAAAAAGTACGGGGGTTAACCCAATGGCGTGGAAGATGTTCTAAGTGGTATCATTTTACGCCCGTCTTTTTCCTACTTCCACGTTTTGATGGGAGTCTTGATCTCATCCCGGTTTCGTGGGCTTTATGTAACTCAGTGTATAAGACTCACTTCTGGAAGCTCCACCCAAACTATCGCAGGGATAGCCCCACCACCAAGCTGACACTCATTTATAATATTAGTTTTCAGGTGAATGAACTGAAGCAATGTGAAATAAAATGCCTTGCTCTACCACACAACACCTTACCCAATTTGAGAATCGAACCCACGGTTTTGTGATCATGAGCCCAGCATTCTAACAACTAAGCCATATAATTTCGAGTTTGTTGTATATATCATACAAGAAGGAAGAGATATGAACTTACGTCTCTTCGTTTTGGAACCATATACTTTATAAACTTGGTTATTAGAAATTCCACATGAAAGCACCATCTCGTAGAATGATATGCCTATCAATGAAGGCACGTATTATGATGTAATTTGATTACAATTCTCAGCTTTCTTTTTATTATTTTTCTCTTATCTTCTTTACTTTAGTTTTATTCTGTCTCATCTACTTTTTTCCTCCTTCCTTCCTGCATTCTTTCTCTTCTTGTGTCTATAGTAATTTATACTATAAACACAAGGCTAGTAGCATTTTGGGGAAGGGAAAGTCGATTAGATCTACCCAAATACTTTACTGGTATTTTATATATCGACCCTGGGTGGATAAAAGGCAAGGATGTCTTGTGCGGGATTTGA
>OZ024741.1:38976510-38984010 GCA_964016885.1 Eledone cirrhosa
TCCCTGGCTGTCTCTCAATCTCTCTATGTATGTCAATTTATCCGTCTGATTGTCTGTCTGTATATGAATCTGCTTTTTTTCCCTGGCTGCTTGTCAATTTGTGTAAATGTCTAACTGTCTATCTGATCACAAAGGCTGCGTGGTTAGAAGTAAATCACGTGCTGTAGGAAACGAGGGAGCAAAAGCTGTTAGCTGGGCTCGAGTGGCGGAAGCGAAAAGTGGCAACAAGTCCACGATTCAGTCTTTGAAAGACCAAAACGGATGCGTGCTACTTGACCCCAGGCATATGTGCGCAGCCTTTCAGCGGCACTTTGCGCGACTGTTTGAGCAGAACGACGGTGCACCGAACGGGGCAATGGACTTTGGTTCATACCTCGACGGCCTGACGCGTCTCTCGAGCATGGACGCAGAGTTCTGCGAAAGACCGATCACAGCCACTGAGATACGGAACGCTCTGGGCCGCTGCGGGAAACGCAAATCACCCGGTCTAGATGGTCTACCCTTGGAGTTTTACATAGGCATGCCGGACTTGTTCTCTGGCGTCCTCGAAGCCGTCTACTGCAATTGGCAGCAGAACGGGACAATTCCCAGTTTTGCAGGCAAGGGCGTAGTAACGCTGATCAGGAAAGACGAGAACAGGGGGTAGGTGGGGACGAAATAAACAATTTCAGGCCCATAATTCTGCTCAACACAGAGTTAAAGATTTTGGCCAAGGTGCTAGCAACGAGGCTGGCTGGCACTTGTCGTTGACAACCTGGCAGGGAAAGGGCAAACGTGTGCAATCCCGACCAGGTCCATACACGAAAACCTCCACCTCAGGCGATACATCATACAGAGGGTGGGGTGTAAACCCGGCTTCGGTGGGGCTCTGATCAATTTAGATCAGTCTAAGGCATTCGATAGAGTCGACCATCGATACTTGAAAGCGCTTCTCAAGGCGGCCGGCTTCGGTCCCGTTTTTAAGGGCTGGATCAAGGCGATGCGCACCAGCATCTGCTCGAGGGTCAAGGTGAACGGCTACCTATTGGAGTCGTTCGCAATCACGCGTTCCATTCGACAGGGATGCCCTCTCTCCTCCATTCTGTACGTATTGACTCTAGAGCCACTACTGCGGAAGTTGGAGCTTTTGCAGGGCATCCCTTTAGAAACGGGACTGCGAAAAGCGGCATCGGCTTATGCCGACGACGTGACGGTAATGGTGTCGAAAACCTCGGAAATCAAGGTAATCGGCAACCTACTACAGGAATACGATAGGTTCACAGGAGCAAAACTGAACCCGGATAAGTCTGTCGGTTTTCAACTCGGAACGTGGAGAGGCAAACCGATGCCGTCCGACAGCGTCGTCGGACGCTGGACGGAAGGACCGGTGAAATTGCTCGGTCCAGACCTCCAAGTGGAGAAAAACTGGAACGAGGTCATGGCCAAGGTATTTGCGCTCACCCAGAAGTGGACAGAATGCAAACTGTATTTGAAAGGTCGAGCAGAGGGGGTGAACACTTTCATAGCGTCTGTCATCTACTACCGCTTGACTGTCGTGCCTTGTCCCCGTGAATACCTCGCCAAGATGGAACGCATGCTCTTCCAGTTCCTGTGGAAGAAGCAGGCTCCACTGGTGATGAGATCCGTCTGCTGTCAACACCCTTCCAGCGGAGGGCTGGGCATGCCATGGCTAATGATGCGCAAACATGCGCTGAGGCTACGGCATCTCCAGGTACTCCTCACCGACCAACCGATGGGGGCACCGTTTGTGAGAGAGGCCTTCCCACAACTTGTCTGGCTGACGGAGCTGCAGTCCTAGGTGAAGTGAAGACCGAAGAAGATGGGCGCCTGGCACATTGAATGCGCCCAGGCGCTCACAGTCTTCTGTCAAGCGGCCACAGAAATCAGTGGAGACTGCACTTCGAAATTCTATAGAGGGTTAGTACTTTACAAGTGCGACGACGTGCTCGGGGAGACTCTAGGCGTCGAAGACGACGAGCTCACCCGTCTGTTCGGTAGGACTTACCACCCGGGACCTATGGACAACTTCCAGAGATCCCTGGCCTGGCAGTGCTACCGAAGAGCTCTACCCGTTCGAGATAAGATCTACAGGCACGGACGCCCCGGCAGGGATCCTTCCAAGAGGATGTGTCCAAGATGCGAGCAGGACATTGAAACCGTCTTGCACGCAATTGTACACAGCCCGGGCGTAAGCGACCTGTGGAACTATGCAGAACAACTGTTGTCGCGTATGGGACAAATCCAGTTGATTGTCGAGTCCATAGTAACGATCAAACCGCCAGCCTCTTTCAAAAACGAAAGAGATGCGGTTTTCCTCTGTACAGTGGCTATGGTGAAAGTGGTTATATGGTGGACAAGATTGAGAGGACTGAGGACAGATGCCTTTCTCTCCGGACAACAATTGATTCCCTTCTTTAAGTATCACTTTAGAAGGAGAATCAGAGTGGAGAGAGAGGCACTGCACCCCAGTAAATTTACTGAAAGGTGGGTGAATGAGGCAAAAAGGGCCCGAGTGATTGGGCCTTCTCTGTTTATAAGCCTGTAGGTTAAAGAAGAGAGCAAAAGGAAGAAGGGAGCACTTGCACAACACGCTCCTGAAGTTGAGGGTTGTTCTATCGACGGGGTATTAAACAACCCTTTTGTGGCGCTTCCCCCCTATTGGGGATTTAGATTGTTGTAATTGGTTGTTTCAATATTTTTACATGACTGTATGTAAAATCCCCGGCATGTGTCTTTGTATTGTCCCCTTCTCTTGTGCGCCCTTGTGGCAAATAAAGAAATATATCCGATTACCTGTATATTTACTTGAGCTGTTTATCATGGTACTTCTCTATTGAACAGCTTGTCTATATGTCTAGCTATCTGTCAACATAAATATATGTCTAGCTATCTGTCATCACTGACTCTCTGTCAGCATGTTTGTCTTCATGCCCGCTTATTTATCTATCTTCACGCCTATCTGCCTATCTTTTATCTGCCTAAACCTGCCTGTCTATTTAGATCCCTGCCTGTCTATCTATCTGTTTATTCAGCAAGAAACCGTCGCGCACGCATTTGTACACTGCACGGGCGTTACCGACCTGTGGGGCTATGTAGAACGACTATTGTCGCGGGTGGGACCAATCCAGTTGACCACCGAGTCCATTGTCATAATCAAACCGCCACCCTCCTTCAAAAACGAGGGAAAGGCGGTTTTCCTATGTGTTATGGCTATGGTGAAAGAGGTTATATGGTGGACGAGATTAAAAGGGCTGAGGTCAGACACCTTTCTCTCCGGCGAACAACTGATTCGTTTTTTCAAATATCATTTTGGAAGAAGAATCAGGATAGAGAGAGGTGCTGTACCCCAGCAAATTTTATAAAAGCTGGGTGAATGTGGCAAAGATGGCCCGAGTGGTTGGGCCTTCTCTCTATATAAGCCTGTAGGTTGAGGAAAAAGAGGAAGAGAGGAAGGGAGTACTCACTCTTGGTGCTACTGGAGATGAGGGTTGTACATTTTTTCGGGGTGTGTACAACCCCTGTGTAACACCTCCCCCCCCTATTGGGGATTTCAATTGTTATTTGTTATTGTATTAACAGTTTTATTTTCATATACCTGTATGTAAACTCCCCATTTGCATTTGTCCCCTTGTGGCTAATAAAGAAATTTATCTATCTATCTATCTCCCTTCTTTAGGCAGCAATTTAGAAGGAGAATCAGAGTGGAGAGAGGGGTACTGCACCCCAGTAAATTTACTGAAAGGTGGGGGAATGTGGCGAGAATGGCCCGAGTGATTGGGCCTTATTTGTATATAAACCTGTAGGTTGAAGAAGAGAGCGAAAGAAAGAAAGGAGCACTTGCACAACATGCTCCTGGAGTTGAGGGTTGTTCTATCTACGGGGTATAAAACAACCCATCTGTAACGCCTCCCCCTATTGGGGATTTCGATTGTTATATTTTCATGTTAAAACCTTTTTTTACACGACTCTATGTAAAATCCTCGCTATATGTCTTTGTATTGTCCCCTTTTCTTGTGCGCCCTTGTGGCACAATAAAGAAATCTCTCTATTTATCTATCCATCTATCTATTTATCTATCTAGAAGGTTTATAGGTCTGATTCTCTATATGCCTGCTTGTCTATCAGGCATCTGGCAACCTTTCTATCAGGCTGCCAGTCTGTATGTCTTTCTGTCTATCTGTCTAGCAATAAATCTGTATTTATGTTTGTGCTTTGATAGCAGAAATGATTCATCAGTTACTCGTAGCTTCTATACCTTCTCAAATGTCTTATTTAAATAGATGTGGAATGGGCACAAACTTCTGTAACATATTCTGCCATCAAAATTACATTCAGTCCTAGGTTTTGTGAATGCTTACCGGATCAAGATCAAACAGTCTATTCAAATATGAAACTTATAATAAAACTAACTAGTAGAATGTAATATGAACAAAATAACCGTTGCAAATATATTGGTAATTACATGCATTTATGTAAGCCCAATACTTTAATATATTCGAATTAAAATTTGATATTTATCATAGCTTAACGCTAATATTTCATTCTGATGATCCTTCATATTATAATTCTCTCTCCACCTCATTACCATGAAATTTCCACGAAATTCTACCCTCATTTTGTAATTGTATTCTTGTATAATATTATGCTTACTACCTCACAATCATACCTCCTCTATCTTATACTTCTCTTCTTATCACGTAATTCTAAACTCTAACAATTATATTATGTTTATAAAGTAAACTCTCAATAAGCTAGTCATTTATCAAACTAACTTTACTTCCCACTTCTCCTACATAACTTCATACATGCTTATCACAGCTGATATAATGATATATTCCATTTGGCAATTCTAGTCTCATACATATGGCATGTCAAGGACATGATGGATAAGGTTTCGAATTCACATATATATCGCATCACAGGTCTTGTTTTTGTATGCTTGAGCACATACAGCAACATTTCTTTTTGCTTCATCACATTACATAATTACATGTGAGCTAACGAAACAAGAACAACTCAGCAGAAAAGCACAAAAACATGAAGTGATTGAGGGATATTATATTTAAAAACTACTTTCAAGATATAAGAGCGTCTCGAGAGAAGATATTAGCCTTGTATTATAAAACGTCTTGAAAATGCTGTTACAATCTACCCCAAAACGGATGTCGGTGATTTGATTCTTTATATTTTTATAGGAAGAGGTTATTTTGCTGGTCCCGGTAAAATAGACCAATAGGCTATTTTGCTGGTAAGAGTCTCAGACACCATGCTTTGCAGCATAAAGTTGCAGCCCTTTATGGTCTGAGTTCAAATCCCACTGACGTTAGTTTTGCCTTTCATCCTTACGGAGTTGATAAAATAAACTACCAGTAATGTATTGGGGTCGATTTAGTGACTTTCCCCTGTCCCAAAATTGTTAGCATTGTGCCTAAATCAGAAAGGTGGATTGGCAGTATCGGTAGAGGGTCGGACACTAAGCTTTGACGCATAGAGTTACGCCCCTTGCCATTCTGAGTTCAAATCGCGCCAAGGTTAACTTTGCCTTTCATCCTTACGGGGTCGATAAAATAAAGTACCAGTAATACACTGGGGTAATTGTTGGTCTTGTGCCAAAATTAGAAACAATTATTGTGAAGCCTGGATTGGCAGTATCGGTAGAGGGTCAGACACCATGCTTTGCAGCAAAGAGTTACGGCCCTTGCCATTCTGAGTTCAATTCCCGCCGATGTTAACTTTGCCTTTCATCCTTACGGGGTCGATAAAATAAAGTACCAGTAATACACTGGGGTAATTGCTGGTCTTGTGCCAAAAGTAGAAAGAATTATTATGAAGCCATGTAATGTTAAAAATACCAAAACACAGATTTAACACAGAAGTTTATTTATTTTTAAAACCAATTAATAAGACACTTTGAACCTGAACCCTAACCCTAACCCTAACCCTAACCTAAACTCAAACCCAGACCCAACACTAACACTATTTATTTTTACCAAGGACCGGTAAAATAAGCTTTAAAAGCATGTTTGTCTATTTTACCGGGACCTGCAAAGTAGCCTATTCGATTTTTATATTGGAAGTCACTCTCAATATGATAGCAAGTGACCAGCAATATAGCAGGTCCCAAACAACCAGTTACTTTGTTGGGTCTTACACAAGAAAGAGATAAAGAAACCCGAAAATCTAAGAGGATGCTACATTTGAGATGAGAACATAATCAGTAGATGTGTTTAGGTTAAAACCCCGACGGCTTAAAGAATAAAGAGAGTTTTAGGACACAGCTGATTGAGGAAAGTAACTACTAGAATAGAATATGCGTGGGGGGGGGTGTATGTATGTAAAAGGTAAACAGAAATAACAACACAATCGGTACAGTATATGGAAGTAATATATTACATTAACGCTTGAAATAGCAGCAAGAGGGTCTTGGCGTTTCGGACGCTAGTCCTTCATCAGAATCATCAGAAGAAAGACTGAGAAATATGATAGATTGGCTGCAGAGGATATGCGTAGACTGGGGAGAAATGAAGCAACCATTCTTTGTTGGATGTGCATTGTATAAGAGAAAGACAGAGCTTAGACGAGCTGAGAGAGAAGCTGGGTTCAAGAGGAATCCGAGGGAGTGTGCAGGAAAGAAGATTGCATTCGTATGGACATGTGATGCTCATGGACAATGATCGATGGGTGAGGAAATGTCAGGAAATCCTAGTGGAAAGAAGCCGCTGTAGAGGAAGACCAAGAAAGACCTGGATTGTGAGAGCTGACCTCAAATCGCTAAAACTGGCAGAGGAGATAACGAAGGAACTTGACGAGAGATGCCGTACTGAGAAGGACCCGTCCAACTCATACAAGCGTAGAAAAACGGACACAAAAACAATGATGACGATATGCTTACCTAACAAGAAGATGGAAGAGTTCCATAGGACAGTTTATCGAGGAAAAAATCTATTGGAGTAGAAACTCTTCTTCCACAAGGGAACAACCACAAGGATGAGAATTAGAAAATAAAGAGCTACTTGATTAAACTTTAAGAGGAAAATCAAGTGGAGTATGTTAGGCAGATCAACGATTAGAGAATTATTTATAAACTCTGTGGAACAAAAATAGCGATATAACTTATCCCACACATCTCAGTGAGATACCGTATACCATATCCCTCATCATTGTAAATAGTTTGTTTTCCTTACGTCCCTTTACTTCTGAAATTAAAATACCGCTATAGTCGATGTATCCCGCCGAGGTTAACTTTGCCTTTCATCCTTACGGGGTCGATAAAATAAAGTACCAGTAATACACTGGGGCCGGTTTAATTGAAAATTGTTGATTTTGTGCATTAAACAGAAACCATTATTTCGGTATCGACAAAATAAATCTCCAGCTAAATACTAAGGTAAATTTAATCGGGTATACTCTCCCTCAAAATGTAGGGCTTAGAGCCTATGTTAGAAATAATTCAATGTTTCTCCTCTTTTCGTTTTTAAATGTACCAGAAATATAGGTGGA